>JAKCPI010000901.1:0-315982 GCA_023213315.1 Euborellia annulipes
CACAGCGCCTAGCTAATGGAATAAATATATTTGAATAGGACTCCCTTGAAAGAGCCAAGGGTCCTTGCCGCCTTAACTTCCTGGGGGAGAGAATTCCAGAACCTCGATGCTGTGATCAAAAATGACCCAGCAAAGGTCGAGGTCCTATGTTTGGGTATAACAATCTCGCTCCCCCCAGACCGGAGGACCCTAGATCTCATCTCGTCCTTAAATTTGAAAAGATCATAAAGGTACCCCGGTCTGTGAGTGCGAAACAAATTATATAAAGAAATCCCCAGCAGTGGCGTAGTGAGCTTAACTCGCGCCCGAGGGACAATACCTTTTTAGCGCCCCCCCCCCATTCGAAAACCATAAAATATATGTAAAATATACATAATTATTATATTACACTGGTACTAAATTTAAAATATATTTTCCAGAAATCAATTATAATTAAAATAAAAATTATCCAACAATTTTTTGTTTTGCGGACCATTTGGCGCCCATTTGTGAGTAGCACCCGGGGCATGATGACTCCCTTGCCCCCCTCCCCCCCCCCCCCCTCTCGCTACGCCACTAGCTACTATCTATCTCAAGGGCGGTCCCAGAGGGGGGGTCAAGGGGGTCGTGACCCCCCCCCCAAAATCTTCTTTTTTTTTTAACATACACTTTTTTCCCACTCACTCTCCCATTCACACAATCTTTTCGGCAACTTAGGCCATTTAAGACTTAAACGATACTCATATTTGATTAATATATATTTATTGGGGTCCAGGCCCATTTATTTCTACTATAAAAAAAAAAAAAAAAAAAACAGTGACCCCCCCCCCCAAAATGTAAGGCTAGGACCGCCCTTGCAAATAGCCACATCATAAATAAATCTAATGCAAGCATTTAGGACTCTTTCAAGCCGCAAATCCAGCTCTCCAGAGAGATCATTATACACAAGACAACCATATAAATAAGAAATTATATATAATATTTAAGATACTATATATATCGCGTATATGAGCCGCGAAATTTATACAATTAAATATTTATTAATTCATATATCCGAAAAAATAAGGGTGTGCCGCCGGGAGTCGAACCACGGATCCTCCGATTGGTACTCAGAGTGCCCTAACCACTAGACCACAGCACGACATTCGGATATATGAAGTTCACTTATGAACTCACTTGGAAAGCAAATTTAGTCATCAGGAGAAATGGACCCATGAACGGTGCCACAAATTTATCCCTCGACCAGGTGCAATCCAGATGGAATAATTGAGGAGACCTCAATTTTAATTAATTAATAAATAAGAAATTATATATAATATTTAAGATACTATATATATCGCGTATATGAGCCGCGAAATTTATACAATTAAATATTTATTAATTCATATATCCGAGTACTCAGAGTGCCCTAACCACTAGACCACAGCACGACATTCGGATATATGAAGTTCACTTATGAACTCACTTGGAAAGCAAGTCTGAGGGCACTCTGAGTACCAATCGGAGGATCCGTGGTTCGACTCCCGGCGGCACACCCTTATTTTTTCGGATATATGAATTAATAAATATTTAATTGTAAGACAACCATAGTCAAAATGCGGAAGTATTAGTGTCTTAAATATCTTAATTTATATTCCACAAATAAATCCTTTCTCTCGTTATAATGGCAGATAAATGAAATTATAAGTTAGCATTAAAAATAAAAGGAAATTGATAATACTGTATGATTAAAAAAAAAAAAAAGTGCAGGAGGTAGATTTGAACTCGGGAAGTTTGGTTACGTGGGAATGGAAAAAAATATAGTTTGATTAACCACTTGAGCCACGCTTTAGTTAATATTTTTAAAGAAAAATAAGCCATAAAAGAAACATGAAATAAAAGAAGTATTAAAAAAATTTTAATATTCCACATATGATATATCATTTTTCATTAATTTTTATGCGGATTAATTATTTATAATCAAAATTCCAATAGCATTCATAGTTTTCAAATAATTCAATGGCCAAACGTCAGATTGTTTATGCCTTGATGTAATTAAACCAAAATCTCTATCTAATATATGATACATGTCATTAATTCTTGAATTCTCCCTGATTCCAGAGAACTAAAGCCCTTTTAATTATATGATCTAATTTGAAAGTTATTGGCGATCAAAGTTAAGACTATTATCGACCTTAATGACATTAACAGTCAATTTTATATATTATCAAAAATGCTTATTTAGCATTGTCTGATTAAAACCAAATTTTTACAAGAGATTTATAATTATAAAATGAGTTTTTTTCTAAAGTTTCATTGAGATTGGTAAAGAAATAAATAAAATATTGACTATTTTGTAAATTTCGTTTTCGAATTCGGGATCCCGGATGCAAGGCCAGACCCGGTTCATAGAACGCTCTCTTTACCAATTCGAGATCGCAAATTCTAAAACTCAATTTACAAAATCCATTTTCTAAGAAACAATTAAAGAAATAAAAATATATTCATTATATAAAAAAAAGACAAATTATTTTAATAATGGAAAAATATTTTAATTAAACTTTTTGATTAATTAAAGAGGTGGGATTTATTTTTTTTTCTTCGTGAGATGGTTTATAAAGTATATATTTTTTTTAATTTATATTTTAAAATGCTTCCCTGCAGGTGACAGAAAGTTCAACACTCCGCGGGTCACCTATCCATGGTTATGCAGTCCTTGGCTTTGCTTAACCAAATGTTCTCAATATTTTTTTTATTTATAAAATTTTCTAGAAAAATCCTATGACTGTATAAATAATATGCCTGTTTTTTATAATAATTGAAAACTTAAAATAATGAGAAATTCCAGGATTGTAAAATAATTAAAACATTTAATCTTTTTATCTCTGTATCTATCTTTGTATAATTATCTCATCATCTATCAAGATCAGCGGCGTAACTAGCCTTTGAGGGCGGAGGGGGCGAAGCTCAACTAGGGCGCCGTTTTTTAAGTTGTAATATAATTTTAAAGAAATCTATCAATTTTTTGAACAATCTATCGAAAGAATATGATAAAATCACCGTCCCTGGACTATATTTTAGATGCCCTAGGGCGCCTATGTCGGTATCGAGGGGCGCCAAAGGCTTGAAGCGCCTGGGGCGGAGGGGGCAAGCGCCCACCTTCGCCCCACCTAGTTACGCTACTGTTAAAATACATCTAAATATAAACAAATGAATTTGTACAATATTATTTTTTCATATATATATATAATATATATAAATGAATGCGTGTATGTTTAAGTAAAATCGTTTGGTAGCTATTCTTAAAACAAAATTGTGCAACAAGGATTTGATTTAAATAAATAATTGTTTAAAAAAAATTGAAAAAATTTATTATTTTTTTTTATTTTAATAATTTTTATCTTCTCTTAGACTTCCGCGGTCCAGTTTCAATCAGCCCGCGGCCCACGGGTTGGGAACCGCTGCTCTATATATATTAACATATATAGAGGTAAGAGAAAGAAAAAACTATATTTATAATAGCGGAGTGTCCGTCTGTCCGTCTGTCACCAACTTCCCGTAATTTTGCCGTCTTATAGAGGATGTTATGGAGAGTCCAGGAAAAAGACTCGGGTCCGCAATTTCTCAAAAGGGCAGACGCAAAAAATTCTAGAATTTGCCAATTGTATAGCATTGAGTTGATTGTCTTGCCTAATGAAAAATTAAAGCCAATTAATTAAAATAATTAAATAATTAAATCTCTCTAAGGAAAAATAATAAAAATTATTATATAATTAAATTTTTATTTATTTTTTTTCTTTAGGAACTCGAATTGAATAAAGACAGACAGCCTTGCAAGCAAATGATTGCATAATTACAAGGCACCGCCGGCAAGTGCTGCGCCTCTGGTGTCCATTCTATAAATCATTTTGTTAAAATGAAATTAATCTAATTTAATCAAACAAATTTCATAAAATAGTATAAATATCACGAAGGGGACAACCTAAAGGGGGGAGGGGGCCTAAAAGGCGCCCCCCTCCTCGAAAAAGCAAAAATTCAAATATTGTGGTGTATAAGAGGCTCTGGTATAGCATTTGAATAGAAAGAGAGCGAAGGTAATGAGTGCGAGTGAGATGGAGAGAGTCGCTTAAAGATGCTCAGTCTCCGTCCTTGGTGCACATGCACCGGATTCCAAACAATACGCGTGACGTCATCTTTTCCTAGAAATAAAAAAAAGTAATAAAACTATTTGTTTTTTTTTTGTTTTTTATTCATCAAAGAAGAAGAAAAAAGCAAATTAAATAATTTAAAAAAATGAATATGAAAAAATTATTTTAATAAAGGAAATAAATATATTCTAACTTTTGATTGATTATTGAGGTGGGATTTATTTATTTTTCTTCCTGAGACGGGTGTTAAAGTTAATTGTATTTTCAATTTATATTTGGGCATCTAAGATCATTTGACTTTTGGGAAATTAAATAAAATGGCTTCCAGCAGGTGAGAGACTCAACACTCAGTGGGTCACCTATCCACGGTCCAGCAGTTCTTAGCCTTGCTTAACCCGAATTTTCTCAAATTTTCTGCTTTTTCTCAGGAGCTATTAGATTTAAAAAAGTTTTTTTATACCTAACAAATTAAAAAAAAAAAAAAATATCAAACAAAAAAATTATTTTAATAATTACTTTCGATAACTAAAAATCTATTCAGTTTTTGAAGAAATGTCAAAGAATAAAAACTTTTTCAAATAGGGTAATTTATCATAATATGATGGAAAAATTGAAAATTTCAAAATTTCTGAAAAAACTTATTAGGTAAAGTACTACTTCCAAGTGACGTATTTACTCCAAAAGTTGAAAGAAATCTATAATTTTAGTTTAAGGAGCATATACCAAATTTCATCCATCTAGCTGCTTTGGTTTTTAAGCAATCGTGTTCACACACACCCCAACGTAATTCCAAAAGAATATACGAGAAAGTCTCGGGGAAGTCATCCCCCCGCAACGGGGGTTTGCCTGGGTGTACGTTACGCCACTGCATAAAGAAGAGGACAATTGAATGAAAATTTAATAATCTTATCATATAAATAATGTAATGTATTTTTGTGTACAAATTTTTATATGATATCTATTTTAACTTTATGGCCCTGCAGACAGACCATGTCGCGAAAACCACTTTTTCGGATTCAGGGGACCAAAATTTTCTCAATATTTTTTTTATATATAAAATTTTCTAGAAAAGTCCCATGACTGTAAAAATAATATGCCTATCTGTTTTATAATAATTGAAAACTTAATATAGTGAGAAATTCCAGGATTGTAAAATAATTAAAACATTTAATCATTTTTATCTCTATATCTATATTTGTATAATTATCTAGTCATCTATCAAGATATATATCTTTTTTCCCGACCAACTTTTTAAAATAAATTTTACATTTCTATAAGAAAGAGTATAAATTAGCTTTAAAAATAAAAGGAAATTGATAATAATAAAAATGAAAAAAAAGTGCAGGAGGTGGATTTGAACTCGCAATGTTTGATAAAGCGAGGATGTAAAAAATATAGTATGTTGGCCACTTTAACGATTCAGCTAGGCCCGATTTTATTTATTAAGGGGAAAATAGACCATATTAGAAACGTTAAATAAAAGGCTTATTAAAAAAAATATTAATTTTGTACATATGATATATCATTTTTTACTACATTTAATCAGTGGCGTAGCGAGAGGTGGGCAAGGGGGTCATCATGACCCGGGCGCTACTCACAAAGGGGCGCCAAACAAATTCGCAAAAAAAAAAAAATAATTTTAATGTCCGGGAAAAAAATTAAAAAAATTTTCCGGGTGAAAAATTTGGTTCCGCAAAAAAAATAAAAGCAAAAAATTTTCCGCAGGCAAGAAAATTTTTGAGTTCGGGCCTCCCCAAAAAAATTTCTATATACGCCCCTGTATAATGTTATGGTTTTCGAATGCGGGGGGGGGCGCTAAAAAGGTATTGTGCCCCGGGCGCGAGTTAAGCTCACTACGCCACTGATTAAGAATCTACTTTTGTTATTTTTGTATCTCAATTATTTTTCGAGTTATACTCAAAAAACGATACAAAATTTGAGAAAGCTTAATATCATTAAACATAAAGGGTAGAAGATATTTAAGATATCGAATAAATTCTGTATTTAATGCAGATAAGGAATCAATAAACACCAATTTTATATCTTTTTTAGTTTTTAGCAAATCTACGAAAATTCAAGCAAAGATAGATGTGACTCTCTCTTATTAAATAGAGCAAACTAGTAATTGACATAAATGTGTAAGATTCAGGATTTAGTGCTGATTTTAATGCACTATTCACTATTTCTATATATTGAATAGTTTTTTTATTATTTTGAAAAGAAAAAAATTCATCTGTCAAAATTAATTAAAATCGATTTTTTATTATTTTTAGGACATTCCTTGGCCGAAAATGGATTGTTTTAGTTAGAATATTTTATATTTTAATTTATTCAATCGATATCAAGCCCTAAATGTGTTTATTTAATTAAAAAACAATAAATTAAAAAATATTGGCGGGAGATGACGTTAGAAGTCGTGAGTGTCAGCAACAAACCCTCATTTTATGTGGGCGTAGCTAAATAGGAAAATTCCTATGGCTTTATAATTAATTCAAGAGACCAGTTTTGCATTTTGCCTCAAATCCGTGAATAAATAAGAGAGATTTAGCGATTTTTTGAAAAGCGATCTCGCGCGAGACAAAAGGCTTAGACAAGAGTCACGCCAGTCTCCCTGGCTGGTCTCTGGGCGCCGATCGAATTGGAAAAAAAATTTGATGCTCTTCCATTAGTTGAAATAATTGTCAAATTGATTGATTTCATCTGTTTATACTCAAATTTTATAAAATTTAATTCTAAAAATGGCTATAAAATCTTATAATGTTGTAAATTAAGGGATCTTAAAATTTTTACTTTCCCTTATCTCTATATACATGTACTTTTTCAGTTTTTTTCTCGAAATTCGCTCAAACGATTTTGATTAAAATTCAAAAATCATTTATTTTTTAGATGCTTTTTAAAATGTATATTTTCATTTTGCCCTCAGAATTGTATGAAACAGACTTTACTCTTTTTTTTTTTTTTTTAAACCCTTTTCGGCTACAGAGGCCATTTAGGGGTTATTTATTTATTATATAAATTTAATATACATTGTACCGATGGCAACCGGGGGACGTTCCACACCCCCCTTTGATAGCTCGGGGTCACCAATCCCGAGCTTTCGCCGCGCTTGGCATCACTTAACTTCAACGATTGTGGTGATTGTTGATCTTCTCCGTTGCCAGGCCCCCCGGCGACTTTACTCTTGTACTTTATAGGAAAGATAGGAGAAATGGTTGCTATGGTAACAAAATATAAATATTTTTCCATACTTATAAATTTTACATCTTGAAAATCGAATGTGTCGTACTGTCGGAAACTAAATACATGTCGACAAAAAAAAATCTGCTGGGCTTGTCACACCAGATTTTGTATACATGTTGTGGGTTGTTTATAAACAACGAGCTAGTAAAATAAAATTAACAAGTCTCAAAAATTGAAAGCTGAATTTTACGTAAAAAGAGGACAAAATTTCATCCAATTCTGATATGATATGAAATTTTTTTTTTTAAAGCGAATCCTTTGAGAAAATTTGGCTCTGCATGGACCCTAAGCACATTCGTTGAGCGGTAAACCTTTAGAGCACTAATTTAACGAAACCATTGGAGCTAGAAGGCTAGAAATTATATATATACGTAGGCAAAAATTCAGTGAATATAGATCAATGATCCTTTTTACTCTCATCTGATTGGCTAATCGGATGGTGAGATATAATGAAAAAATAAATGTTTAAATATTAAATTTTAGCTTCATCTAAGTAATCTCTAGGAAATTTTAAACTCATTACAAAAAATCCGATTCAATTTGAAGAAGCGGTTTGCGAATTAGAGACATTTGAAGATTCAATATTTTATTTCTTTTCTATGTTAATTTATTAGACGTCTTAATTCGAGCAAAGGAGGGGAGGGCGGAGCCTGTCTGCTGCCTCCCCCACCCCTCCTCCCTGATTATTGCTCTTGACCAAAGCGCGCCCTCCCCTTTTTTCTGAGAAAATAAAATAATAAAAAATTAAAACTATGTCTTCGGACAGATTAAAAAGAATTTTAAAGACTCGTAAAAAAAAAAAAAAATTGGTACGATGTTCACACAAATTTCTCTTAACTTTTGCTGTGCTTTTCACACCAGATTTTTTTTTATTTTTTTTAAACACTCACATTCACACTCACACACACATTTACACATTCTTTTCGGCAAATTAGGCCATTTAAGCCTTTGACGATAATCGTTAATTATTAATATATCTATTGGGAGTCGGGCATTTCTATTTAAGCCATTTGGTGGTATCCAAGTGGCGTTAAATAAAATCATCGGACTGCCTGACGCCCGAACCCGCGACGTTCGGTATAGAAGGGAGGCACGCTACCAAGTAGACCAAGTCCGTAGGCGTTTGTGTTGAGATCTATGGTCGAGATATATTTCCAGATGTAAACATTATAAACAAAGGAAAATATTTATATTTTGTACCAAAGCAACCATTTCTCCTATCTTTCCTAAATATAGTTATTTAGTAGGGCTATAGTTGTACAGTATATTGAAATATTCAATGAATGAAAAGGATAAGGAAAAAGACGCAATCCTCTTATTTAAGCCATTTGGTTCCCCTATCTTTCCTATGAAGTACAAGAGTAAAGTGTGCTTCCAAGGGCGGTCCCAGAGGGGGGTCAAGGGGGTCGTGACCCCCCCCCAAAATCTTTCTTTTTTTTTTTAACACACACTTTTTTCCCATTCACACAATCTTTTCGGCAACTTAGGCCATTTAAGACTTAAACGATACTTATATTTGATTAATATATATTTATTGGGGTCCAGGCCCATTTATTTATACTATAAAAAAAAAAAAAAAAAACAGTGACCCCCCCCCAAAATGTAAGGCTAGGACCGCCCTTGTGTGCTTCAAACAATTCTGAGAGCAAAATGAGAATATACATTTTAAAGAGCATGTAAAAAATAATTGATTTATGAATTTGGAATCTAAAGTGTTTTAAACTTTCAAATTATAATTTACCGTAGCGCGGTAAAATAGAATGATAGGAAAAAAATAAATGGTGAAATCTTTAGCTGAAGAACCATTCTTTCCGTATATTCATCATAATTATACCTCTTAAAAAAAAAAATAAAAAAAAAAGACAGTGGAGATATTCAAGTCACAAGAATCATTGATCTCTGAATGTTTGCCTACGTGTATATAAAATTTCTAGCCTTATAGCTCCACAACCCACAACATGCATAGGCGCCGGAACTGGGGGGGGCAAGGGTCATTGCCCCCCTGGCATCCTACAGGGGGGGGCAGAGGGGGGCAAAATTTCTTCATTTATTTCATTTATTATTAAAAATGATATATTTTTACTTTTGAAAAATAAAATCTTCTAAATTAAAAGAGTAAGAAATTCATTTTTTTCCAAATTTTTCCAAAATTTTTGAAAAATCACTACCAAATTTTTTAAAATTTTAATTTTATTAAAATTGTGATTTTATTTAAAATTTTTAAAGTTTTATAGTAGATTTGTTTTTGTTTTATACTATTTAAACATATTAAATTATTTTAATTTTCTAAAAAAATTTTTTTGCCCCCCCCTGATTCAAATTCGTTCCGGCGCCCCTGACAACATGTATAAAAAAATTTCTAAGATCCCTTAATTTACAACATTATAAGATTTTATAGCCATTTTTAGAATTAAATTTTATAAAATTTGAGTATAAACAGATGAAATCAATCAATTTGACAATTATTTCAACTAATGGAAGAGCATCAAATTTTTTTTCCAATTCGATCGGCGCCCAGAGACCAGCCAGGGAGACTCGCGTAACTCTTATCTAAGCCATTCGTCGCGCGCGAGATCGCTTTTCAAAAAATCGCTAAATCTCTCTTATTCATTCAAGGATTTGAGGCAAAATGCAAAACTGGTCTCTTGAATTAATTATAAAGCCATAGGAATTTTCCTATTTAGCTACGCCCACATAAAATGAGGGTTTGTTGATGACACTCACGACTTCGAATGTCAACTCCCGCCAATATTTTTTAATTTATTGTTTTTTAATTAAATAAACACATTTAGGGCTTGATATCGATTGAATAAATTAAAATATAAAATATTCTAACTAAAACAATCCATTTTCGACCAAGGAATGTCCTAAAAATAATAAAAAATCGATTTTAATTAATTTTGACAGATGAATTTTTTTCTTTTCAAAATATTAAAAAAACTATTCAATATATAGAAATAGTGAATAGTGCATTAACTAAATTTAATGAAGATTAATAATTTTTAATCCAAATTTTAATTGCATGCATAGTTTTCAAATTATTCAATGGGCAAACGTCACATTTTGAATGCCTTAATGTAATTAAACCAAAAACTTTATATAACATATGACACATGTTATTAATTCTTGAATTTCCCCTGATTCCAAATAACTAAACCCCTTTTAATTATATGATCTAATTTTTGAGTTATTGACGATCAAAGTTAAGCTTATTTTCGACCTTATTGGCATCGGCACTCAATTTTCTATATTATCGAAAAAGCTTATTTAGCATTGTCTGATCAAAACCAAATTTTTACCAGAGATTTATAATTAAAAAATGAGTTTTTTTCTAAAGTTTCATTGAGATTGGTGAAGAAATAAATAAAATATTGACTATTTTGTAAATTGAGTTTTAGAATTTGCGATCTCGGATTGGTAAAGAGAGCGTTCTATGAACCGGGTCTGGCCTTGCATCCGGGATCCCGAATTCGAAAACGAAATTTACAAAATAGTGAGTGTTGATGTCATTAAGGACGAAAATAAGATTAACTTTGATCGTCAATAACTCAAAAATTAGATCATATAATTAAAAGGGGTTTAGTTATTTGGAATCAGGGGAAATTTAAGAATCAATAACATGTGTCATATGTTATATAGAGTTTTTGGTTTAATTACATTAAGGCATTCAAAATGTGACGTTTGCCCATTGAATAATTTGAAAACTATGCATGCAATTAAAGTTTTGTTTATAAATTATTAATCTGCATTAAACGTAGTTAAAAATGATATATCATATGTACAAAATTAAAATTTTTTAAATAAGTCTTTTATTTACTGTTTTTTATATGGTCTATTTTCCCCTTAATAAATAAAATCGAGCGTATCTGAATCGTTAAAGTGGTCAACATACTCTATTTTTTCCATCCTCGCTTTACCAAACATTGCGAGTTCAAATCCACCTTCTGCACTTTTTTTTTTTTTTTCATTTTTATTATTATCAATTTCCCTTTATTTTTAAAGCTAATTTATACTCTTTCTTATAGAAATCTAAAATTTATTTTAAATTTTGGATATTGTTATTTAGATTCTCTATTTAAAATACACAAAGCCTATGGAAATTTTGAATTAATTGACTTTTTTACTTTTTACTTATGAATTGGAAGTGGTCAACTTCGAAACTAATTTTCTATGGGAAACTAAATATATCTAGAAACAAAAATCTGATGTAACCAGCACCGTACACAACTTTCTCTTACTGTAGGGTATGAGAAAGTTGTCTGCTGTGCACCAGTCACACCAGATTTTTATATTGAATATTTCAAAAGTCCACCTTAATCTAAATTCCCTCCTTTTTATAAAGTTTCAAATTTTACAAGATAGAGGCTCTACTTGGACTATTTAAATATTCAAGTGTCTGTCAAACATTTATTATTATTAATAATATAAAATTTTATAAAAAGGAATAAATTAATATAAATAAATGTGTGTTATTCTATATGAATGTTTCTACTAGTGTTAAATTTTAATCTTATTTTTAAAAAAATAGTCCTATGGTATAAACTTTAAAAGATCTGCCAAAAAAAGAATGGCAATTCCCATTTTCACTATTAATTTAAAACAATCTATTTTACCTAGACGTGTATCTATAGGCAAATATGACGGAAATTATTGTTGCCTTACAGCAGCTACATCAGCTGATAAAGTATTTGTCACATTATTATTTTTTCTAATTTAACATATATATATATTAATTCAATCAATTTTTTTTTAAGGTTTTAATTCATAATCCACATAATAGACTGTTTCTCGGTAAACTTCAAGATCAAGATACAAACAAAGAGATAAACGTACTAAATATTAATCAATCGATTACTTCACTTTGTTGTGGAAAATTAAAACCTGGAGAAGACAGAGATGTGCTTGTTATCGGAACTGGGACGAGTCTTCTTGGATTTGATATCGATACCAACACCGATCTCTTTTATAAAGAAGTATTTATTAACATATTCCATACTATTAAAAATACTTGGAACTTTTGATCTACAAAAGTTATCCATTTAATTCAATGAAGAAAGAAATAGTTGTGGTGATGATTGAATAAGGCTGCTAATTGTGCTCCTTGTCCATTTAATTATAGAAAATGCTCTTTTTCCGAACCAAATTGAATTTGGCGAATCCTGATAACAAATTTCTAATCTTAATACTTTATTCGTTATACCATTCTATAGCCCTCGGGCATGGTGTATTTAATTTCAAACTGGCAATCGTTGGCTCTAGTTGAAACATGATGCTTTAATAAGAGAATAAAATCCAAGTATGATACACAATGTTTTTTTGTTTCAATGATTTATTTATTTAACATTAACTTTATACACATTTCGACACAAATGTATGTAAATCACTTCTGATGTAGACACTTGTGTCGAGATAAATAAATAAATCATTGAAACAAAAAAACTTTGTTTATCATACTTGGATTTAATCCTCCATGGTGTTGTTAGTAGCGCGCCTGTCTTCTATACCGAGGGTTGCTGGTTCGGATCCCAGGCAGTCCGATGATTTTATTTAAACCATTTTGGGTACCAAATGGCTTAAATAAGAATGCCTGGACCCCCAATAGTTATATTAACAAATAATGAGTATCGTTTAGTCTTAAATGCCCTGAGTTGCCGAGAAGACTGTGTATATGTGTGTGTGATTGTGAATGGGAAAAAAAGTGCGAGTGTTAAAAAAAAAAAATTCCATTCTTTAGATTTCGAATACGAAGTACCGTTAAAACTTATTTTTGATGAAGTTTTCCATTTTTCGTTATTATTTTTTTTTTTTTTTGGAATTATGGTAAGGTTAAAAGTAATAACAAATTTTGTTTGAAAATTATTTAATCTCTAGACTATCAATTTCGGCACAAAGTACCATCATCAGGTCCGTTAAAATGTGGAAAATAGTTACATTTGGGATATATTTACAATGACATATTATTTTAACATATAGGTATATATATATATATATATATATATATATATATATATAATAGAAATAATTTTGGCTGCATATGTCTTGCAATTTTTTTTTGACTCCGCCTTATATATATATACACAAAAATGTGTTCGAAGGAATTTCAGTTTAAGATGGTTTTCAGATTGTGTTCTGAATCTTTCTTTTATTTCGAGTTTGAGAAGTTTTTTGTGTACAGTATATATTCGGTGTGTGTTTGATTATTATGCTTTTTAAGTTTAACTCTCAAAAATGTAGATGTTATTCCATGTTATTTTAAACCATTTCTAATTGGAGAAAATGCTATAAAATTTTATAGAATGACTTCTCATGTACCAAAATTTCAGGTCCCGGATGGCACAAGCTCTATTGTCATTGGACGTTTGGGAAAATCAGAAACTCCAATGGCGATTGTTGGAGGAAATTGTTCGCTACAAGGTTTCGATTGTACTGGTACGAGTTTATATTGGACTGTGACTGGTGATAATGTTTCCTCCCTAGCCCTTTTGGATTATGACCAAGACGGATTCAATGAGGTTTACTTATTTATTAATATAACCAAAGATTTCTATTTAATATTAATATTTTTAAATTTTTAGCTTGTTGTTGGTTCAGAAGATTATGAAATTCGAATATTTAAAGATGATAATATAATTAGCGAGATCCTTGAAACGGAAGCTGTTACATCTCTCGCCTCTTTACACGGTAATAGTTATGCTTATGGACTTGATAATGGAACTGTCGGGGTTTATGAAAAACAGCAGCGTCTTTGGCGAGTCAAGGTATAAATAAAATCATTTTATCATCATTGTCATTTATTAAAATATAATTTTAATAATTCTAAATTTCAGTCGAAAAACAAAGCTATAGCTATCCTTAGCTATGATTTAGACGGAGATGGAGTGGAAGAGCTTATAACCGGCTGGTCTAATGGAAAACTTGATGCACGCTGCAGTCGAACTGGAGAAGTTCTTTTAAAAGATCATCTTGGAGCATGTGTCGCTGGACTCGTCGAGGGTGATTACCGTGGAATTGGCAAAAGCGATTTACTTTGCTGCTCAATAGAAGGAGAGAGTTAGTATATTATATTTTTTTTATCGTGATATTGATTGTAAATATTTGAAAAAGGAGATTTAAGATAATTAATTCACATTGCTTCAGCCGAGAATCGAACCATAGTTTAATAATTTGGGACTCGAATGGCCTACTACTATCCTCCGGGGGGGCCTGAAAATATTACGAATGAACGAGAAAAACTTGTTTCTCTCACTCGATCTCTTTCCCCTTCTTGAAAACAATAGGAATTAGCGAGCCTTTTAAGCTGGAAATAACGAATTATAAGACGTTTTAAGTGATCCCGAGCATAAATATAATACTAATAACCGAGGGTTTTGAAATGCATTGTTTTTATACAAATTATCGGGATTTGCTCTGGGGACCGGCAAATTTGTACGAATTAGCCAGAAATACCAATAATCGGCCTACGAAATATTGGGACTTCACTATATGTTTTATATACATATAATTTGTATTGATTTTCCTTTATTTATTTGATATCTCAGAGCTCATTTTATTTACTTTATATTGATAGATAAAATTTTTAATAAAGATTTTTTCATAACTGCCACTGAGCGAAATTATTTTAAAATCTATTCCTTGTAATAAAATTTCAAATACAGTATACACCTTATTTAAAGGAAGATTAAGTAATTTTTACTTTCTGATTTGTTTTAGTTCGTGGTTACAATCTCTCCAGACAAATAAGCATTCGAAAAGATTCCAGAGGCCATTTTGAACACCGAAGAGATCAAGATACAATCTCGGAATTGCTTATTAAAAAACAAGCCCTTCTTTTAGAATATCGTAATTATGAGGAAAATGGAAAATATGGTAGTAGCACTGTCGAAGAAATAAGGCCTGAATTAGCCTTAAATACCTCACGGGTTGGAATTATTCCGGTTAGTTATTTGTTATTTAGTTTAAACTAATAAGTAAATATTTTTAATGTCATTATTTGCCTCCCCGATTCACATTCAAAACTATCGTTCAGTATGCTGTAAAAACCGAGAATATATATACAGGTATCCGCGACTCGGTGCATTTGAAAACAAAATTTCTCTGCTTATATATTAATTAATATTCCATTTTAATCCTTTTTCCATTCTTTAAAGTGTTTTTCACTATTAATAAAATAAAAATTTTATTAACTGGATTTTGATAAGAAATATTATCATCTACTATACTATGAAAATCAAATACATAAGATTAAATATACCCTACCATCCTGCCATCTGTTGGCAAATTTTCGTAATAGTTGGGCTTTTTGGCTAAATTTTTAAGACCCCCAACGCCATCTTATTGGAAAAACATGCCAACAGCTTTGCTTCCCGAAACGCCTTAAAATTTTTTTTTTAATTAAATTTTTATTTTAGGCGAAAACTCGTCTTCAAACTGGCATTAATGTCTCACCTGGAGATGAACATAATTCGGTAAATAAAACTATATATTTTTATTTATTTTTAAAAGAAAATATCAAACTCTCTCTTTTTTCCAGCCTCATGTCGTAGTTGCTCTTGCCACAAACAATGACACTCTGGTTCGTGTGGTACTTGTTTTCGCAGAAGGTATTTTCGAAGGTGAAACGTTTGTCGCTCATCCCTCTGATGATCAATGTTCATCTAGTTTGAATGTCGCTCTTCATCCACCCCGAGATGTCACCGTCGATATTCATATTAAAGTACAAATAAAATTTCAAATTTTTTTTGGATCACGACTTCTTTTGCACAAATTTTCCATGAAGCTGAAATGTATTGCACCTGCTTTTTGTATTGGTAATAATAATATTGCATTTATTTTATTTATTAGGTTTCAAACCAGTTTGAAACCATTCTGCATAGATTCACTTTGTTTTGAGAATTCAAATTCATATATTGCGCATACACAATTTGCTTTCAAACTGGTTTCAATTATAACATGGACGGATCTTTTAAATTAAAGTTAGATCGCTAGTGTAGCCAGAAACAAATCACTTTTGGAGAATAATTTGTTCTGCTATTTATTTTAACTTTTATAGGCTCTCGTTGGATATCGTGGAAGCGAACATTATCATGTATTTGAATTGACAAGACAATTGCCACGATTTTCTATGTATATTCTTATTCCAAATGAGCAAAATGAAGAAATTTCTCCATCAATGCCTGGAGTAATATTACATTTGAATGAACGGATCCAACGAGTAAGTTGTATAAATTTATTAAATATAAAAATATAAAAATATTCTCTTGAAAAAATTCAATTCGATGTCGAGATTTTGATGGATATACATGTTTTGAGGTCCCCTGAGTCCAAAAAAATGGGTCCCGCAAATTGGTCTGTCTGTGTGTAACGATTTTTAGCATGAAGGAATTGAGCTACCGAATTGGAATTTTTATATTTAGGTTAGATACCTTCCCGGATACTCAAAATAAGCTTTTGAACAAAATCAACCAAAAAATACTAGTACTTTACTGATGTACTTTTTCAGTTTTTTTTCGATTTTCTCAAAATTTGCTCCAACGATTTTGATAAAAATGCAAAAATCAGTTATTTTTTACATGCTCTTTAAAATGTATATTCTCATTTTGCCCTTGAAATCTTTTAAAGCACATTTTACTCTTGTACTTCATAGCAAAGATTCCAGATTTCTCTTCCTTCCATAGAGCAAATGTTAAATCCCTATGGGGATTTGCATGTTAATTTCGATTCAAAAGGAAGGGGGTCCACTTTGAAAATTTTTACACATTTAAAAAAAATTTTTCCAATTATGAAATTTTGTATTTATTTAGAATTCTTTATCCAGATTTTTTTCTTTCTTATTTATTTACAAGTGTAAAATAATTATTTTTTATGCTCCAAAATGAGTGCCCGGAGGTTTAATTAAAACAAATGCTGGTAAACCCAATAGAAAATATAATTTCTTTATTAAATAAAGATCTTTAAATGCTCCAAAAACTTCCCTTCTCACATCTTTTCCACACTTTTACTTCGATAATTTTTAATCTACTTTTTTCTTTTCAGATAATCATGTGGATAAATCAAAATTTTATTTTAGCAAATGAGTTAGAAGTGTCAAACGAGCTAAATATTACATTTCTTTCTTTGAGGGATAATCAAAAATTGAAGATATTTATGTCTTTAGAGGGAAAATTACAATTATTAACTCAAAATATAGTCTTAGCCGGAGATTTAATTCAATCTTTAGTGGAATTTTTGAATGTTACTCATCTTCAGGTAAGATTTCTTAAGTGGTATGTCTATGTATATTTGCTTGTTATTTATTAACTTTCTTAACTTCTATAAATAAAATTCATAACTAGTAGTCTAATTCAACATGAATGCGCCTTAAACAGAGAAATTTATCTTTAAAATATATATATTAGGGTGGTCCTTAAAACTTGATTTTTGCAATTTATACAGGGGCACCCTGCTATTTTGTTCTACTCATTAAAAAAGAATTATAGGAATTAAGGCTAAACTATTAAGGCTAATCCCTCATTGTATTTAAATAGACCTAAACTCTAAAGGGCGGTAGCAACCTCTACAACCATGCTAAAAAATTCACAAAAATTCCTATAATTCTTTTTTAATGAGTAGAACAAAATTGCAGGGTATAAATTGCAAAAATCAATTTTTAAGAACCACCCTAATATATAATATATATATATTTAATGCTTCTCGAATCAGAGGCCAGTGGTTCTCTTCCATTTTCCCGGTTTAAGCCGCGTTGATGTTGAAATATCCAAGTTAGGCATTTTATTTAAACCGAATAAAGAAGAAGAAGAATTAGTAATTTTATATTGTTAATTATAAAAATCTATAATCTAATTAAATTTTTCAAATTTCAGGTAAAAGCAAATTTCCCTGCTGAAGAACAAAAAATATGCGAATTAATTCAACAAGTGAATGAACTTCAAGAAGTAAAAATTCGATTGAATGCCGAGATGGCTGACTATTCTGGTTTAATTCGAAATTATGTTTTAAGAGCCGAAGATTCGAGGTTAATAAAGGACATGTAAGTATGTTTATTAAAGTTTTTATGAAATATAGATATTGTACAACGTTTTAACTACTTATTCTGCAGTCGTTTTCAAGTACTGTGCACTTGCCCCGACTCAAGTGAACTAACCTCTAAGAATAAAATCTACTTAACGGTCCCTTAGAAGTTAATTTTACTTAAGCCGGAGCAAGTGCACAGTACTTGAAAACGACTGCAGAATAAGCAGTCGAAACGTTGTTCAGTATTTATATTTTTAATAAATAATTAATAGCAAAAATGTGGTCTATAATTAAAAACTCCCATAATAATGACATGTGAGCCCAGTAAGTAATACGGTGACCTTATTTTTTTTTTACAATTAAATAAAAAAATACACATTTTGACTATACAATATATGACTTTTTGTATAATTGATAAAATTTGGCCCTCCTTTTGAAGTCATTTTCATGAGTGGGTGAGGAAGTGATGATAGGTGGTTTGTTTTCCGAATCCAAATCTAATTAATCAGTTCTTAGTTCTCAAATGCAAACGCGAGCCTCGGAGACAGATAACACTTCGACTTGGGGAGTAGACAGATTTGAGGCCCCGAAGTCACCCCAAACAGAACACATACACAACCATTCTTTTCTCACATCTCAAAGGCGAATCCAAACCTCTGACCAACCATGAGAACCACGAAAACAAACCACCCACCACCACCATTACTTCATAATCCCACACTCTTGAAAATGGCTCCAAAAAGGAGATCCGAAATATCGAGCAAATTTCAACAACGCGATTTAAACAGAGAAATTTTATCTTCATATATATATATACGTATATGGGAGGAGGCAATGGCTAAGTCGGCCAAGCTGAGAATTACTGAGTCCGAAGTCTCAACACGGTTCGGGTTCGAATCCAGCTTGCCGCAAATAATTCAAACACCCTGCCGAAGTCTCCTCTTAGGGTAGTTAGGGGGATAGCTCCACCGTGGTATCACAAAGGGCCTAATTGGCCTAAGTGTGCTTCCTCTCTGGGAACGGCCACTTCAACCTATTCAATACGTATATGGAGTTTTAAATATTCCGGGTGCCCCGACTAATCTTATTTTTTGTTTCTTACTCACAAAATTAGAATGAAATTTTTCATTTAATAATATTTCATTATAAATATATTAATATCAAGAAAATTTATAATATATTATATTATTATAATATTTACAATCTCATGCACAAGGTATATAAATTCTTAGTTAAATAAAAGATGAGGGGGGGGGGGGCAAATATAATAATAATAAGCCTCCATACGCTCTAAAATAAAGAAACAAATTTTTCATCTTTTATTTAACCAAGAATTTATCTACCTTGTGCATGAGATTTTAATTGGAAGACTGGTTCACACAAAAATATTCATATAATATTTACAGTGGGCATCAACTATAAAGTAGACCATCATCACCCAACCTAATTTATAATTGATTTTATCAAATCTTAAATTTTATTTTACAATTTTATTTAATAATAAAAATTTTATTTTTTTTAGCGATAATATGCGTAAAAGATATACAGATTTAAAAGAAATTAATAAAGATTTAATTATGAGTTATAATATACGATATAATAACCACCAAGAATTAATGGATATTTTAAAAGAAATTAACGTCATAATACAAAAATCAGCAAGAATGAGAGGTACGTCTATTTTAAATAAAGAAGGTTTGGTCCAAGTAAAAATAATATTAGAGATTATTTCCACACCAGTTTATTTTATTGCAAATAAAATCTTCCCGCATTATGTCTTTGTTGTCTCAGTGTTCTTCTCTAACCTGTAAACTAGCCATTATTTTTTCACTTGTTTAAAATAATTTTATTTCAATATATATGGGTCATTCTACAAAAATGGGTTAACTTCAGGTATCATTCAGTGACCACCAAACATAGAGCCCTTTTTTTAAACATCAGTTAATAACTTTTGGGCAAACATGATAAATATTGAATTTAAAAATTTTTTTTGAAAAAATTTCTTTTTTTAAAAAAAAATAGTTCCCTCCGGGGGGGGACGCCACAAAAAAAAAAAGATTAAATAAAAATATATTTAAAAATAAAATATATATATTTTTTATTATCCTTATCGATATAATCTAAGATACTTTATTAAACGTTTTTAAATCATAAATTTTGATTTTAAATAAATTTACATTATTTTTTTTATTTCAAAGTCGCGTATCTCGATCCGAGCGTCAGTCCCTTGGCTTATGTTAAATTTGAGAAATATCTTATATTATACACTGTTGATAAAATAATTATATGTTTAATATAAGTTTAGGGTGTAAAGATGGCATTGGTGCCCAAATACCGGGTGTTTTATTGTTATTTTTGTGTCTAAAATCAGCATGTAAACACTCAATTCGTCAGTCCCTTGCTAAGTAATATTTTAGAAATTTATTAATAATTATTTCAACAATAGACTGGATTTGCTGTCTTTTCATTGTTATATTTAATATTTAAAAGAAAAAAAAAAAGTATTCCATTTCAATTAGCAGATTTTTTTGTTTTCATCAAAAACGTCAGTCCCCTGGAAGTTTTTCAACCGTAAAGCTAAGAGGCTGATGAGATTAAATATTAATACCAAAAAAAAAAAAAAATCTGAGTGTTACTATATGGATACAATAAAATTAACTTATTGTCTATCAAAATCATTATAAACAATTGAATTCAAAGTTAGAAATTGTGCATTTCAACCCTAAAGTTAACCCATTTTTGTAGAATGGCCCATATATATTATAGGAGATTGGCTAAGGGGATAAAGGAGTTAAGTTTTTCAACTCCCAAGGAAGGACTAGCACTGAAGAAACAGAACAAAATAACAGTCTTAGCTCGGGTACTTTTGCTCACTCCGTTATTGTAAGCCAGTGAATGAATTCCAAATAGCATACATTTAATAAATTATTTCACTAAATGATAAATAACTAACTTTGATAAATAGCTTATACTAAGAATCCAATATTTATTTATAAATGTATATATATATATTTGAATTTTTTTTAGCTGGGAAGTACAAAACGGATGTTGTCAATCTGTGTCGACAAGCTCTTAAGAATCATAATTTGAATTCGTTAATAACAATAATGAGAACAGGAGATCTTTAATAAAGTTTTGCTCATTTCGGATTATATTTTTACTAATATAAGCCTTTTCAAAGTCAAAGTGGTTCGTTAAAAAACTGGACAAGAAATCTTAATTTATTGTAGACGTGATTTTATGCTGTTATAAATGATACATAATATATATAAATATTTATAAACCATTCATTATTAAAAGATCAACGAAAATCAAGCAAATACATGGTAGTACAGAGAAGAAAATCAAATTAAATTGCATAGAGTCTTGTTTCCGTAAATTATTGTCACAATCTTTTTGTATGACGCAGAACCCGCTGAGGGTGCAAGGCATAGCAGACTAAAACAAAATTGAATATTAATTGATTTAGACTCACGATTGTTATTAGAAATAAAAGACATCTTATTAATAATTAATAATACAAGAAATGTTAGTAAAACTACAATAAAATATAACGTTCCACTATTTCTGCAGCTGTCATCAAGTGATGCATTCACATTGATATATAAACAATAAAATTTTTAATAAAAAATTTTCCAAACAAAAATTGAGACACATTTACGGAATCTTTTTTTTTTTAAATTATTTTAATTACTATTTTTTTTTCTATTTCAATTAATTTTTTAAAATAATATTTTTTATGTAACATTGTATTTTAAAGAGTGTATATTATTTATTTTATAAATAAAGTCTTATATATTAAATAAAAAAAAAATTCAATTTTATTTAATTAATCAGGTTCCCCTTTTTTTGAGCCTGATGCTTAGAAGGCTATTCCTGTTTCCATTAAAATATTTAGTGCCTTGGGCTGGGGGGGGGGTGAACTATACGTACTAAGCTCTTTCCTAATTAGCACCCTAAAAGATAATTCCAAAATAAAAAAAAATACACCTATAAACTAATTTAAAAATATATTTCTCTAATATAAAAAGAAAATTATATTTTGATGTCTTTAAGTATTTTATACCATCAGTCCTACGGAGGGTAGCCCCCCCCCCCCCCCCTAGGGTTCATTATACTTTTATTCCTTACCAATTTCAAATCTTTCAAAAAAAAAAATTTAATTATAATGAAAAAATTAACATCTTTATTATTTATTATATAAAAAAATTATTTGAATTTTTAAATTTTCCCACACTTGAGTTGTCATGCCAACACACCGATCAAAATCAGTAAATATGCTTAATTAATGAAATAATAATCATATTAAAAGTATTTTTATTTTATTTCTATTAGAAATTTTAAAGCTATTTGTAAAATTTCGTACGAAAAAATATTTTATTGATGCAATTGGATGTTGATTTGAATGATAATTTGGCATAAAAAGTAGTTCTGAAATTTCACTTAATGATACTTTTTTAGAATTATTATTTAGGAATTGATAAATATATATTTAATTAGTGTGTGTAATTTTAGGATGTTGATAAACTGTTGTTAAATGAATAGGATTGTATTTATTGATTAGTTTTTGATTGTCTGCCTGGGGGGTTGTATCCATGCGCGTCGATCCGACGGAGCTCGTTCGCTCGACAAGGCGAACGAGCAACGAGCAATCAGCAACAGCATGTCCATTGGGAACAATAGCACAGTTGGGACCATCTAACTTATCAAATTTGCTAGCAATGAAAGAGCATTTATCTAGTGGGCCAAGTGTTATAATTTACTTAATTTGTGCCAGTGCTGTGAGTGTGAACAGAAATTGTTGGATGGGTGTTCGGCTGGCGTGTAGGCCAGGGGCCTACCTGTGACAAGCCCTCGCAGCCTTCAACAACGGACTTTAGGTTGTAAAGAAGATGCAGAAACGGGATCCACGTGAAAAAGACCCAAGGGAGGAGGCAAAACGGCCGTCCAGGGTACAACCCGGGGCTGGCAATAGGGGTTCGATGCCTGCCGCCCGACACACCGTATCCTCCAGTTCGGGGGTGCTCATGGTCGGCCCTAATTTCCGTGTCGGCAAAAAGATCGGCTGCGGTAATTTCGGCGAGCTCCGTCTCGGTATGTTGATTACTTAATTATCACCAACCACCATATTTACCTATCTATATTCCCCCCCTTAACGACTACCACGACGACGACGACCACACGACATTGACCTAGACCCGTTTTTTTTTTTTTTTTTTAATTTTATTTTTTCAAATAATTTATTGATTTCTCATTCATATTTATCTTGAATAACTCACATCCCAGAAATTCTTGTAATAACTGGCCTTGGTGTCGATGTCGTTCTAAAAAATAAACTTAACTTCCCTTTGGCATTTCTCAATCTAATAGACACTCTATTTAAAAGAAAAAAAAAATATAACCAATTCTTGCGATTTTTTTTTTTTTAAATACAAATAACCTAATTCATACCACTTGTATTTGAAAAGTTTTTCCCTATTAATTAATAAAATGAAAAATACAATCAATAAAATTACACTTCCGGTTTTAGTGATTTACATCAAAATTTTATATAATTAAAATAAGATCTTATTTTTTTCCCAAGATATATTTGGTCAAGTGGAAGTATGAGACAACTTGTCCACAGACACCGTAGAAATCAAATCGTGTTGCTCTTTTGTATAATCGCACTCATCCATCAAAATCACACAATATTATTACAATGATTACATTAATTTGCCTTTTCTGAAAATGTTAAATTTTTTGGCTACCCTTAAATAAACATGATTACTCATTTTCTTCAAAAGAAAAGAAGGAAATTGAACCTCTTGGAGTTCATTAAACTTTTATATATTAAATCATTGAATAAGTTGTTTTTTTTTTTTTTATTTGCTTGAAATTTTCTAAATTTAAAAACTGGTTCATTGATTTTTTTACTTTTACTTAAAAATATTTTATTTGAGGGGATGGAAGGGGGAGGGGTGATTATTCATTTATAAAATTCATTTTACAATTTCTTTGTTTTTATTTTGTTTGAACTTTTTTTTTGGGACACCTTATTTTTCCCTCAATTACCATAATAATTCTAAAATTTTATTTTAAAATCAATTTCATCATCGTTATTTTCTTTTAATTAAAATAAAATTTAACAGTTATCGATTTATTTTTAGAAAATTTTTAGAAAATGTGAATATGAATAATTTTTTTATAAAATCCCATTTTTTTTCTTATTTAAATAGGCTACTAACAGTATCAAAATTAATTAGACATTTGATTTCAAATTAAAATTCAATTGATTTTGATACAAATAGTATATGAGAAAAATTAATTAATTTTTTTTTTGAAGCTTTGTTTAAATAGTTAAATATATAAATTTATTATCTATCATAAGTAAAAAATATTAGATCATAAACATGGCTTTATCTTTTTTTTTTAGTTTATATAAATATGAATATCATTTTCAAAACATTGGATTTTTTTAAACAAAAATATAATTTGTTAACCGTTATTGGAATAATCAAGTGAGTATGGTATGACTCCCAGTGCAAATAAATCTTAGAGTTCTCACTCACATAAAGCACCCTATATTTATTTAGTTGGTCAAATCAAAATATTATTTAAGAAAAAGACATGGCAAATCTCTAAACCAAGAAAAAAACATTTCTGCTAGCGAGGATGTGAAATTTTGCCTTTTAATTATACTATCGGTCAATAAAGTTATTTAAACAAGGTTCATTGATTGATGGTTAGTATATAGTTTTGTGATTGATAAATAATTTTATACATTTCTCTAAAATTTTATCTTTTGATTTACCAAAATACACTGAGTTTAAACAAATGTTATTTATTTTGTTTTTAAAATGACCATTTTCTGACCTCAGAAAATAAAGATTACTTTTTAAAACAATAAAATAATCACACATGTTTTGTTTTTAAAATTCACTGTACATACTAAAAATTTTTTGATTGTTAAATTTTTCTAATTGTTGAATGATTGTTAATTGCTAATTGTTAAATGATTGTTGTTGTTGCTAATTGTTAAATCCTTTGACTTAACAACTATTTCTTTTCTCTATATTATTAGTCAATAAACTATTTCACTACCTTGATAGACAGTTAGTTGGTTTTTACAAGGGTCTAAACGGGATTTTAATAAAATTTGGCACACAATTAGACAACGCCATATCAAAAGGTTCAGGCGGGGCAGCCCGATAAAATCTCTTGCGGAGCCATGAAACTTAATGTTAAAATAAAAATAAGTAAAAATTACACTTAAAAACAAACTGTTAAGCCTGATTTTATTTATTCAAATACTTTTTCATTTAAGAAATTCTATTAAAATGCTATTAACTTCACGTATGTCTTAGAGGTTAGTTCACTTGAGTCACAATACTTGAAAATGACTGCAGAATAAGTAGTCGAAACGTTGTACAGTATTTATATTTGTAATAAATATTTAATAACAAAATGTGGTCTATAATTAAAAACTCCCTTAATAATAGTGTTGGAATGAGAAAATTTGATTTTTTCACTTTTTTTGATTCTTCTCACACAATCCCATCTTTCAATGATTAATAAATTCATAAATTCTGTTTTTTTAATTAAAATTTTACCAGTTTTTAAAATTACTCCTTCTCAATAGATTTTCTTAGACTACCCTGACTGAATCCTTTAATTTCGACAGCCTAAAATTGTGTGCCACATTTTATTAAAACCCTTGTTAGTTTTAGAAGTGATTAATTAAAAAGGTCTAAGAATTACAAACCAAGCTTTTGGCCATGATTTATTTAAATCTATAAATTATATGATTAAACTGCATATTTTTTTGAAAGTCTTGTACTACTTTCTTTTTGCATTTGTTTTATACATTATGTTCATGTTGATTGATAAGACACAAGTACCCTAGTACATCCTAAGTCTAGCTCAGACCCTTCTTTCAATTGAAATCTTAAATCTACTTGTAAAGAAGGATGAAAGAAATGAAATTAAGTTTGAGGTGAAAGCAATAGTCTGCTTAACTGAGAATTTAATGATTCATGATTAATTTTGAGTTCAATTCTCCATTTCCTGAAATAAGATAAAACTTCTTTATTATTTTATTAAACCATGGTTCATCAATTCAACTGTCAGAAAGAAAAGTACATTTGATCATATCAATTTTTACTTTTTTTCTATCGGTGAATTTTATAAATACGTGGTCTACGTAATTCCTTAACAATGCACAATTCTTGTTTTTATTATTTTTATATTTCATAATATTTACGTTATTACTATCAGATTTACTATATCAACTTATGAATGACCCGAGCCATGCGGCATTTTATAGTAAACATTCTATTATTCCTGAAATTAATATTTCTCATTTTATTACTCTGACGACTCGTACATATATTCTTTTTAATCTCAGTGAAGTGATTCTAAATATCTTTAAAAAAAAAAACCGTTTACTTAAAATAAGTTTTTTTAATAAAATGATAATAATGGCAAAAATTTTTTATTTTTGAATATTTTTATCCCATACACAATTTTTACTTGTCACGATTACTCAAAAACGCAACTAGATCGATGAAATTTGGGCTTCTCCTGAGTAACTATAACTAAACAGAAAAAAGAAAATGTATTATTATGAAAAAAATTAAATATATTTTCTGCTATAATCTCAGGATAAATCAAATAAGAGGTTAGTTTCAAAAGTTTCATTCAAGGATAGACGTTCACTGTTTCGATTTGTTATACAACTTCAAAAAGGAGAAAATACTTTTGTTTATATATTTTGACGTTCAGGAATTTTGATATCATTGTTATCAGTCCTAATATCAACCTTTTAAAAATCAATTCTTTAAAGCTAAATTATTGTTTTTCCCATTAGCAAACTATAATATATACGATAGGCCTATATAATTTTTAAATTAATTGCTTTTATTAATAAAAAATTATTGTAAAAACAGATTTCACTCACCCTTAGAGGAAAGGTATCCTATCCCCCAATAGAATCATAGTCAGAAGATTTTTCAGGGGAGGGGCGGTTTGGTTGGTTCAGTCGGTAATCTCACCCCTCCCAATGAATAAATTTCAAAGAATATATAATTTTTTAATTTCATTTAAAATTTTAACATTTCATTTGTTATTTTTAAGTGCTTTTTAGACTCCCCCCCCCTTTTTTTTGGGTTCTGTCCCCAATTAATCATTTCAAGTTTTGGAAATTCATCAATTATACAGTCAAAAATATTTTCCGTTTTTATTTCAAATAAAATTTCTTTATTAAATTTAGGATAATAGATTTTTAGGTCAAATAATTTCATAATAATCTATATCCTATATATATATATAAATGAAGTCTTGCTTTTATTTGTTTTATAAAAACAACACAACAAACATATAAATAATTATTTATACTCTAAGTACGATTAAAGTAAAATATGATAGTAAGGTGAGCAGATTTAGAAGTTTGAAATTTGGGACGCTATATATTTTTTAATTTTATTATTCTTGTGTGGTGGTATGTACCGGGACAAAAAAACCAGCTGTAAAAAATCGGGGCACGGTCTGAAAATTCGGGACTTTTGTAATAAAATTATATATACTATAGAGATTATAAAGAAAACGATTCCTTTTATGTTTATATTATATACTGTGGTATATCTTGACTATTATTTTGTTGGACGTCTCTAGGTTAACCATATTTCACATAATAATTTGAAATAATTGTCTTATTATTAGCCGAGAGATGATTACAATCATTATGTGATCCTTGGACAGTCGGACTCTTCTTTCCTTTCCTCATCTCTTTATTGAACTGTTCACTTGGCAGCTTCTATTCAATCGAATTGTATTAAGTGAAGTTCATCGACCAATTCCAATCGTTCATGCTCTTGGTTTATCCATTCCTGGGAAAAAAGAATCTTCTCTTCATGCAAACCAATAAACACGACCACCTATCAAAAGGGGAAGAAAATTTTTTTTTTTTTGACCTTGTTCCTTCTAAAATACACTTTCGATTTTAACAATCAACTTGACGTTCTTTTTATTTTATTAATAAATGATAAATTACACTTCAATAAAATCATAATCAAGATTTTTATAGGGTGTTGAAACTAAAAAGGGTCGCTTCACCTTCTTGACCTCTATATTTTTTAAAACAAATGACATTTTTTAAACAAAAGAGAATTCTTTTTTTGCATTCTCTAGACCCAGATGGTATCTGAGTGACGTAACTACACAGATCCTTCGACGCGGGGGGTGCAATTCTCCGAGGGGCTCTGACTTTGAGCAATCACTTTTTAAATTAATGTATTCCACTGTAACACAAAATTTTCACTGCTAAAAATTCTAAAATTTTGGACAAAAATATTTTTCAAATACATATAATTCCTTTTAATTAAAAGAGTTTTTATATAAACCAATTATATAGACGACAAATATAAAACTGTCTTGTATAGTGAGCGCCACAATTAAGTTCCCACCTGTATATGGTACAGATGATTTTATTTTACCTTTTCGGTCATTAACATTATTTCACTATATACCATATACTCAAGGCTCTAGCTTGCAGGTGGGGACTTTATTGTGGTGCTCGCTGTACCGGTCAAAACATAGTGTAATTCCCCCACTACTAGAAGTGAGAGGATAATAATTAATAAATCCTAATTAAATTTGTTAAATACTTTATCTTTTACCAACGCAATTTAACCCCGATATATTTTAACTTCATATGCGGAAAACTTCCAAAACATATATTTAATATTTATTAATGAAAAATGTAATATAATTATTCAATAGAATAAATTTAAAAAAATTCTTTTTTTGGCAGAAATTCTGTTTATTTTTATTTAAAAATAAATATGATAATTATTAATATATTATAATTATTTTTATTTGTGACAAAAACCATACAATTGAATAATTTATTTAATAATTAAAAAAAAAAATGTTTTATTTCATTCTTCTTTTCTATTAAATGCCTCAGGGGTAAATTATCCGATTATAAAGGGATGTATTTTTGGAATTAATTCATTTTAATAAATAATTATTTTACACTAAAAAAAAAAATTTGTTTTGTGATTTATAATAATTTTTTAATTATATAAACCACAGTTGACACAAATAAAAAATATGATATATTTTTTATCAAAATCAGTACAAAAACAAATAGAAACATATAATTCGCTGCATGACAGCCAGCTTGTTTATAATTTTTCTTAAAATAACTGATATTTTTTTAAGCCTAATGAGAACAACACAACTATTGTTTTTATTCCACCCCTTTTTTGCACCAAATTTCTATTTAAGGTTTTACCACTGAAATATGATTAATAAATTACGAAAATAGACTTAAGAAAAGTTTATACTAATATGTTTATTAAAGCTTTTATGGTTTGAATTATTATTATTGTGGGAATTTTTAATTATAGACACATTTTGTATTAATTATTTATTAAAAATATAAATACTGTACAACGTTTCGACTACTTATTCTGCAGCCGTTATCAAGTACTGTGCAGTCGGACCAAGTGCACAGTACTTGATAACAGCTGCAGAATAAGCAGTCGAAACGTTGTACAGTATTTATATTTTTAATAAATAATTAATACAAAATGTGGTCTGTAATAAAAAATTCCCACAATAATTTATACTAATAAATAAATAATGACTAAAAAATGAGCAAATTATTTTATATAAAATAATAAATTTTTATTCACACCATTGTAATTTCCATAAAAATTACATTTTATGGTCGATATGGAAATGAACAAAATTTTTACTTCTGAAGCTTAAAAATAAAATTAATCCAAATTTGCTCTACATGTGTACACAATCAGACATCAATCTAATTACAGTTGCAAGATAAAAGAAGTATAAATTCTTCTTATTAGAGTTTCTTTTCAATGAATTAATCAAAATATTTATTATTTTTAAATTTTATTTTTTTCCTTTTCTATCTTATATTTTCCTAAATTAATCAGTCATTGATGACACAATCATCTCTCTTGAAATATTTTGTATTTATTTTTCTGTTAAAAATATCACTGGACTGTTATCTAAAGCTTTTACGATGATATTTATCATTTCTTTTATTTAGAAGCTTTATTTTAGCCTTTTTCTAATATTAAACACATTTAGAATTTCAAATCTTGCTTTTGAATAAACATCAAATTACAATTTTTTTTTTCAATACTTTCGCTAAATTATAATTTTACCCTTAATTTTAATCTTAATTACTTGAATTTCTATGCTTATCTATATTATTACATCTTATCAGATTTTACAATTTAATCAATAATCAAGTAATAGCGAGTTGGCTATCTTTTTTTCATGTTTTATTTAAATAGTTTATGAAAGTTGCTGTGAACTTGTATTTTCTATACCAGGCACAAGTTCCTACTAGCACTTTATAATTTTTCTTTTTTTTTGTATTATATTTAAAATTTAATTGGGAAATAACATTTTATAAAATTCAACATTTTTCTCTCTTGCACTTAGTATGACTAAAGGGCTTTATTGTTTTGATTCTTATTTTTTTAAGATATTATCTTTCGATGATTTATATTTTCTACCAGTGGTAAAGCCCGCCTTCGGCTTCGGCTACGCCCCCCAGGCCCCCTTGCTCGCCTTCGGCGAGAAAATGCATCAAATTTATTCTTGCTGACTATTTGGAAATTTTCAAATTTCCCTCTGACTTAAATTTTCCGCTCCCGCTCCACTTCCTGTAACTCTAGCCAATCAGCGTCCTGATCGGCACAGACGGAAGCTAGCCGCTAGCGCTTTATATATAGTAATGATAATCTCTATATATATCGATGATTTTCTATCTGTCGTATAAGTTTGCTAGTTGTCTATATATGAAGAAACCTAATTAAATTTTATTATTAATATGAAAAAAATGTGGTGTGATACATAGTCGTATTAGATAGATTTTTTGTGTCGAGATAGATTTAGTTTCCCAGAGCAACTTAGTTCCAAACTTGACCATTTGCATTTCATTAGTAAAAATCTGTAAAACTACATCAGTAAAGTGTACTTTAACAATTTTCAGAGCAAAATTTTAATGAGAGAGAAAGAAGATGTAAAAAATAATTGATTGTTGTATTTTAATCAAAATATTTTGATCTCATTTTGAGAAATTCGAAAAAGTACTTCAGTAAAGTACTAGTACTTTTTGGCCGATTTTATTCAAAAGCTTATTTTTAGTGTTCCGAAGGGTACATAACTTCCAAATATAAAATTTCAATTCTGTAGCTCAATTCATTCATGTATAAAATCGTTACCAGGATCTTGAATTTTCTCAACTTCCTCTCTCTAACAAAACTGAAGATCCTTGGTTTGGCGGAGAGTAATTTTTCCATAATTACGATAAATCATTTTCTGGTAGCGTTTGCCTAGTAAGAAAATTAGATCTAATTCAAAATACAAGGTAAAATCATATATTGAATAGAAAACTTAAAATTTTTTTTATCCTGTTAAAAAATACAAATCACATTTTAAATAATAAATTCACGTTTATCCTCTAAATCCCTTTAAAACTTGGAACTTTTTGAATCAAGAGATTAATTTTTGTACCACCTAACCTTTGGTTTTGAAAAATCCATTCCTGAATAATAACAAGTCATCGAGATTTTAGTATGAATACGAGCCAGTTGAAAAATCCAGGGTTTTATAAATGTTTTTTTTTTTTAGAGGATTTATTTATTTTAAAAAATATAATTTTTCAAAAAAAAAAAAACCTTAATCCATCATCCAGAAATATTTTTTTTCTGCCACGTGTTTCACCCAGATTAAGCAAATTGGTTTTTAAAGAGAACTTCTTGAATTGAATTCAATAATATTGCGTGGAACAAAACAAACTGGGCTCAATAATGCTTTTAAGTTCTCCTCATAGATATTATATAGACCAGGGGTGGCCAAGCTCCTTGATAGTCTGAGCTATTTTTCAAAATTTGAGATTTTTCGCCAGCCGCAATTAAATAGGTATTTAAAAGATATGGAAAAAAGATATTAAAAAAAAAAATAAAAGTACAAAATATGTGTATTGAATTTAAATATTAAAAAATTTAAACACATTTATTTTACTTCTCTTGATAATTCTTTAAAATTTGGTGAATAATTGGTGACAGCACTTGTCAGTAACATTTATCGAGAGCCACAAATAATCCTTCAAAGAGCCGCATGTGGCTCGCGAGCCGCAGGTTGGCCACCCCTGATATAGACTATACAATTTTTTTTTTCATATAATCAGGTCCTATCTAAAGTAACACGCGGCTCCGATAAACAGTTTACAAATTTTGTCTTACTATTTATAATGGGTGTTCTCTCCACGTAACTTACTCCTAAACTTTCTCATTGTAGACAGAGATAGCACTCAAATGACATCTCTATCCTTTAAGGGCCATTGCGTATGTATTATGTAATATAATCTAATCAAGAAGTTTGTATATCAAGAAATATTAACTATCTATGAGAACCCGTGTTGGATTTTAAATTCTTTAATTTTTAAACAACCTTGTTTTTTTTTCTACCGTTATGGTGAGCGGTTTTGGAAGGGTTGTTCTTTTCATCGAACGAATCCCTTTTCTAAAATATTTTTAATTTTCTTGTAATTTCATTTGATATGATAATGTTGCGTTTTCAATTGTATTTTTATGAAAACATTAATTTTTCCCTCTCTGCTAGAGGAGGTAATGTAATCATATCAAAAAATCTGATGTGACTAATCTCACAGCACACAACTTTATCTTTCCCTTGGCAAAGGAAAGTTGTGTACTGTGCTTCTCACACCAGATTTTTTTGTGTCGAGATATATACTTTGTTCCCCATAGCTCGTTTTAAATGTTGACTGCTGGAAATAAACTATGGTTATCTACCCACTTTTTTGAACTCAGGGGACCTCAAAATATGTATACCCATCAAAATCTCGACATTTTTGACATGATCGCATTACTTTCTATATATTTCATATATAAAATTAATAATTTCCCTGACTTTTCCTTACGTCTTAAACAATGCTAATATTGTTAGAGAGGAGGGAATGAAAGATCTGGGTGTCTACTTCGACAGTCGGTTGTCATTTGAGTATCATGTTCAGATGACCAGCATTGCTTGCAGCAGGATCCTGGGTCTGATTATTAATATCACCAAGAACTTTAATAGCATTGAGTGTGCCACTACTCTTTTCCAAAGCCTGGTTATTGGCAAGATGTTGTATGGCTCGGTGATATGGGCTGGAGTGAAGCATGTTGAGCCTCTTGAAAGAGATTTTGAAAAAATTTGTCTGGTATTTATTTGGGAGATATATGAGACACTTTAAGTTTTTTTCTCATGATATTATATGCAAGATAATTGGTCTTAGTCCAATAAAGAAATTATTAACCATCTATGATATATTATTCCTTCATAGACTTTTAAATGAAATGATAGATAGTTCGGAATTGATTGGAAGAATTAACTTTAAATGTGGCGGAAGAGGAAGAATGAAAAATGTATTTTATATAAAAACTTTGAATCAAAGAGATCCTCTTGCCAGGATCCAGGAACAATTTAATAGTCTGGACCTGTGTAAGGATATTGACATTCACTTGGTATCATATCGGGGCTTAGGGAATCACCTAAGGGAGGAGTTGTAAGACTTTTTTTTTTTTTCTTCTATATTTGTATTTGTATCTGTATTTGTTTTGAATTTTATTGATTTTCATTACTGATGTTAATTTTAATTTGACTATGTAATCTTGCTGTATTGCTGCGTGCACACTGGCTGTCCATCCAATTTGGCTCAATGCTGTAAATGGAAGCCGTGATGTACCTGTTTTTTTATGTGATTGAATAAACTTGAAAAGTAAAAAAAGTGAATGAATGGTTCTCAGCCTAAAATAAAAATTTGAAAGCAGAATCTGCATTTGTAAAGTTCTCAGCACCCTCAAGAACAACTTAATTTCTTAAGAGAGACACCAATTCGGGTTTCAAAGATACGGTATATTAACGGCCGGTATGAACTTGTTTTTTTATCTTCACAAATATTTTGTTTACAAAAACATCTTGTTAACATTTTAGGAACGGTCAAAGGGATCGGACGGCTTGGGGTGCAAGGAAACTAACTACCTAAATTTCCAAATTCGCACCCAGAAGGATTTTTTTTTACAAAAATAACCTTGGTCATTATTTTAGGGTCTGCTTTCTCACTATCCTCTTCGCCCACAGATGAGGGCATTGATTATTTAATGCTTCGCTTTGATTTCTTCGTCCTTTTGTTAAATTGTATTAAAAAAAAAATCCTTTCATATTTTTTTTGCCATATATCATAGTTAAAAGGGTTCCATTCTTCCTAGTAAATTATAAAACTTCTTGATATGAATATTATGCAAACCTGGAGCGGCTTAACCCGTTTGAATTGGGAATATAAAATGAAATTTGTCCTAGTCACAACAAAAAGGTCTTATTGAATAAAAAAGTTCACTGAATTCTACAAAATCCAATTAACTATCAATTCCATTTTTATACGTATCATGGGTTCGATCAGGCTTCTGCAACCCTTCCTTGATATAATTTTTTGTATTTTTGAATTCAAAGAATAAAGAGCAAAGGGTGCCCTGACAGTGGCGCATGCACAGAACGTGCCGTGCTTTTTATTTCTATAATATTTGATGAGAACTCAAAGTTGAATAGCTTCTCATTACCAAAAAAGTTTATTTATTTAAAAGTTTTAGTGTTATTGTCATAATTTATTATGTTATTCATTACCTTCCTTGATATAATTTTTGTATATTTGATTTGAATTCAAAGAATAAAGAGCAAAGGGTGCCTTGAGACCGGCGCATGCGCAGAACGTGTTCTGCCTTTTTCTATATTATTTGATAACAACTCAGTTTTATGGCTTCTCATTGCCAAAAAAGTTTATTTATTTAAAAGTTTTAGTGCTATTTTCTTCATTTATAATGTTATTCATTAATAAAATACAACATTTGTTATTGAATTCTCAAATTTTCCGTTCTGGTAAGCTAAATTTCATTTTATATGATGATAATTTTAATTCTCTTCTCTTTCTGTCAAACCTTCAAAATTTATTTTAAAAGCTATTTAATATTCTAAAAGTAAAATTTACCCCTTTTGTTTAGAATTTGTGTTTTAACCTTCTGAATATAGTATATTAAATAAATATTATATTTAATATATTATATTCAATTTTGACAAGTTATTATTCTAAAGTTAACCTCCAAAATAAACAAAAAAATTGTTTAACATTAATTATTCTATCAGATTCTCTTAAGTTTATTTTCATTATAAATTAATAATTATTTAATATCAACGACTGAATAATTTGTTCGTATTTGAAATTATATTATCCCTTCCTTTCGACTCTGAATAAATTTAAAATATTAAAAAAGGTTTTCTTAAGGAATCACACTGAAAAATATTTCAGCCTAAAAATTACACTCAAAAGATTTATTATTAAATAAAAGGCTATAAAAAGCAAATGAATGATACATTTAATTTAAATAATTTCTTATAATCTAAATTTTTTTTTTTAAAGAAACTAGGCTAAATAAAGTATTTTTAAAATGACTTTATTTATTTCTTATATTTTTGCTTAATGTATGATTTATTAATTGTACCAACAACTTTATCACCAAAACAAAAATATTATTCTTTTATAACCAAGAAGACCGGATTTTTATGCTAATTCCTGTTTCTTTTTTGCTAAATTATAAAAAAAAATCTTTACAAATTCATTTATCTGAATGCTCAAAACTTGCATTTTTGAATGCTAATTGCATATTTGACGAAAATTTAATATTTAATCTTCTTTTTAATCTCTTGATAGACTCGTGACCGTATATTAGGGTTTTCTAAAGGAATTACTGATAAAAATATTTCAGTCCAAACACCAAAATTCAAAAAACCTAGCTTAATTTCATATTGGTACTTAAAATTTGAAATAAATCAGAGTGATATTAAATTTTTGGGCCCAAATATTTATATCAGTAATTCCATTAGTATATATATATGTCGTAGACAGATCGTGAAATTAGACAGTTCATGAACTGTCTAGACATTTCATGAACTGCAGCCAGATCGTGTAATGGTCAAACAGTTACATGATCTGGCTAAAAATTTTAGACAGTTCATGAAATGCAATTGGGCCTTAGACAGATCGTGTAATGCTCGAGAATTACATGAAATGTCTAAATTTTTTAGGCAGTTCATGAACTGCCTAACAGCAGTTTTGCCGATCGTGTACTGTTTGTAAAGCAAATAAAGATCTCGAAAAAAGTCAATTTTTTTCAATATTATTATTATTATCGATTACTAAATTTTCCAAATCTTCCTCACTTTGTAAATCTTGAGTTAAGGTGCGCGTCTCGGAGTTCTAATTTTGGGAGATTCCAGCGGCCACAAATTTGAAGCTATCTACCTCAATTTTTTTTTTAAATAAAAGCTATTTAAAATGTCTACAACTTATAGAAGCCCTTTTTTTGATTTTCGAAAAAATAAAATTTTTTTTTTTAGATTTATTGCATTAAATTACAAACAGTACACGATCGGCAAAACTGATGTTAGGCAGTTCATGAACTGCCTAAAAAATTTAGACATTTCATGTAATTCTTGAGCATTACACGATCTGTCTAAGGCCCAATTGCATTTCATGAACTGTCTAAAAATTTTAGCCAGATCATGTAACTGTTTGACCATTACACGATCTGGCTGCAGTTCATGAAATGACTAGACAGTTCACGAACTGTCTAATTTCACGATCTGTCTACGACATATATATATATATATATATGCATCTTCTTTAAAACACAGAATTTTATTCAATTTCTACCAAGGAAATAATAAATGTATTGAATGTCTAAAAGAGAGAGTAAATTTAGATCACATATAAGACTCATTAAAAGAAAGCCTAAGGGAATTTTCTAGTCGGATAAATAGAATCAATCAGTTCTAAAGTATTTAAACACTTTTCCTTATAATTATTTTTTTGTGATAAACGACAATAGTTATGATTTAAGTTAACATTCTTGCTAAATTCATGGATATTTCTTAAATCGTAAATTATATTTTTGAACAGGCTTGCTTGCACTATTGTCGAATATTTTATTGTATATATATTCTGGTATCAATATAAAATTCCCCACATAAATCATTTGTGTGTGTCTATGCTTCAATTTTAAACTCATACTAGACTGTTTAATGGCTTTTTTTACATCCAATAATTTTAATACTATTTAATTAAAAAATTTATATTTAAACCACATCAGATGTTTCTCTCTTGAATTGATTGGTTCCTAAACCATTCAGGGTTAGAGAGAGTGAGCTTGGGGGGGATGTTCTGATGTTCTTCACTCAATGCATGAAAATCCTGAGCTCTCGGCAACTGATGAATCACGCTTCAAACCGTTACCTCTGTCATAGCTATACTATATGTTCCACTTGCTTCACTTCGTGACTATAAAACCATCACATCAAGCTCAACATTCTCATATCATTTGCTCAAAAGTCATTGATATTTATCCAAAATATTTTTATCTTCTAAATAAAAACAAAAATTCAATCTCTAGGTTTTTGCCTCATTTACTCTTAATACATATTCATTACACTCTTTTTCACTTTCTCTTACCTATATATGTAATATATAGAAAGAAAGTATTTCGGTCATACCAAAAATTCGATGTCGAGATTTTAATAGATATATGTTTTAAGATCCCCTGAGTCCAAAAAAGTGTGTCCCGCATATTGGTCTGTCTGTCTGTGTAACGATTTTAATCATGAAGGAATTGAGCTACGAGATTGAAATTTTATATTTAAATTATGTACCTCTCCAGACACTCAAAATAAACTTTTGAACAAAGTCGGCCAAAAAGTACTAGTACTTTACTGAAGTATTTTTTCAGTTTTTTTTTTTCGAATTTCTCAAAATCGGCTTTAACGATTTTGATTAAAATTCATAAATCAACTATTTTTTAGATGCTCTATAAAAAAAAGTATATCAGTAAAAATTTTCGTGAAAATTGTTTGAAGTACACACAGAAAAACTTGTACACAACTTTCTCTTGCCGAAGGGTAAGTTGTGTGCTGGGCGACCCGTCACACCAGATTTTTTGTTTTGTAGTCCAAAAATTTTTTTTTCAATTTTTCTAAGCTTTTTTATTTTCATATGCTCTTATTTTATATTTTTTCCTTTACATTTTTGAACGCTTGAGATTTACTTTGAGGTCGTGACTATCTCTCTAGATTGCTGTTATTCGATTAAATCCAAAAGTTGATTTCTGTTATATTTTCATAGTAGTAAACCCATGTGCTCGATTTTTTTAAATGCACTTAGGGACATTCTTGACTTGGTATTTAATGAAATTGGAAAAATAATTTTTTTTTTACTTTTTTAATCTTATTCTTGGAGGGAGAGAGAGGGCCGATGCTGTTGTTTTGTTGATCAAATCTTATTATCATATTTGCAATAAAGATCAATATAGAAACTTGAAAACAACTTGCTTTAAAGTCTTTTCCCTTAAGTTAATAAAGCTGAGAGACACAAATAAAAATTAGGATTGTTAAAACCTATTCGTTTTTTTTTTTTTTGTTAATTTTAAAAATTTCTATCATAAAAGAAATTAAACATTCTTAAAAATTATTAAAAGAATTTGATTTTCGGTTTAACTGTGGTTTATTTGTAAAAATTACAACGTTTCGGGCACTCATCTGTGGCCTTCTTCAGGTACAATTCAGCTAAGATTATATAGGTTGTTATATCACATTCTTAAAAATTCTCAATTTCTTTTTGTATTCTACCTGCTGCTATTTTAGAATTAAAATTATCTAATTTATTTTAACATTTAATAATTTTCTTGTAATAGACAATATTATCATTCAATTTTTAGAAATAGAATTTTTAATATTCAAATTTTTTGTCAAAAGAAAAAAAAATTTTTCCCTACATGAATAATTCAATTGAATTTCAATTTTCTTCTACATTTTCTTATTTAAATATGTCAAAAAAGTAGAAAAAAAAATCTATTTCACTTTTTTTAAATCAATTTCTCTTTTGATAATTTAGGGAGGTATAAACCCCTTTGCCAAGCGACATCATACACTGCAAAAAAAAAAAATGAATTTTCAATCATTTTTCATATACTTGAATTTTAATATACCTAGTTTGTGAAATCAAATTCAAAAACTAGTTTATTAAGTAAAAAAAAGTGAACCAAATTTAAGTAGCTTAAAAAAAGTACGATATTCTTAACAAAGTAAGTAGTCGAGATGGCATAGGTGTCGTTCCAATTCATATATGAAGGGAACAAACCAAGAGCTCGAATCGAGTTCAAACCTCTCGAGGGACGGTTTTTTTAAACTAGTGCATTTTTGATAAACCCGTTTATGAAACTTTTAATAAATTGGTTTATGTGTTACTTTAGTTGGTATCACTTTCATTACTTTCTAAGGGTTTGTTTTTGTCTTTTGCATCTATATAAAATTCAATCATCCAATCATAATCTGTATAAGAGACGTGCTTTTAAAATAAAATCTGGGGTTAAATTTTCGGGATTAGTGGAAACTCTTAAAACAAGTAAGGCATTGTTTTTCTTATAAGATCATATTTAAAAATATACCAAGCGCAAAAGCTCTATAAATAATCCAAAGAAAGAAAAACATTGACTGGAAATAAGTTAAAAAAAGCATACAATTTTTTGAAAAAATATATTTATTATTTTTATTTCAAGGTTTAGTAAAAATCTGGAATTCCGAAAATGAATTCAGTATTGAAATTAAAAAAAAAAAAAAATAAAAATATGCAAGAATTATATCATGATGTGAATCATTAAAGAACTCTATCATTAGTACTTTTTTTTTTTAATTTTTCTTTACTCTTTTTACTTTTTTTAAATTTTCTTTTATTATTGAGGTCGAAACGTTCTCGTTATTTGACTGCTATTTATCTTTACTTTAAAAAAAAAAAAAAAATTATTTAATAATATTTAATTTTTTTGTACGTTTTAAATTTCCCCCTAATATGCAACCCAATACACATGCCTGTTTTTTACTTTCCCTTACCTTAGATAGTAAGTATTGGTTTCATGTCACAAATTCGATGTCCAGATTTTGATGGATATACATGTTTTGAGGTCCGCTGAGTCCAAAACAGTGGTTCCAGCAAATTGATCTGTCTGTCTGTGTAACGATTTTTAGCCTAAAGGAATTGAGCTACCTGATTGGAAATTTTATATTTAATTTAGGTACCCTCCCGGACACTCAAAAGAAGCTTTTGAACAAAATCGGCCAAAAATACTAGTACTTTACTGGTGTACTTTTGTAGTTTTTTTTACAATTTCTCAAACTCGGCTCTAAAGATTTTGATTAAAATTCATAAATCAACTATTTTTTTATATGCCCTTTAAATAGATTTTATATATCAGTAAAATTTTTCGAGAAAATTGTTTGAAGTACACTTTACTGATGTATTCCAGATGTTTCAAATTCATTTCCCAGCTATTCCTTCCATAGAGTGGAACACATTAAAAAAAAATTTTCCAATTATGAAATTTTGTATTTAGGATTCTCTATTGTGTATAAAATATCCAAATATAAGATTAAAATTTTGAAAAATAATCATAGTTTATTTCAAGCAGTCAAAAACTAAGGTGCTATGGGGAACTAAATATCGACACAAAAAAATCTGGTGTGACAAGCACAGAACACAACGTTCGATTGCCGAAGGTAAGAGAAATTTGTGTTCTGTGCGACCAGTCGCATCAGATTTTTTTTGCGGGCTTCGTTTACTTTTGTTATAAATATTTTTACTTTTTTTCCCAAGTTCCCTAATATACATAAATTTCTTATTATTATCATTTTTCTAGCTTGTTGTCTAATGTTGATATGAGTTTTGGTGCTGATATATACAATTTGTTTATGTTAGCAATACCTTTAAATTACCAAATACTTCTTTTCTATTATTTTTTATTTTATATTTTATGTCACTTCAGGATGTTTTAAACACACTTGTAATGAATTTTCCAACTTTCTGCAAGTATTTATAAAATCTCGGCCATAGAAATTGAAATATTTCAAAGTTTCTCGACAACTTTATCTTAGGAAAAGACCATCCAAATGTTTGCTCAAATACACTCTACTCTTATTTATTTATTCTTATTTTAAAAAAATAAATACTTCTATATATTTATAATTTTTAGACGTAACTTTCTTGATGAGAATGAGTGAAAATGATGGGAACTACTTAAGAAATAATGAATAATGAGGTTAATCTAAGAAAAACTTGAAAAAATTGAGAAACTGAAATGAATTCATTATTTTTTAAAATAATTTTATTTTATTTTATTTTATTTTTTTACCAAGGGTTGCGGGTTCGGATCCCAGGCAGGCCGATGATTTTATTTAAGCCCTTTGGATACCAAATGCCTGGACCCCCAAATAAATATATTAATTGGACCCTGTTATGCAATGGTGTGTCAAAGACCAAACATCTAGTTTTGAGAAAATCAACAATAAAGTTTTTTGTTTACATTGGATTATATATAATTTTTCTTGTCAATTATGCAAGTAACATTAAATATAAATTTTTTTAGGACATATTTCATAAAAAATACTATTAATTAAAGCATTTGAAACAATATTCCGTGCTTAACTCAATTTTTAATTATTTGGTCTTTGACACACCATTGCATAACAGGGTCCAATTAATCAACGGTTATCGTCAAAGTCTTGAATGGCCTGAGTCCCGAAAAGACTGAGTGAATGAGTGTGTGAGTGTGAGTGTGAATGAGGAAAAAGTGGGAAAAAAAAAACTTTTTTTAAATAAAATTTGTTGCAAATAACTCTATAACTAGGACAGTGCTAAATTTTTTATAAATTAAAATAATAAAGTTTTTACAATTTCACTTTTTTTTTTGCTATTTTTAATTGCAATGAAAATAATAAATATGCAGAAAAATTAGTAAAATTGTAAATACAAATTATCTACATATAAACCTCTGTATATAAATCAAATTAAACGAGCAATGTACTGTACGTTTATTTGTTTGTTTTTAAGCTTTACAAGTCTAAGCTCATCAGTTCTCGAAAACGGCTCTAACGATTTTTTTTTCAAAATTTAAATATAAACTATTTTCGGTACGAATATGTTAAGTCTCGTGTTTGAGTAAATTCGGGTGCTAGTCCTTTACTGATGTACTTTTTTCCATTTTTCTCACAATTCCCTCTAACGATTTCTTACAAATTTTAAATACAGTGAAACCTCGATTAACGAGCATAAAACGCTCCAGAATCTTACTGGTAAAGCGAAACACTCGTTATGCGAAACAATAACATTCTCCCCTTTGAGCTGTCCCCCCCCCCATGACAGACTGATTAACATGCGTACAATCCGGGACTTCCCCCTCCTCGCCACTCGTTATGCAAAACGTTTTACAATTTGTTTTGCTCGTTATGTAAATTATTCGTTATGAGAGGTGCTCGCTAAGCGAGGTTATACTGTACTTTCTATTTCCGGTATACAAAACAAACTACGTCAGGTCTCGTCTTTGGGAAACTTTAGTAACTAGTACTTTACTGATGTACTATTTAAGATTTTTTTATTTTATCAAAAAAAAAAAAAAATCCGGGTGCCAGCACGGGTCAACCCGGAACTATAAATCAAATTACTTTAATTAATTAATTATTTGTCCCCTCGTTAAGAAATATGAATTCATAATTTTAGAAAAAAAAAAAAGATTAAAATGAAAAGTATAATAATTCAATTTTAAGAATAAATTCATAAGATTTGTCTTAAAATAAGCAACTTACCGGAACAGAAAAAAAGAGGCCAACTTGAAACAATTAAAATTGGCAAGCAGAAAAATACTCTCACTTTAATTCCCCAGTTTTTTTTTTTTTTTTTTTTTTTTTTCAATTGGATTTATTTACTTCTCGATTATCAAGGACAGGCATATAATCTTTTGAAAAAATAATTTCCTTTTCATTACTTTTTGGGGAATAAATGGATATTTTTAAATAAATCTAAAAGGTAGTGCATTTCTCCTCCCTCTGTTCTATGTCCCATATTACACCTTTGATGTGATTTTATTTATGTATATATTTCTTAATAATTCCCAAATAAATGTACATATAATAAAAATGTTGAGATGTATAAACAACTTAATGATATAGATTTAGATGTTAGGAGTTTGTAAATACAAAAGAAACATATCCATTACTCATAAATTTAAACAAGATATTTAAATTAAATTTTAATTAAAATAAATAAATCAATACCTTCTTTAGAGAGAGGCGAAAGCCTAGGAATGACTCGAACAAAAATTAAAGAAAAATTTATCAATACGTATAAAAGAGGGAACAAATATATATATATGGGGCATTCCACGCCAACTCGACCACTTTTGAACCCGACCATTTTTGATTTGGCTGAAACTTTGTCATCTTTTTGTACCCTATTCAAAACGTGTTTGGGTATTTTTTCAGATTTTACGACCCAGTCAGAAAAAAGTTATAGCATTTTCAAAAAACATCGATTTTTTTTTAAATAACCGTAAAACTGTCAAAAATTAACTTATCGGGACGATTTTTTTTTGAAATTTTTGTCTTTAAATGTACTTTTCAGAAAAAAATATGACAAAATTTTAGAGATTCATCTTGAACGTTTTTTTTGACATTTTCGGAAAAAAACAAAAATTTCGCGATGAATGACACTTTTTTTTTTTAATTTTTTTTTTTTATAAAAAACTTTGATTTTTTCTACAAATGCTCTGAAAATTTCAGAGTGGGATTATTTCGCGTTCTATTTTTTTTTATTTTTGAAAAAAAAAATTTTTTTCTCCGCTTATTTATCATGATGTTGCTCTTAAATTCTTCCAGGATTGACTGAGATTCTAGAAAATTGAAGAAAAATAATAATAATAGTTAGGGGTGATGAAAATCGAGAAAATTCCATTTATCCTGAAAAAATTAGAAATTAGTTGTGTATTCAACTACTGAAGTTTTTGAAGCGTCAAGTAAAAGCTTAGAAACATGGGCGTAACTAGGGAGGTGCCAGGGGGTTTGGACCTCCCCAGAAAGCTCCTTGCCCCAAGAAAAATTGAGAAAATATGGGGCTTACCAGGCCCACCGGAAGATGGCTGGTCCCATGGCCCCCCTTTAATTTTTCTTGGGGCAGGGAGCTTTCTGCGGGGGGCAGGCCCCCCGGCACCCCCCTAGTTACGCCCATGTTTCTAAGCTTTTACTTGACGCTTCAAATACTTCAGTAGTTGAATACACAACTAATTTCTAATTTTTTCAGGATAAATGGAATTTTCTCGATTTTCATCACCCCTAACTATTATTATTATTATTTTTCTTCAATTTTCTAGAATCTCAGTCAATCCTGGAAGAATTTAAGAGCAACATCATGATAAATAAGCGGAGAAAAAAATTTTTTTTTCAAAAAAAAAAAAAATAGAACGCGAAATAATCCCACTCTGAAATTTTCAGAGCATTTGTAGAAAAAATCAAAGTTTTTTATAAAAAAAAAAAATTAAAAAAAAAGTGTCATTCATCGCGAAATTTTTGTTTTTTTCCGAAAATGTCAAAAAAAACGTTCAAGATTAATCTCTAAAATTTTGTCATATTTTTTTCTGAAAAGTACATTTAAAGACAAAAATTTCAAAAAAAAAATCGTCCCGATAAGTTAATTTTTGACAGTTTTACGGTTATTTAAAAAAAAAAATCGATGTTTTTTGAAAATGCTATAACTTTTTTCTGACTGGGTCGTAAAATCTGAAAAAATACCCAAACACGTTTTGAATAGGGTACAAAAAGATGACAAAGTTTCAGCCAAATCAAAAATGGTCGGGTTCAAAAGTGGTCGAGTTGGCGTGGAATGCCCCATATATACTCAGTATATATATATATTTGTCCTTATATTTAGTTTCATCTCCTTCTTAATCTTATCGTTATACTTCGGGGTCGGTAAAAAATTAAAAAAAATACAAATGTGTAATTATCTCACAAACTATAACCCCCTCCCCCCACTCAACTCTTTAAAATCTAAAAAATCTTTCTATTAAACAAAATATAAAATAATTACAATTGATTTCTCCCCAACTTATTTTTTAAAAAATGAATGGGTTTTTATTGCGAGTATGGAGGGGGGGGGGTACGCTGCTGCTGATTTAGAATATTAGTTTTAAGGACTGGTTGCTTCATATCTTGTCAACAAGCAAACTTAACCTTAGTAAAAGAATTAGATTTTCTGTTTAACTGTGATTTATTTGTAAAAATTACAACGTTTCGGGCAGTCATTCTGTGGCCTTCTTCAGGCACAATTCAGCTAAGATTATAAAGTTACTTCTGTGACAATCTCAATTGGTCTCAACTTAATTAAATTCAACTCAACCAGTGTCAAGAAAGACATGCCAAATTTCATCGATTTATCTCGTTGCGTTTTTAACTTAGGCCTAATTCCAAAAATGTTCATTTTTACTTTTTCTTACCTATATGTATATGTTAATATACTTATATATAGAGAAAATATTGGTTTTTTAACTCGGTTAGGTCTCGAGAGCCATCGAAGTTAAATTTTTTAACAATTATATTTCATAAAAGAAAATAAAAAATTTGGCTTTTACCATTTAAACTCTTTCTAAATTTATTTAATTGGATATATACGATTTTCGGTTGTCCCCTCCTTGGGGACGGGAGGGGGGGGGCAACAATTCTTTGGAAGCGGATATGGATTGGCAACCACGAATTAAACTCTAATTTCTTCCTTTTTTTACTTACTGTATATATGAAATATATAGAAAGTATTCCGATCATGTTAAAAATTCGATGTCGAGATTTTGATGGAAATACATGTTTTGAGGTCCCCTGAGTCCAAAACAGTGGGTCCCGCAAATTGATCTGTCTGTCTGTGTGTGGACATTTTTAAGCATGAAGGAAATTAGCTACGCAGGCACCCTCCTAAGACGTTAAAATAAGCTTTTGAACAAAATCAGCCAAAAAGTACCAGTACTTTACTGATGTACTTTTTCACTTGTTTTTTTTTCGATTTTCTCAAAATTCTCTCGTATTATATACCTAACGATTTTGATTAAAAATCAAAAATCAATTATTTTTGCATGGTCTTTGAAATGTATTGGCTCATTTTGCCCTTGAAATCTTTTGTACCACACTTTACACTTGTATGTTGTGTCTTGATTAATTATTTACCGTATAACTAAAAAAAAAAAAAAAAAAAAAAAAAAAAAAAAAAAAAAAAAACCCACTTTTTAATCACTAACTCGAGAATCTCTTTTTTTAAATTCTCCGTAGCATAATCGTAACAATTATCCAATAAAATAATTTCCTCTAGACTTTTAATAAGCTGTATTTCCTTTACAAATTCAGACCAACTTTTTTTTTGGTATCTTACAGAGAGTCTGATAACATAAGATAAGTGTTTGTGTGTTTAAAGAAGATATGAATTACCAATCTCATCAAAGGTATTGAGCAGAGTAATTAACATTCTTCAAAAATAAAGAAGCATTCTCGATAATTTCATTCGATCTTTAATCATAAGGATAATAATCTTTTAGACCAGGTTCAATATCTTTGTAGAGAATGGTATAATTATAATAATTTAAATAAATAAATAATCGTATTTTTTTAACTATCTCTTATCTATCTTGGGATCGCCTAAAAAATATATTTTGATGGAAATACACGTTTTTAGTTCAAATCTACTTACATGTTTGACAAAAAATTAATTTCTTTGATTTAGACTTGACCCTCTTAGCTTCATCAAGTTTTCAAAAAAAATTACTATGTGGGTCATAAGTCATGCAGTCTAGTTTTTATTATTATTTTTGTTTATATCATTTTTAAATATTTATTACCCTTTAATTAGATTAGATATTATAATTAATAATTACCCTAGGCTGAGACGTTTGACCTACATTCTGTACTTGTTTCAAGGAATAAAAGGGTTTGAATTTTACTACCACACAGGGTAGTAAACAGAAAGCAAAGGATAATATAATATTAATTTAAGTGTCTCTTTGTAACTCAGAAGATGGCGCCAACCGAAATATTAAATTGGAAATAAATAAAATTGATTTTCCATTTTCAGAATTGTTGCTTATTTAAAAAAAAATCTTATTTTATTATGAAAATTACTTTTTTACTTTCTCTTACATATATGTTAATATATAGAAAGTATTTCATTCATGTCAAAAATTCGATGTCGATATTTTGATCGAAATACACTTTTTGATGCCAAAATTGTGTGTTCGTGTTTAAATAAAGTATGAAGGAACTGTACTAAAATTTTATATATGTTTGCTACCCTCCTGAAATTCGAAAATAAACTTTTAAATAAAATCCACAAAAATTATTAGTACTTTACTGATGTACTTTTTCAGTTTTAATATTGGAGGTTTTTTTAATATAGCTGGTTAGTTGATGTAGTAGAAGGATAATAAAAAGAGAGAGCAGCTAGTTTTTTCTTTTTCAGTTTTTTATTAATTTTCTCAAAATTCGGTCCAACGTTTTTGATTAAAATTCATAAATCACTTTTTTATAAATTAAATTCTCATCTAATTGTAGATAAATAAATAACACTAGGTTAAATTTCAAAAGGATTCAGTTTGTATCCTTGTTTATTTAATTAATTTAATTTTTAATATTTATTTTAAATTTAATTAAATTATCTAAATATACATAGATATATAACACAAGGTTAAGTTTCAAAGAATTTTATTTTAGCTTATGAGCATTTCGACGTTAATACGTCATCTTTGACCCAACCGTATTAACGTCCAAATGAGCACAAGCTAAAAATAAAATTAAACTTAACCTAGTGTAATTTATTTATCTGCAATTAGATGAGAATTTAATTAAATTTAAGAATGTTTCATTTAGTGCCAACGGTGAATTCTTTGAATTTTATTAATAAATCACTTACTTTTTAGATCCTCTTTTAAATGTATCGTCTCAATTTGCCCTCACAATTGTTTGAAGCACACTTTACTCTTGTACTTCATAGGAAAGATATTAGAAATGGTTCCATTGTAACAAAATATAAATATTTTTCTATATTTCTATAGAAACTAAATATATGTCAACACAAAATTCTGATTTGACTAGCACAGAAAACAATTTTCAATTATTGAAGTTGTGCGACCAGTCACACCAGATATTTTTTCCTCACTCATTCTTTAAGTCTCTATTTATAAAGCATTTTTCAAAAGATGATATATTACTAAACCGGTCAGTCATCTGTCGTAGAATGCCAGTCACATTGGATTTACATATCTATACAAAATCAATATCTAAAAATATATTAAACATTTTTTTTTTTTTTATATATATTTAATATATTAAAATTTTCCAACCAAATAATTTATTAATAAATTATCTCAGGTGATTGATTTTATTTTTTTTTAATTTGATTGTTTACGAAAAATAATTAATAAATTACATATAATTTTTTTTTTGTTTAATTTTTTTTAATGTGTTACAGATATATAATTATTTATTATTTAGTTGACATATAACAAATATTTTATAAAAATCTGGTGTGATGGTCACACAGCACAGAACTTTCTCTTACCCTTTGGCAAGGAAAAGTTGTGTACTGCTCTTGTCACACCAGATTTTTTGTGTCGAGATATTTAGTTTCCCATAAACTTGACACTTTCATAAGTAAAAATCTAAAATACTACATCAATAAAGTGTGCTTCAAACAATTTTCAGGGTAGAAATGAGAATATACATTTTAAAGAGGACTAAAAAAATAATTGATTTATGAATTTTAATCAAAATCGTTACAGCCAATTTTGAGAAATTCGAAAAAAAAACTGAAAAGTACTTCACTAAAGTATTAGTACTTTTTGGCCGGTTTTGTTCAAAAGCTTATTTTGAGTGCCCGGGAGGGATAAAATTTTAATCCCGTAGCCCAATTCGTTCATGCTTAAAATAGTTACAGACAGACCAATTTTCGGGACCCACTTTTTTGGACTCTCTCTATATATTACATATATAGGTAAGAGAAAGTATTAAAAAAAATACATGATTTTTTTCAATTTTAAAAATTAACTAATATAGTAAATTTAAAGAATTAGGAAATTTTTTATTAAATTTTCATTTTTAGACTTCCTGTTTGGAATATATATATTTATATATACCAAAGGTGACGTAATTAATTAAATAAACCTAATTATGAAGTTAATTGCTCGATAGGCACAAAAACTTAACCATATACTATCCGCCTCGGAAGCAATTGGATAAAATGCTATCTTTTCTTTAATCTTAATAGATAATAATGAGAAATACGTAAAATTCAAATATACTAAATTTCATTTGATAATTTTCTTCACTCTTTAATTATCCATTAAGATAAAACAAGAGATAACATTTTTCTCAATATTGTAGTAAAATTTCAAATTTTATATAATTCCTTACTATCTTTTATTTTTTTTGTTTCTTTATGAAACATAAGTTAGAAAAATTGATAAACTAAAAGCATATATGGTATCAATTATTTGATGTTGTTACTGGTTGGAAGGGCTCTGACCTGCTCTCTAAGCACCTAAGCATGTGTGACTGGTTGACGCAAGGGGCGTGGCTCATCCCTTTGGCACATTCAACCTCCTCCTTTCAATGCCAAGTCCTTTTCGCTTTTCCTGGCTTAAAAGCCCCCTCCGGAACCCTTACAAGTATATTGCAAAAAAAAAAAAAAATTGTTCATTATCATCTATCTTCTATATATATATATATAGTACCTACATGCATTTTAATAACTAGCTCTGGGCACTTTTTAATAAATCAACGTCTGATGATGAAACAATAAATTTGATCTGATATGTCTCAATTTACTGTACTTTTAAGCATCCAAACGCTTTGGTTTTTGGCTGCTCCTGTCTTTTTTCTTTATTACAATAACATTTTTTTTTTTTTTTAATTTTTTTTTAATATAAATATTTTTATTAAATATTTTCTTTCCCTAAATTTGTTAATCAAAATATATTTCGTTTGTTATTTTTTAATTTACATTCACTTCTATTAAGGAATTTGACATAGGTGAGAGAGGATGGGACACTTGTCACTTTGGGACCATTCAAGTATTATGTAACCAAATTTTTGACTATTTTAGACCCTTACCCTTGTCAGTAATAACAAGCAAACAGCTAATGGCCCCTCATTGTTTACGTAAGCATTCACATAAACTTACTTTTAAAATGCTTACATAATTACATCCTATTTTCAGCAAAAGTAAGCAAATCCCATTAATTTCGGTCAATCAACTCTCCTAATTTTCAAATCTCTTACTGAATTTTACAAAATCCAAAATAATCGCATTTTCAAACAATTTTATTTAAAGAAAGTAAAAAATTATCTCATCTCGATTTAATTTAAAATTCCATTCTTCACTTTTCATTAAAATAATTTGAAAAAAATATTAATTACTTGTCTTATCATGATAATCTTATCTATTTACTAAATTGATATTGGAGAAAGGAATTAAAAAATAAAATAATGATTCATTAACGAAGCTACTTTTCGGCTTCGATCTTCTTATTTTATATTCAATTTGTTTATTATTATTATTACAATTAAAATAATTCAAATCTGAATTTATTGATATTTTGGGCGACATGCAATTTCCCTTCATACATTATTCTTTTTCTTATATACAGTAATAACAAACAAATGTAATATAAGTTTGGGCGCCATTAGAGATGTGTTTTCTACAAACAAACTTCTTGAAATCGATTTTCTAGCATGTTTTGGGGTGATTAGGTTACAACGATTTCGTTGGTCCATCATCATCATCATCATCTCTCATTTCTCTAAGAGAAACCAAATTTGTTGTCGAATTTTGAGAAATTTTTTTTACTTTGTACGATACAATTTTAAAATTTAATTTCGTGAAATATATAGTGACATTAAATTTTTCTTATTTTCTATCTCTAGTCTTCTCTTTAAAGCCAGGGTTCTTTTTTTTTAGAATTGCCTTTTCTTTATTTGTAAACTTGGTTCTTATCAAAAATTCTATTTCAACTTGTTATTTTTTAAAATTTTTTCATGTTTTCTATTTGAATTGCATTGGATCGATATATGTTAAAAATTCCGTTTAAAACCTCAGTGCTAGAAACGTTAAATGCTCGTAAAAGAAAACTTCATAACTTTCCCGGGATCTAAAGCCATTCGTATCCCTAATTAACTTCACATATTGATAACTATTTAAAATTTGTTACCTTCTTCAATCTCTGAGATTTTTCTTTTATAATATTTTATATGAAAATATCTTTTTCTACAAAAAAAAAAAAAATTATTTACAATTTTTTTTTTTATTTAGATTTTGCATGTTAGTGAGGGGATTAGATTATTTGTTTTTTTTTTTTTTTTGCTAAAAAGGGAGCTGTTTTTACAATTTTTACTTTCTTTTACCCTATATATTAAATATAGAGAGAAAGTATTGCGATCATGTCAAAAATTGGATGTCGATATTTCGACGGATATACGTTTTGAGGTCCCCCCAAGCCCTAAAAAGTGGATCCCACAATTTGGTCTCTGTGTGTCTGTGTGTAACGATTTTAAGCATGTAGGAATTGACCTACAGGATTGAAATTTTATATTTATGTTAGGTACCCTCTCGGACACTCAAAATAATATTTTGAACAAAATCGGACAAAAAGTACTAGTACTTTCTTTAGTGATGTACTTTTTCAGTTTTTTTCGATTTTCACAAAATTTGCTTTAACGATTTTGATTAAAATTCATAAATCAACTATTTTCATATGCCCTTTAAAAAGTATATTAGTAAAATTTTTCGTGAAAATTGTTTGAAGTACACTTTTCAGATTTTTACTTATGAAATGCACAATGGTCAAGGGGAAGTTTCCGACTCACTATACTACACACTAGAGAAGTGAAACTTTCAAAATTTACTATGGGAACTTGTGTAATTAGTAACACCATCTATGGAATTTTTTATTTATTAACTAATTTTTGAGGTATAAATGTGCCACGTCAATATCGGTCTTTCGTCATTGTATTCCAAATTTGTTGGGGTTCTGCACTTTAAGCTCAACCGAAGTGGAGCTTTAAAAACCATTAATCTAAAGAAGTTTCACTTCAAATAAAAAAAATTAACCTTTATCCAGTTTAATTTAGTTAATTTCTTCTACTCAAATTAATAAAATTTCATTCATGTTGAATGATTTTTTTTTTATTTTAATTATATCACTCGAGTACTCTTGAAGCATAGATTTTTTTTTCCATTTATGAGTAATTTTTTTGAGTTTTCCATTTGACTGCTGTTGGCTGTTTGCATCCATTTCCTTAACTGTTTCTGACATGCAATCTCTCTGCCCTCGTCTACTGGACCGATTCTGATTGTTTCTTTGCTAATAATTAGAGCTTTGATTTGTTTTCGCTATTTTACTCTTAAATTAGAAATTTACAAAGGGCTATATAATGATAGTGAAAATTAAACTCACAAAGCAAGAAATACATATATATTAAACTTTTTAAATTTATTCAAATTATTTTTTTACTTTTTTCTCTTAATACATTCATTAAGGGGCTTCAGGAGTGCACATTGAATCTTTAGTCCGTAACTACTGAGCCATTTTAATTTCAATTTTATTTTTTTATGCGTTTTTGTAAATGAATTAAATTCGTGAGCATTTTACATAATCGAATGCTTTTTTTTAGTTACGATTAATTTTTTATATTTATAGAAAATGCAAAAAAAAAAAAAAAAAAACGTTCTATTATGAAAATTGTAATTTCTTTTTAAATCTAAAAATTTAAAAATCATTAGTATCCAACTTATAATAATAATTAAATAAAGTGGTGACCAAGTCAAAAATAAATTTCGTATTTATTTAAAAAATAACGGCCAAATAGTTAAGTAGTCTTGCAATAGATGGCAGTCTAGTCTAACAGCCTGTATTATCAGATCACTTATAGGCCTATATTTATATATTTTTATTTAATTATAAAAAAATAATTATGATATTTAATTATTCAATTTTTAAATTAATAAAAATATAACTTTTAAAATAATTTAAAATGATTAAAATACTAAATAAATATTGTTCTCAGTTTTTAATTTAACATACGCCAATTGATTTCCAATTATCATTCCCATTTTCCAATTATTAAATTAAGATTAAAAACGCGATTTTAATACCCTTAATTGAATAATTTTCTGAAAATTGTCAGTTAAAAGCCTACGATCCGAAAAAGGTTTCACTTGCATCGTGGTTTCATAAAACCACACAATGTTTTAATTTATGAACTATTCATTATTAAAAGATCAACGAAAATCAAACAATTACATGAGATTAAATATAGCTCTACCGTCCCGTCATCTGATGGCAAATTTTCGTAATAGTTGGGCTTTTTGGCTAAATTTTTAAGACCCCTAACGCCATCTTACAGGCAGAAACAGGTTGCTTGCCTCCTGAAACGCCTTAAACTAAAAACTTTATTGATTTCAAAAATATTTTAAAATCTGAAAATCTTAAGGAATACCAGAAGAATAAAAATTTTATTTGACTCAAATTTTTCCATATAGAGAGAAATAGTTCTATAAAGAAAAAGCGAGACTGCCTTTGTTTCGGTCACATTGGCGACCGACTTTAAAGTTATAATATAAGCGGTTACAAAGATTGATTAGTTTCATTAAATATACTTATTTAAATTTTATTAGAATACTAAGTTATTTTGTCATTTGTAAACTGTTTGTAATGAAATTTAAATTTTATAATATCAATCTTTATATTCTCTTATATTATAACTCTGAAGATGGTCTTTTTCACTTAAATAAAAACAATTGTTCTAAAGGAATATTGAATCAAAGTATTAATAAATATAAAATGTTTTAATTAAAATTTCTAATTATTATTGAAGACTCAAGTCTCCCATTACTAAAAAAAAATACTAACTTTTATACTATATAATCATTAAACAGTTTAATGAACCTTAAAAAAAAACAATTTCCACCATTTAGGCTTGAATTAATCTTTTGGTATCCCGAAATTTTGCTTTGAAATTCATTACGAATTATTGAATTAATTATTTAGCAGATAATTAGCATTCAAATGTAGTTGAAAAAGAAATTTATTGACAGCGTCATCGATTATAACATGATAAATTTGATTAAGGCGGTCAATTATATGTTAACTAAATCGATTATACAATAAATTGTCTGATATTTCTTTAAGAAAATTTATTTCAAAATAAAATAAAGTATTTTCAAATCACATAATTTCGGTAATCGAAATTTCTGTACAGTACTGTTTTTTGTGTGACTTACTAATGTATTTAGTTTCTGATAGTATAGTCGACTCCACAAGTGCCTGAGAATGGAGCCTTGAGCTTAGACAACCGACATGTTTGTTAAGTGTTGTCTTAAAAGTAGATTTTCCCCTTCAGAATTATGATTTATTTATTTTAAAAACATTGGTTTGGTTGACTAAGCTCACTCTCGAGATCATCAGGCACTTTGGGCTCCAAATATGAATCGAATACTTTCTATATATTTCATATATAGGGTAAGAGAAAGTAAAAAGTATTTTTTAAATTATATTTTATTCTTTTTAATAATTCTTAATGATGTTTGTCTATAAAATAGATAACAAAACAGAAAGACCAGTTGATTATGTTTCGCCAAACAAGTTAGATTTCAAAATAATAAAATTTAACATACATGCATTAGAAAATTAAAATATTTTATTGAATAAATTTAATCGTGATAAAAAAAGAAAAAAAAAAAAAAAAAAGCGGAAGTGAGTAGTAAAGAACTGAACGGTTTATTTGCCAAATCGTTGTTTATGGAATTAATTAATATCCGAATGGCAAAACGGTGAGATTAAAATTTTCTATATTGATTGAAATAATTAGTCACCTTCTTTTTTTTCCTGGGATGTGAGATTCGAACCCTCGCTGACGTCATCGCCAAGGGTCAGAGTCTCTCCCTGCTATCAGAAAGGACAAAAGGCCATCATCAAATTTCAATGGCCAAGTTGACAGCTTTCTGCTCGAGAACATCCACCTCAATATCGAATCTAAATCATCATTGAACGAGATTTTATTTTTACACAGGCTTTTAATTTGACAAATAATTGTACCTGTTAGAGAAACCAATGATTGATTAGGAACATGTTAATTATAAGGATGGTGAAGTAATTTCACAGTTTAATACACTAAGTAAATAATTATGAATCATGACATGATATATATTTAATTTAATCTCTTAATGTCTTCTAGGCCTTCTACTAATTGTTCATATAGCTGTAGATTTTTTTTTCTCTTTAATTCAACTCGCATATTAATTGGGGACTGACCGTGAGCTTGATGCCATTTTAAGTTTTGAAATGTTTATACAACAAACCTTATTTAAAATTAAACTGATGGGGGTCAACACATAACCATAATGGAGGGGGTAAAAAAATATTTTTACTTTCTCTTGCCCTATATATGAAGTATGTAGAAAAAGTATTGCGATCATGTCAAAAATTGGATGTCGAGATTTTGTCGTATATTTAAGTTAGGTACCCTCCCGGACACTCAAAATAAGCTGTTGAACAAAATTGACCAAAAAGTACTAGTACTTTACAAATGTACTTTTTCAGGTTTTTCGAATTTCTCAAAATATGCTCGAATGATTTTGATTAAAATTCAAAAATCAATTATTTTTTACATGCTCTTTAAAATGTATAGTCTCATTTTGCCCTTAAAATCCTTTAAAACACTCGTTACTCCTGTACTTCATAGGAAAAAGTTAAGATTTTTTTTTCAGTTTTTTCCCATTTTCTCAAAATTCGCTCCAATTAAAATTAAAAAATCAACATTTTTTAGATGCTCTTTAAAAAGTATATCAGTGAAATCTTTTGTGAAAATTGAAGTATACTTTACTGATGTATTTCAGATTTTTACTTATTCTAAATTTTTCAAGATATTTATTATAAACAAATTGTTCTTTTAGTTTTAAGGAATAGAAAAATATTTCTTGATAATTTACACCAACCCCTGGACCGTAGCGTAGAGATATAGGTCTCATCTCTTGTACTGTTGGCGCCATATTAGAGTTCAGCCTTGAGCTTAGACAACGAAAATGCTTGTAATATAATTGTTGTCTTAAAAGTAGCTCTTCCTCTATAGTTTCATTAAAAAATATTTTTTTAATTTAAGGTATTTTTCGGCATCAGAGGCCTCGTCTCTATTTAAATAGGCAATTAAATTGAAATAAATTTTTGTCGCTTGAGACGGGAATGCGAGCCCTTGACCCGATACTCTACCACTGTGCTTTGGCCCAAAGACTAAAAAGATTTATTTATTTTAAAAATATTGATTTGGTTGCCTAAGCTTAAGGCTCCACTCTCGCACTTGTGGCCCCGACTGTACTCTAACATTTCCAATTGTTTGTAATTTTAATAAATAATTTGCTAGCCACATCAGTTAATTTTATTTTGATTCTTTTACTTTGTGAAATAATATTAATTTCTAATATAGACTAACCTATATACATAATGCTTACTCGATTAAAAAAGAAAAAGACTTTTGAAACTTTATTTTTCCAAGAGAATATGTTCTTTTTTTTGTCCCAAACAAATAAAAACTGACAAAAGACATTTCTTTAAATCAGAATGTATTATTTTGATTCACCGAAAATAGGGAATGGGGGACAACAAATGCCTTTGTCCTCCAAGGGAAGAGAAGTATTGTATCCTTCCCCTTGTTACAACGTCTCTAAAGGAAGCTGGAAAAATTCAGAATAAAAATAAAAATATTAATAATTTTAATAGGCTTTCTTTGTCATAGAAAGAATATCATGAGACTTTCCTATTAGTGGGGTATTAAGGGCAAGTAGGAGTGGTTCTAACTTTTAATGAATTTTTCCGATACATTTTTTTCTTTTTTAAATAAATTCATAATAAAATTTTTTTATGAATCTATATAATTCGCTAAAGTCCGTCTGTCTGTCTGTTACGTTCTATTTAGGCAACTTCGCCCTGGTATTTCGAAACCAAATTTTATATGCTTAAAGAGGATCTTCTAGAAATTTCAGAAAATTATTTTTGTCCCGAAATTCTAATAACTATGTGAGTCATTAATTGTTGAAGTTTAGATTTCGCCCATAGGAAATGTATGGAGATAAAATAAATTTATGCCTTCTTTGCAATATTAGTGAAATTTTATTGAAAATTTTTTTATTTTTTATTTTATAAAATCATTACATCCTCTCTAATTAATTTTTTAAATATTAGTATAGATATATCTACTTTTGTTTCTTTTAAAATGAGAATACTTTTAAGTATTCTTTGCATTTGTCAGTGTTGTGATGTTAGAAATGAGAAGACATTCACGTATTCTTTGCATTGTCAGTGAATGCTAATGAAAAGCTCTCCTATTCTCATATAAAAATATTTCAATTTAATAATAATTTATAATATTAAATCTTATTATCTTTATTAAAGTGTAGTATAATATAATGGAGAATTTAAATAATAAGAACGAATGAACAAACAAATAGAATATTTATTAATGAAAATGATAACGAGTAGTTGAACATAAATAAAGCATAAATACATAAAGCATAAAACATAAAGGACATAAATCATAAGAGAGCATAAGTTGGTTGTTGCGCGTCGTAAGAGAGAGATCATAAGAGAGTCAGTCATAAGTTAGCAACATGTTTAGGTCGTCAACCAGAGTGAACCTATCATCGTCCTACTTGGTGGGCAACCTTTCAAAATATTTTTAAATTTACACTACAGCTCGGCCAACCTGACCTTTTTGGCTTGACCTCAAGCCAGTTTGATTGTTGCATAATAAGAATACATTATGAGAATACAATAATAAGAATACAATATGAGAATACAATAATAAGAATACAATATGGAGAATACAATAATAAGAATACAATAAGAGAATACAATCTTAACATAAGTTTTATTCTTGAGCGGATTTTACAGAACGCCACATACGCATGTTTTCAGGAGAAACAATGCCTTCATAAGGTATTTGGGTCAATTGTTCACCTTCAGGATCTTTGATTACATATCTATCTAAATCTAATTTTTTACAAATTACATATGGACCTCTAAACTTTGGAATCAATTTTTTATTTACACCTGGAGTTACATCTACATTTTTTATCATTACATAATCACCTATATCATAATCATGAGGAATTTTGTGTCTTTTATTATAATAATTTTTATTATATTCACCAGTTTCTTTAATTTTTTCACATGCTATTTCTCTGCTTTTTTCTAAATTACGATCATTAGACATGATTTCATTGAATAATTGTCTCAATTCATCAGTGAATTCACATTTTTGCTCTACTCCAAACAATAATTTGGACGGAGTTTCACCTGTCGCTCTATTTACTGAATTATTAAATGAAAATTCTACCTCTTTCAATTTTTTATCCCAACTAGAAGGAGTTTCGGCTAATTTTGCTAGCATTGGCGTAAGAGATCTATTTATCCTTTCTATTTGACCATTTGCATGCGGAGTCGCAGAGGCTATTAAGATATGCTGAATATTTTGTTCCTTCATAAAATCTTTAAATTTACTAGAGGTGAAGGCTGTGCCTCTATCTGAAATTATTCTTTGCGGTGTACTATAATAAGCAAAATAACTTTTTAAATGCTTAATAACTTCCTCAGTTTTTGTACTTGTGGTGGCATAAAGTTTTACAAATTTCGAAAATGAATCAATTATCTCAAAAATATATTTATGTCTAGTATTTGTTTTTTCTAAGGGGCCAAAATGATCTATATGAATCGTATGAAATGGAACATTTCCTTTATCATGACAATGCAATGTGCCTTCTACTTTATTTGACAAAGATGAATAAGTAATACATTTAAAACAATTTTCAATAAACTTTTTAATTTTTTCTTTAACTTTCGGAAACCAATATATTCTTAATAAGTAATCAGCTGTTTTATTTATTCCTTGATGTCCTATTTGCTCATGGCAGGACTTTATAACATTATTTTCCATTGAATCAGGTACAAAAAATAATAATTTACTATTATACTTTCTATAAACTAATCCATTATTTAATTCAAAAAGTTTATCTTGCCTTTTTTCTAATTGAGCCTTTATTTTTGCAATGTTTTGATCTAAATTTTGTAGAATTGCTAAATTTCTTTCAAAGCTATTTTCAGTTATTATTAAAATTTGAGATTTACGGCTTAGTGCATCAGCATGTTTCATTTGCTCCGAAGCCCTGTGTTCTAAAGTATAATTATAATTCCTTAGAATTAGTGACCATCTCAAAATACGAGGATTTATCTCTTTACGTTCTAATGTTTGCTTTAAACTATTACAATCTGTCACTATTTTAAATTGAATACCTTGTAGATAAATTCTAAAACGTTCTAACGCATATATTATTGCTAAAGCTTCCAATTCAAAACTATGGTATTTTGATTCTTGAGGGGTTGTTCTTTTACTAAAGTAACAAATGGGATGAAATTTTCCATCGGGTTGCTTTTGAAGCAAAACAGATCCAAATCCATGAGAACTTGCATCACAATGTAATTCAGTTTCTGCTTTTGGGGAATAAATAGCTAAAATGGGAGATTGTATTAATTTTTGCTTTAAATTTTCAAAACAAATAGTTTCTTTTTCTGTCCAATTAAATTCATCTAATTTTAATAAATTATATAGAGGTTTTGCTATGATCGCAAAATTTGGAATAAATTTTCGAAAATAAGAAATTAAACCTAAAAAGCTATGCAATTCTTTAGAATTTCTAGGAATGGAATAATCTTTAACTGCATTAATGTTTTCATTGTTGGGACTAATACCCTCCTCATTAATTACATATCCTAAATAATTAATTTGTGTATAAAGAAATTCACACTTAGCAGATTTTAATTCTAAACAATTTAAATTAATTATATTTAGCACTTCTTTTAAAATTTCAAAATTTTCTTCAATTGTTTCTGTTGCAATTAAAATATCATCTAAGTATATTTGAATTTTTTGTTTATCAATCAAATTTCTAAATGCTTGAGTAATAAAACGCATGAAAAATGAACTTCCATTAGATAAACCAAATGGCATTTTTAAATATTCAAATTGCCCTAAATAAGTTATAAAAGAAGTATACTTTGTTGATTCTTCATCTAATTTTATATTATGAAATGCATCTTTCAAATCTAAACGCGTAAAATATTTTTTCCCTTTTAAATTATCAATTTGTTCTTCAATATGAGGTATCGGAAATACATCTCGACTTGTTATTTTATTTAATTCCCTATAATCTATTGCCATTCTAAATTTACCATCTTTCTTTTTCACTAAGACAATTGGACTACTATATTGAGAATTGCTTGGCTTAATTATTTTCCGTTCTAATAAATCATCAATAATTAATTTTACAGATTCTTTTTCATCTATCGATAATCTTTTAGGCCTAGCATAGAATATTTTATGATTTGAATTTACTTGCAATTTTAATTCTAATTTTGTTTCAGGCTCATTCGGCTTTTCCTTTTGAAAGTAATGTTTCTCCATTATAGACTTGACTTCATTTTGAATTTTCCATTCTAAATTTGGATTAATATTTAAATTGCTTAATTCATCTGATTTAATTTCTGAAATATTTAAAATTTCGTCAAATGGAAATTTCAAATTTAAAGCTTGGTCTTTACATTTAATTTCTACAAAGTCACCAAATGTTATTATTAAATTTTTATTTGAAATAAAATCTCTTCCTAATAAACAAAAATATGAAATTGTATCTTTCGGAACGATATAAAATTTAATTTTTACATAAAATTCATTTATTCTTAAATTTTGATACAATGTGCCTAATATTGAAATTTTAGATCCATTGATGCCTTGAAATTGTTTTATTTCATCATAAGGTTCTAATTTATAATTAATAGGTAATGCTTGTTCAGTTAATAATGAAATTGGGCTACCTGTATCCAAAATTGCCAAATGTTCACCACAGTCCATGTTCACCTTGATGACGTATTCGGGAACTCGTTTCTCGTGGTCCTCTATCAGATGAGTCGTTGTCGAAGAAGATGGTGCTGCCGATGAAGTCGTTGACGTCGATGCGACTTTTGGGCAATCCTTCTTCTGATGACGCATTGAGCCACAGAGATAACAGGAACCTCGTTCACGTTTGGGTTTTGGACAATTAGCCGCAATGTGACCTCGTTCGTTGCAATTATAACAGCCTTTGGGTGTCTCTATTTTCTGAGCAGATAAAGGAGTTTTATTATTAAAAGATTTGGTTGTGCTACTCACCGAGACTGATGGAAATCTGCGCTTGTGCTTATTATAAATTTCTAATTTTTCTCTCAATTGTTTAAGATTTTTAGCTTCATATAAAAATAGTTTATTATTAAAATCATCTGAAATTCCATCTACAATATATTGAATTAGAGCATCGGTTTGAATTTTGCCCTTCGCAGCCAAATCTTTCATAGCATACATGTATTCTAAAGTAGATTCTTCTTTTTTCATTCTTCTTCTAGAAAGCTCTTTGTGTAAGTCGGCACTGTTCACTTTTACACCAAATTCAGATTTTAATTTACTTTTTAAAAGTGTCCACGTGTTCAGTCCTCTTTCACCATTGATATACAATTTTGCAATTCCTTTTAACGATTTTTTCGCAAAAACTAATTTTTCAATGTCATTAAATTTCATGATTAACGCTAATTCTTCAAAGTCTTGAATCCAATTTTCTATAGCATAAGAATCTTCACCGTTGAATGATCGAATTGAATCTTCAATGTCCTTAAAGTTCATTGTATATCGAGGCGATTTTTCATGACACTTTTTTTTTGTAACTTCTTTCTTCTCATCTTCTTCTTCTTCATCAGCTTCTTCGTATTCTTCATCTTCTTCTTCACTTTCCTCTTCATCTTCTTCAGCATCTTGTAATTTTTTATTTAAGTTTTCTGAATCATTTAATGGAGAGCCCATGTTTATAATTTTGGTCACAATCTTGGTCTGTCTTGGTGATATCGCGGTCAATCCCGGTCTATCCGTTGGTCAATCCCGGTCTATCCGTTGGTCAATCCCACTTCTGATAATTGTAGTATAATATAATGGAGAATTTAAATAATAAGAACGAATGAACAAACAAATAGAATATTTATTAATGAAAATGATAACGAGTAGTTGAACATAAATAAAGCATAAATACATAAAGCATAAAACATAAAGGACATAAATCATAAGAGAGCATAAGTTGGTTGTTGCGCGTCGTAAGAGAGAGATCATAAGAGAGTCAGTCATAAGTTAGCAACATGTTTAGGTCGTCAACCAGAGTGAACCTATCATCGTCCTACTTGGTGGGCAACCTTTCAAAAATTTTTAAATTTACACTACAAAAGTAAGAGTTTCATCTTAAGATCAACAATTTATTAAAATTCATTTATGGCGACAACAACTATCATCCCCCGTGACACCACCCGCCAGGGCCTAGGCGCAGGCGGCGCGGATAGTAATTTAAAAAATTATATTAATTTTTTTTTAATTTTTAGATTATAAAACAATTTATTTTTCAATCTAAAAATTATAATAATTTAAAAAAATAAAATGGTTTAAAAAATGACTGACGTTCACAATTCAGAGCAAGCTTTCTAATTGACTAGATTAACCATCTCTTAGCATTAATAGTCGAACTGCTTTAGCTTCTTATCCGGCCTAAAAACGACTTAATTTAAAACATTCCGAAATTATTCCAAAAAATATTGTACTTTACCATTTATAAAAAATGTTGACCTATATGACCTATATTCAAAAAAAAACCTGGAGATATTATAATCAAATTATTCCTCTCCGCAAGTCATTTATTTATTAATAAATACAATTATCTTAATCTTTATTAAAGATGGTTTTATTTAATTTCAACGAATGATTAAAAAATCCGGTGTGACTGGCGCACGGCATTTAACTTTCTCTTACCCTTCGGTAAATTATCACGAATTCGGGGGGTGCCTAACTTAAATATAAAATTTCAACCTCGTAGCTCATTTCATTCATTGTTAAAAATGTCCCGGGACCCACTTTTTTGGACTCAGGGGATCTCAAAACATGAATATCCATCAAAATCTCGACATCGAATTTTTGACATGATCGCAATACTTTCTCTGTATATATTTCATATATAGGGCAAGAGAAAGTAAAAATTGTATCCCCTTTTTAAATAAAAAATTGCAAATTAATAGTAAAAGAACGTTCAATCTGCAAGTTAATTAATATCTTTCGCATTGAATAAATTCAATTCAATACAATCTAACAGATGTTTTTAGAATGTATTCAAATAAAATTTTACTGAAGTTAAATATTTGAATGCAAAGTATTTTCTTCTATTATAGATCATATCATATCATCTTAAATACTTTTATTAAAATTTCTTTAAACACGTAATTTCTTAAAAATTTCACTTTTTTCAAAGAAAATATCTTTTTGTGATAATATCGTCAAATAAAATGTCATTTCTAGATCAAAGCATTTATTATTATTATGAATTAAATATATAGGTAGTCCACCCGCCGCGGACTGGTTCGAGTCCAGGGGGCGCAATTTTTACCCATTCAAACACAAACTCATCTCGCAAATTTGCTTTCTTAAACGATACATTGACTGGTTTATTTACAATAGTCTATTTGAAAAATAAAATTCCATCTTTTTTCAAATATATATATATTTAAATTTTTCTCACGATTTTGGAGTGAATGTATTTATTTTTTTGTATTAATCAACATTTTTTTTTACCAAGTTTTATTATAATATTTAGTAAACAAATCGGTACATCAAGACATAGAGACAGACAGGTGGCCACTTGGACTTTTTTACTTTTTTGATTGTATATTCTTATGAGATAGAGAAAGACGTAATCATTTTAATCAGCCCACTTAATACAGATAATAAATTATAATATTTCATTACATTTATTGATAAGTCACTGACTTTTACTCAAATGTGAATTACTTTTAAATATAGTAACCTTATATTTTACCCAATATTAAAAAAAAAAACCACCATGTTTTTCATATTAGAGAAGTAAAATAATTTTCATCCCATCGAGTAGACCATCATTTTTAGTTCTATGGTATAAATGGTTCGAAAGCCGACTTTTTCTTGTTCACGGGTGACGACAAGAAAACCAAATTTATATGAAACTAGTCGCAAAGCCCGCCGAAGGGGAGCTTTTCAGTGTCAATAGGATTTTAAACTTTGCTTTAATTTTTTCCGAATGTATAGTGTACTTCAAACAGTTTTCACAAAAGATTTTACTGATATATTTTTTAAAGGGTAACTGAAAAATAGTTGATTTATATGAATTTTAATCTAAAAAAAAAATATTTATATTCTGTTACCATGGCAACCATTTCTTCTATTTTTCCTATGAAGTACAAGTGTAAAATATGCTTTAAAACACTTCAAGGGCAAAATGAGAATATACATTTTAAAGAGCATCTAAAAAAATAATTGATTTTTGAATTTTAAACAATTTTAGTGGAGCGAATTTTGAGAAACTGAAAAAATACATTAGTAAAGTACTAGTACTTTTTTGCCGATTTTGTCCAAAAGCTTATTTTGAGTGCCAGGAATGGTACCTAACTTAAAAATAAAATTTCAATCCGGTAGCTCAATTCCTTCATGCTAAAAATCGTTACACACAGACAGACCAATTTGCTGGACTCATTTTTTTTGAACTCAGGGGACATCAAAACATGTATATCCATCAAAATATCGACATCGAATTTTGGACATGATCGCAATACTTTCTCTCTATATATTTCATATATAGGGCAAGAGAAAGTAAAAAATATCACTCAGATAACTACTTGAAAATTTTATATACCTATAAAGAAATGCAAACATCAAAATAGCATACTTCTGATCTGTTATCAAATTCACTGACTTATTAAAACGGCACCTAAAATAAATTTATATATCTAATTTTATTTAACTCTCTGATATTCTAAAATATTTTTTTTTCTGTTTTAGGCAAAAATCTCTATAACAACGAGCATGTCGCCATAAAGATGGTGAGTACCTTATCTCATATCACTGGATTATATTGTAATTCATAATTAATTTATCTTTCTAAAACGTATTTGAGTTACGATAGTTTATTAGTGACATTTCCTCATTAAACGAAATATTTACTTTTAGTAAACTCAATGATTTTTATTAATGAATATTGAGTCATGATTCCTTCGAACGTCCAAATGCACACACACACTAGCATAAAAAAAATATTGAGTCATCACAAAACAACCCCTTCATTGTGTATTCATTTTAAACTCCCCTCCACATACTTTTTATCTCATTTGCCATATACCGCCTACAATCTAAATAGAAATTAAAATAAGAATGATTAACAGCTGCTTCTTTTAATTATGAGTGAAATCTTTCATAGAAATTATTAACATTAAAAAAAAAAATTTCTATATTTCTTTTAAAATTTTCCTTTAATTAAAATCTTTCTATTCACAGTTTTTTTTTTTATTTGTTTTCATTTATGTACAACTATAAGTATAAAATCGCTATCTTTCTTTTTTATTGAATAGATTAATTAGTTTTTAGTAAAGAGCTCTGATCATTTTTATATTTTATATTATTCTACCATGGTAAATAAAATATTTCAATATATATCAAGGTGTAAAAAATTAATTTAATACCTGTTGCCCAAATTTGAGATACCTATTTGATAAGAAAATTTTAGGCAAAAAAAGTTTGTTCCCCTCCCTTCTCCCAAGAAAAAGTTGAAATGACGTCACTGAACAGAATTGATGTATCTAGGAATAAATAAACTCGGTATTATTAAGTACTTCATGTAATTTATTTAAAATATCTTTAAATTTAAAGTACTTGAATTACAGTTCTTTTTAAAAACTACTGGAAAAACGATATTTGAAAAAGTATTTTAAGAAAAATTCATTGTTCATTTAATTCCTGAGTATTTCAAGTACTTTTAGAAAATATTGGTACTGTGAGCAAAAAAAACACTAGTATTTCGGGTACTTTTCAAAAGTTCAGCAAATGATCCATATGCGAGTTAATCACTTGCACCTGGGAACGTTTCGGTTCATTTATTATGTACCATTTTCAGTTCATTAATCTTGTATATTTTGTGCTCATGGGCCCACATCTTGTGAGTAGGTAGATGGCGACCACGAGCTGCCCTAGCTGGGACTGGAAGTACTTCTGTTCTTTGCATATCATTCTCTTCTCTTTGATATTTTCAACAGGCGTCAGACCGTGCAAAGGGCCGGTCTGTTCTATTTCTTCCTGTCACAAAAAAAAAAAAAAAAAAAAAACCATTGCGCTGACCCCATAATATGGTTAGGAAAGAAGAAGAATCGTGTATATTTTGCTCAGAGTTGGTCGAGCATATACATTGTTTCATAGATAGAATACATGTATATAATGACAATGTTTAGGCTTCAATGAATACAATGGTAATTGATGCGAGTCAAATATTTCTATGTATATTAGTATTCTCTTTAAGAAACAATGTATATGCTATATTACTCGACCAACTCTGAGCAAAATGTACACCGATTAATGAACTGAAAATGGTACATAAGAAATACACCGAAACGTTTCCAACTGATTGATGACAGCATTCAGAGTATTTTTCTTGGCTGCCTCAGTCTCCATACATCCTTAACATCTACAGCGCAACTTGCACCTTAATTAATTTTTTGCAAGGTAGGCAACCCAAGTGATGAATCATTTTCTGAACTTTTGAAAAGTACCGGAAATACTATTTAATAGTCAATATTTTCCAAAAGTACTTGAGAAATACTCAGGTATTAATGAAATAATTTTTTTCTTATAATACTTTTTCAAATATCGTTGTTTTCCACTAGTTTTTAAAAAAGTACTGTAATTCAAGTATTTTAAATTTAAAGATAGTTTAAATAAACTAGTTGTTTCTTGAGGGCTGGATATTATAATTTGAGGATGAGGTATATGGGCGACCAAGGCGAAAAATAAAATAAAAGTCTATATTTTGTCGACGTTTCGAGTGCCGATAGCACTATTCATCAGAACAAAAATTGATGCCAAATTGTCAGGTTAGTTGACATGGAAGTGTAGCAACGTTTTTACCAATTTATATTATCTTTACTGTTTGGAGGTTGAATGAGTTTAAATAAATTTTTTGGAGTACTTGAAAATACCGAGTTTATTTGGTCCTAGAATCCACATTTCTGTTTTATTACTCTCGACAAATAAAAAAAGTTGGTCATTTTGCCTAACTTCCAGCAAATAAAAACGAAAAAAATTTATCCTACACCTGCTAGATCATTTAAATATATTCACTCATACTAGTAGTTGAATAATAACCTATTTTCTAAAGCATATAATATTTATTTATTTTTGTAAATATACCGATTAGATCTTAAAAAAAAAAAAAAAATATATATACATATAACAAACAAATTCATTTAAAGTAACATAAGTAAGTAAACTAAAAATTTTGATTCTATTAATTTGCATTTTAAGCAAATTTATAAAGATCAAATATTTTTCTGTTTATAAATTTTATTTCTTGAATTCTATTAAAAATATATGCCGATACAAAATTCTAGTGTGACAAGTACAGAACGCAACTTTCAATTACTGTGCGACCACTCACACCCAATTTTTTATATACTTGGAAATAGAAGGGATACCAGGTGTGTTCTTCCCGAACTTGACCAAAGGGCATTGCCCCTCCCGAGTGATTAAACAATTTTTTTTCTTTTAAAAGAGAAAAAAACATTTCTTAATAAAACTTTTCCCAAAAGCCGATTAACGATTAGTCGACTATTTTAGAAACGATTATACGGATGTCGGTTTTTCCAAATTAAAATCTTTACTGTACGCGGACAAAATATTCAAACCCTGCTGTTTAAATAACTTTTTAAATAAAATAAATTTTATAATTCAAATACGACTTGCTTCTTTAAAATGCCGATTATTGGCAAGGAAATTAAATTGAAATTATTATCTCTCATCAACAACACCTGGTGCATAATGAAAAATGAGAAAAAAATACTTTTCACATTTTAAATACAAATTGTACTCCAATAGTACAATTAGAAGTCTCTCGACTCGATTTTAAGTAATTGAAAACAATAGCTAGTAGAGAATTTCGCGTACAGGCTGTTATCGATCGTAGGCCACACAGCACATGTTGAAAACATCTGTTAAAGAAACACTTTTTTTTTTTGAATATGCCCAACATTCAAAAGATTTTTTAAAAGATCATATAAATAAAATTATACTATTTTAAAATAAAATTAAATATATTTAGTTAAGCTTAATTTATTTTATATTTCAAAAAATCTTATTTTACATTGTTCATATAAAAAAAAAAAAAAACGTGGAAATATTAATTTATATAATCGGACAAATTTTTACTTTCTCTTTCCTATATATGCAATATCTAGAAAGTATTGCCACCATGTCAAATATTGTCGAGATTTTGATGAATATACATGTTTTGAGGTCTCCTGAGTCCAAAAAAGTGGGTCCCGCAAATTGATCTGACTGTCTGTGTGTTATTTCAAGCAAGAAGGAATGAGCTAAGAGATTGAAATTTTATATTTGGACCTTGTTATGCAATGGTGTGTCAAAGACCAAACATCGAGTTTTGAGAAAATCACCATTAAAGTTTTTTGTTTTCATTGGATTATATATAATTTTTTTTTTTTTTTTTGTCAATTGTGCAAGTAACATTAAATATAAATTTTTTTAGGACATATTTCATAAAAAATACTATTAATTATAGCATTTGAAACAATATTCCGTGCTTAACTCAATTTTGAATTTTTTGGTCTTTGACACACCATTGCATAACAGGGTCCATTTAAGTTAGGTATCCTCCCCGACACTTAAAATAAGCTTTTGAACAAAATCGGCTAAAAAGTACTAGTATTGAAGTACTTTTTCCAGTTGTTTTTTTTTTTTCTAATTTCTCAAATTGGGCTCTAACGATTTTGATTAAAATTCAAAAAATAATTATTTTTTACATGCTCTTTAAAAAGTATATTGGTAAAATTTTTCGTAAAAATTGTTTGAAGTACACTTTACTGATGTAGTACTAGTACTTTCTGGCCGATTTTGATTAAAAGCTTATTTTGATTGTCGGGGAGGATATCTTACTTAAATGTAAAATTTCAATCCAGTAGCTCAATTCCCTCCACAGACAGACAAATTTGCGGGGCCCACTTTTTTGGACTCGGGGGACCTCAAAACATGTAAATCGGACAAAATCTCGACATCGAATTTTTTGACATGATCTCAATACTTTCTCTCTAAATATTTCATACATAGAGTAAGAGAAAGTAAAGACAGGTAAACAAAATTTTATTTGTACCCACGATTAGTCAGCCGGTTTCAAATAGTCGACCCATGCGAAATATTTCTGTATTTTGAATTTCCTCCTCTTTACAAACACAATTTTTTCTATTTATAAATAGTATTTAATATTTTGTTACCAATATATTATTATCAAGCCATTTCTAGATGTTTTGATACGTATATAAATATTCCTTGAAACTTAAATTGTGGTTAACACAAAGGAAACAAGAATATTTTTTTTTAAATATCTGATATAAATTATCAAAATTCTTTCATTTGGATCATAATTAAACAAGGAAAACCAAATTGATGATTGGTTAATAAAATTTCTCCTTTGATCATCGACTATTGACAAACGTAATGAAAAAAAAAAATATATATATTTTTTCATTTATCAATAACCTAAGTTATTGATTGGATGATTAATTACTCAAGTAGATTTTTTATAGCAACCTTCTTACTTTTGAATTTTTGAAATTATAATAATTTATTAATCAATATTTAATTGACACCTTTAGATTTTTTTCTCTTCGTTTATTCAATTAAAAAACTACTATAATTATTTAAAAATTAATCTTTTTTTTCTAATTACGAGCGCAATTTTATGTTAAAAAAAAATTTCAAGTTTAAAAGTAAATGAATAATAATTAGGATTCATTAAATAGAAGTTTATAGGAAGAGATGTGATCTCATCTCTTAAATACACTAATAATATGAACCAAAAATAAAAATTTTTTATTAAAGTTTGATTAATGCTTTTCTTTAAAATTGATCAGCAGACTAATGTAGCTGAAATTTACTATGCTTGTAGGGTACAGACGCTCCACAAGTGTCTGAAGTGGAGCCTTGTGCTTAGGCAACCAAAATGCTTAGCCGTCGGATTTGTTGTCTTCCTCTTCATTTGCATTTAAAAAAACATGATTTATTTATTTTAAAAATATTGGTTTGATTGATTAAGGTCAAGGCTCCACTTCAGGCACTTTGTGGCACCTACTGTACCAACTTCCTGCCTAACTAACAACTATTTTTTTTTTTTTTCACTTATGACTTCTCATACTTTGTGAACCACAAGACGTCTGCTCTCTCCTCAAGAGTCAAAAGACTACGTTTTCTTAAATTTAGTGTGCACTTTTACTCTTTTTCTTTTCACTTCACTTCAATATTTTTAGGGCAAATTGCATTTATATTTAGCTCATCAAATTTCTATAGGTTGAAGTTTAATTGAATTGTACTGGCTTATGCACCCATTCTAAAAAAAAAAAAATTTTTTGAGAATTTCGGAGGGGTGGGTAGGTTTGACCCCTATATCCCCTCCTTGATTCTCTCCCAATCTTTATTCCCGATCTCTCTGATTCGATTTCCATCATTTGGGATGCACTCCGTTCGTTTGAAAATGACGAGAGCATGAATCATATGGTAACTAACGACTTGGCTATCCAAGACTTGCATGCACTTGTTCTGTGCTGGCTGGCCTAAGGCCATCTATACAAGTTGACGGAAATTGTAGAGGAATATAAAATATGTTTATTTATCGAAATCTATATAAGAAAAAAAAAAATTAGAATAAGTCAAAGTGGTTAAGTTAAGTCCATGTATATTTTGTATTCAAAAACTATCATAAAACAAAATTTTAAATAATAAATAAAATTTTTCTGTTCTGACTAATTCAAAAATTTAATTACAAAATCTTGACCCATGTTATGAACATTTCGGATTAAGTGCTTTGAGCAAAATAACTTTTTTTTTTGGAAAATTTAACAGTAAACTCCGGGCCTCGATTAGTCAGATGTGAAAAAAAAATCTTTTGACTCACTTTTTTCACTCTTAAAAAAACTTCAGCGGGGGTCCATGAAAGTGAATATTTTGATCATTTTTCAAAAATTTTATAACTGTTTTGAATGTGATTCTGGAAGAAGCTAGACTCAAACATCAGCGCCACCTACAAACATTCTCATTAAGTTAAACACAATCATCAATATTGGTAGAAAATAAAGAGAAGTATAGCTAGGTTTTTTTTTCTTTTTTTATTAATCTCAACCTCACGCTGACATTTCGATCCCGGTAGGGATCATCTTCAGAGCATAGAGGTTAGTCATAATATATGTGTGGGATTTTCTTGGAACTCAAGTGAACTAATCTCTAAGGGACAGTTACGTGAATTTTATATGCAATGAAGTCAGCGCCATCTATAGTTATTCTCATGAAGCTAGCACATCAGCGCTACCTACAATCACTCTTGTGAAGTTAGACACAATCATCAAAGCAAGTGTTTAGCTGCTGTAGGCCTATGTATAATTTATATTCCATTTTATATTTACTATATATTGTCATGAATATCGAATCCAAGAAAAAAGCTCTATGCTCTGAAGATGATCCCTACCATGATCGAAACGTGAGGCTAAGTTTAATAAAAAAGAATAAAACCCTAGCTGCACTTCTCTTTATTTTCTATCGATAATAATTTTGTTTTAGTATCTCAAATTTAGGCATATTTTCTTTATTTAGAATTCCAGAAGCGAAGGTAAAATTTTATTTCTAGTATTTAAAATGTAATTTTTTTTTCATGTTATAAATTCTTTAGTTTTAGGTGTATTTTTTAAAATTTATTTATTTTTGGGAAGGCGCTGCTGGCACATTGACGATACTCTTCATGCTAGGGAGTAAAATCAATATTTTGAAAATGAATACAAAATACTCTTAAAAGGGACATTTTCTGAATATTACATTGAAAAATAAATATCAACGTTTTTTTTATGACATTGAGGGGCTGTTTAGTATTAAAAATTGTTTTAATTGAAATATCAAAGTGTGGTCAGAATTTTAACTAACGACAAATAAAAAAAAAATCTATTATTTTGAGTGAGTTTGCTTTTTGCCTGTCTTTATTTTTTTCGGTTATGCATATTTTTTTTGACTTTGAGAAGAGGCGCCGACACTGACACCTAATTTTTATATATCTAGAGAAGTAGGAAAGAATTATGGGCGTTGTCTTTTCCCAGGGTAAATGACCTTTTGATAGGTATGAGATGTTATGAAGGAACCAAATGTTTTTTTTTTTTTTAATTCGAGATCGACTTTTAATTTCAATTACATCAGGTAGCAAAAATTATTTGGCCAACGCTTATACCAGAAGTGTGTCGATCCATTTGAATTTAACACCCCTGGATTAGATCAATGAAAAACCGATTGGAGGTCATAATTAAAACTAGAGCCCAAAACATGCTTTATAAATTCCTGTATATGTTTCCTTTTTAACTTTTTCAAAAAATAACCAAAAGCTCAGGTATCATTTGAAACGGTATCCCAGTTCTCAAATGATTCACTGGAGAAATATAGCCTTTAATTTTGTAAGTTGACTCACTGTTATTGTTCAGCAGTGTTTATAAAAATTACATTAACTCTTTGATGAAAAAGATAAACGGAAATATAGGAATTGAATAATGCATATTTTTTTTTTAAATCAATAATAATAAAAATATTATAATTATAAATTATGAAGCTGACACTTTAGTAATTGAGTTCAATTTTCTTCAAAAAATACCAAAAAGATGTATTTTTAAATCCCCGGGTAATCGAACCCGGGATCTCTAGCTGATTTATTTGGCATCATCCAAACATTCACACACACACTGGTAGACTGAAGATTCGGGGTTCGATTTATGGGAACTAGGCCCACCAGCAAATATAAATCCTTATTTAATTAATTTCCGGTGACTAATAAGTCCGGTCGAGAATTTTGAATCACATTCATTTGATATAAGATGAAACGTTTCGACTTTAATTATATAGTCAAGATTCAACTAAGAGAGTATAATATATATGATGCCATCTTCAGGGCTAAAAATGTTTACTTAAATAAATTGTTGTTTTACAGTTTTTTACATAAAATAAAGCAATGAATAGTATACAATATTATAACAATAAGATACATTAATATTAAGAAACACATAACCCAATAAGTGTCAACGAAATATATTTTATGTAAAACTGTAAAACAACAATTTATATATATTCAAAAAATCTCGAGTGAACATTTCATCAGGGAAAGAAAGGGACGGGACCTAAATGGCTTCAGATGCCGAAAAAGATCTTAAACAAATAAAAAAAAAAAAAAAAAAAATTAGGTAAATATGCTTTCGGCTCAGGGTCAAAAAAAACAACTCTCACGAAGGAAAAATTAAGTAATATTTCAAAAAATAGATTAAAATTTTTTTTCCATTAATTAAATTAGAAAATTTAATTTATTTTACAGATTTTTAAAATTTTTTAAAAAATTTCTACTTTGAATAGTTTTAAGATCTTAAAAAAATGAAAATAAATAAAAATAGTATTTTATTTTGTTAGGTTCGTTTAGGGATTATCTCGCACACGTGCAAATGAGAAACTCTCAATGCACTCAATACGGGTACTAGAAAACGACTTCGTTCTTCATTTTTAAAATTTGATAGATAATCGAGTGAAATAGAACGCATAATTCGTTGTTTTTTTTGTTGCAAGCAGTCTAAAAATGTACAATATATGTAAGCTTACTGGAAGATAGAGGACCCAAATGGTCGCACACCACGCAACTTTGGTAATTGAAAGTTGTGTTCTGTGCTTGTCACACCAGATTTTTTGTGTCGACATATATTTAATTCCCGACATTAGGCTCTACCAATTCAAGATGTTAAATTTATAAACAAAGGAAAATATTTATATTTTTAACCATTTTCTCTTATCTTTCCTATGAAGTACAGTGAGGGACAATATTAAGTCCCATCCATGCGTTTTCTACTTATGATTATTTCATTGTTTTTATAAAATAAAATTAAAATCTTTATTGCAAATTTTCTAGGTTTGAACCATGAAAGTTTCCATTAAAAAATATATAATATTTTTTTAAAAAACAATGAAATAATCACAAGTAGAAAACGCATGGGTGGGACTTAATATTGTCCCTCACTGTACAAGAATAAGGCGGTTTTCAAACAATTTTGAGAACTAAATAAGAATATATATTTTAAAGAGCATCTAAAAAATAATTGATTTTTAAATTTTAATCAAAATCGTTAGAGCGAATTTTGAGAAAATCGGAAAAAAAAAAAACTGAAAAAGTACATCAGTAAAGTAGCCTACTAGTACTTTTTGACAGACTTTGTTCAAAAGTTTATTTTCACGCCTCAGGGGGTGCCTAACTTAAATATAAAATTTCAACCTCGTTACTCAATTCAATTTCCAATTGTATTTCCATCCAATTTTTGACATGAAAGCAATACTTTCTTTTATATATATAATTATACATATATGAACTTAAAAATCGATTATTTTGATTGTCTACCTAGTAGCAATAAAAATTAATGCAAAATTAGTGTAACTTTAATAATTATATTTTTTTTTATTATTTTATATTTACAAATATATAGTAAATTTTTAAAATATTAGATTAATTATTATTTAAATTTTGACGTGAAGGAATAAAAGTGAGGGAGAAATTCTCTTGCCATTTAAGGTATTCATAATTAAAAATCCTTTAGAAGGCAAGACGGGTGGTGGATGGGGAATCAACATGCATGAATATATAATGTTTTAAGGAATTAATTATAATTTACCTCTACTTATTCTTTATAATAGAATTAATTAAATACCCTTCAACATTATTGTATTTATATATTTAAAAATATGAAGAACTATACACTATTAGAAAACAAAATTAAGATTTGGCAAGCTTAGAAAAAAATGATTTTCGGCAACAGATCGTGAATTCTTCAGGTCTGTCAGGTGTTGAAAATTACTTTACACAATAATTTTCTTTATAAAACAAACAAACCGCAAAACGCACAATCCATCCTCAAAATTGTTCTAATTTTTAAAGGAAATTTTCAATTTCTATTTTTAGCTAGAAGTTAAATTTCTACGCAAAATTTACATTAGTGTGCAAATAATTTTAAATAAGTAGTGAATTTTTGATTTATTATCTTTTTGATATATATAAATGTATTGAGTCTAGGCGTTAACAGTCTACTTATTCTTGTAAACGGGTGAAATCATTGCTCAACACGTCAGCGAATCTCCCTCTTAATACCTCAACCCCGCAGACGGACTTTTATTGATTTAAAATTTTATTAAACTAGCCACGCCGCCAGCCTTCGGCGGGCCCCGGCGCCTAGGCCCTCTCGAGAGATGATTAGTAGTTATTGCCATAAATGTATTTTTATAAATTTTTGATCTTAATATGAAAATCTCACCATAATATAAATAATAAGATTTAATATCATTAATAATACTAATAGCCTCTCACTTCCGTTTTGTCGCCTGTTTACCACTCTCTCTCGCTGATTGGATTAGAGTGAGAGGAAGCTGAGTCAGAGATGGAAATTTAAAATTTTTAGTCAGAGAGGGAAATATACAATTTCCAAACAGTGAGCAAGAATAAATTTGATTCATTTGCTCGCCTAAGGCATTCATATTGCAAACAAAAATACATCAATTTCTTTTCATTTCTAATATTTTCATGCATTCCCTATGGGAGAAATCGTAACTTCAACAATTAATAACTCAAAAAGTTATAGAAATTTCGGGACGAAAATCATTTTTCTGTAATCTATATAAAGCATATAAAATTTGGTTTCGAAATTCCAGGGGGGAAGATTCCCAAATAGAGCATTACAGACAGACGGAAATAAGCGAATTTTGTATATATAGAAAGATATATTTAAAAATTAAATAGCTTAAAACACTGAAATAAAAATTCAATCACCATCTTAATCAATAGATTTAAATTAAAAAAATTTAGTTATTTTGAGAATTAAATTTGTTTCAAAAACGACAGACAAACAAACAGAGGCACAAAAGACTTTTCTTTGCCTTGTGAACATCTTACAAGTATTTATGACATAATATATGATTCTTTAAAGAGAAATTTGACGAAATAAATTATTAAGACTTGAATTTTTTTTGTTTTTCGACATTTACGACATCAATAGTTTTCCAAAATTTCAGAATCACTGTTAAAATTAAGGAGTTCCTTGCTTAGGGGGAGGATTATCAAAAAGAAAAAAAATCAAGTGTCTCCTGTGCGTGTCAAACAAGTCATTTAATCCCTGGATCAGATTAATAGTGGACAAAGAGGGATTGATTGTGTTTACCAAACAAAAGTGTTTATACTTACATTCAATAAAGGATAATGGTGTAGTGAAATTGTTTTATGTAATCTTAATTTAATGTTTTTTATTATAAAAAAATTTATTTTGATATTGGAAATTAGATACCTTTTGCGTCCTTCCTCCATTTTTTTTTTTAAGGATTAATTTTTAATTTTTGTTTACATCCCAACTGAGTCAAAAAAAAATATTTGATTCTCCTACTATTGATCTGTTTTTAAAAAATAAATCATGCAAAAATTGCTGTTTAAATTATTTCTTAAATAATTTGAGTCTCTGTTTACTTCCTTATTGGGCCATTCAAGCATTAAGTAAACAAATTTTTGGATCCCGTCACCCCTGTCAGCAATAATATGCCCCCTCCTCATTGCACACATATTTTCGAAACAATAGGCTTTTTAAAGAATACTTAATGGTCAATAAAACTATCAGTTCCATTAGGAAAATAGTCACGTCTATCTAATTAGCTTAGAGTTAAAGGGGTATGGCATCTCCTTACTTTTGCCTCCAAGGGGCAGGAGATTAGTTATTTGACTCAAAAGCTCACATTTATGTAATTAATAATTAATCCCCTGCCCCTTAGCTGCTAAAGTAAGGAAATGCCATACCCCTTCACCCCTAAACTGTTTGGATAATATATGAAGGAGGTCTTAGGGGATCTTTTATAAGGACGTGACTATTTTCCTAATCCCCAAATGGGATTGATAGTTAAAGTAAATTTTGTATTTTTTTGTAATAAAAGAGCTTTTGGTTGGATAGGGACGTTAAAAATCATTTATTAATAATCTGCCCTTTGATAGTAATAGTTGATTTCCTCCCTTAATAAATTGTTTATTATAATTTTGGCATTATTACAGTTTTATCTTCTTATTTAAAGATGGTAACAGAGATAGTCAGAGGGCCCTCCTCAGGGGAGGATTTAGGTTGGTTGAAATCCCGAGGGCAAAAAAAAAATTGATTAATTGTTTGACGTATTGAAGATCAAGTTCTCTTTAAAAAAAATTTGAAAAATTGATTCCCCTTTGAACTCGATGCGGTACACCCCTCCCCCCCCTTTTAAATCCGCCGCTAGCACCCCCTTCCATCCCTTCCGATATTATTAATACAACCTAATACGTATCAATCCATTTATATTGATTGAGTTATTTCTTGGAGTACCTAATTTATCTGCATATAATTAACTTTTTAGTACATAGGATTATACACATTCAATTAATAATCTTTCTGACTTTATATTAGGGCTATAAATTAAATTTAAATTTTCAAATGAATGTTTATTTTGGTGAGACACCAAAGAGACAAAGACACCTCGTTGCCATTTATCAGTCAAATTTGGTCCTTTTTGTAAAAATATTCAAATTTTTATTTATCTTGGATAACCTCCTTTTTCATTTGAAATTTCTATTTTTTTTTCTAATCAAATTTAAAAATAAAATCTTAAATTATCTATTTAGGCCAATTTTTATCTAAAAAGAGAAAACACCTTATTAAAATTTCTTCGTTGATAAACAGAGTATACAATTTACAGACACCCTGTATATAAAGTTTTTTTGTTTTTTTTTTTACAATTAAACTTTTTTAGAATTAAATCATTTTTATTTAATTAATACATTGGATTGTTTAAGATTTAATATATTTATGTTTTATGAAATTAGAGCAATTTTGATTTGTTTTACCTATTGGTGTTCCCGTTCGATTGGTCAAGGCTATTCAAATAGTGTGACACACGTCTGGTGGTTTAGTGGCCACCGAGAGCTTACACCCCTGGGCTAAATAATATTAAAGAGGATTACTAATTAATTCACAGAATATTACACAAATTTGGCAATTCTGTTTAAATTTAATTTCAATGAATTTTGTAAATCTTTTCACGTTTGAAAATCCGAAGTATATTTTAATATAATTAAGGTTGTTCGGACATTAAGGAATTGTAAAGATTGAAAGCTAATTTTTTAATATGTTATTAATCACTAGAGACCGGGAAAAAAGCATAAAAAAATGGAAAAAAGTGCTTAAAAAGCATAAAAAACTTGAATAAAAAGATGTTAAATAAGCATAAAAGTTGAAAAAAAGCATCTAATAAGCAATTTTTACTCATACCACTGGCGTATACAAATTTTTTTTAAAGAAACTAAATTTATTCCGCCCTGCCCTGCGAAAAATTTTGTTTTTACGGAACCAAATTTTTTCACCCTGCGGAAAAATTTTTTTTTACAGGGCTATATTTTTTCACACTGCGGGGCTTTTGGAAATTTTTTTTTTTGGGGGGCGGCCCCCCTCCCCCTTATATACGTCCCTGGTGTATGCGTGTGTGAATGGGAAAAAAGTGTGTTTTTTAATAAAAAAACAAAAAAATTATAAATATTCGTAAAATAAGTTCAAATAAGCACGAAAGGGAAAAAAGCATGAAAACTCAAAAAAGCAAAAAAAGCATAAAAAATGCAATCTCAATACACTTAGTTTTTCGTAATTCGTATAGAAATTAAATATCTAATGGTTGCTTATAAAATTCAGCAATAAGCATTTTGCTTAAAATCCGGTCTCTATTAATCACTATCACATACGTATAAAATAATTTTTTAAAGCAGATCTGACGAAGGGTTATTGTATAATTAATTATTAAAAAATTGAAATTTAACATGTAATCTATAGGGAATGTAGACTAAACGCACACATATCGAATTATATCCACTCCTGTTAAAGATAATAAAACATAAAACTTCAATTTTTATCAATTAACTTCCGTAGAATACGGTAAAAATAAAATCAAAATTTTCTGTCAAAGGCTTTTAGAAATATTTTAACAAGAAAGACAAAAAATTCTCGAAAATGTCAGTCCGCCATCAGTCCACAATATTTAAAAATAAGTAAGTCACGTGACATACCAGTTTTTTTTGGAATGGGTGCATAAGGTCCGAAGACTTATATTGACCAGTGGTCATATGCGGTCAGGAAGAAAATAAATACAAAAAGACGAGCATAAAGGGGGAACTCAACTGCGGGAACTGAGAAGATGCCTGTTGAGATTAGCCTTGAAAGTCTGAAGATTGTAGGTTTTGGGGAAGATAGAAGCAGGGAGTTTGTTCCAATCAGACCAGTGCGGCAACGTCGTATTTAAAATACAAAAATTTTTTTTAAATTTTTTCTCTGGCACTAATTATAAATTATTAATTCTGAAATGTTTATATTGTTTCAGGAACCTATGAAATCCAAAGCCCCTCAACTACACCTGGAATACAGGTTTTACAAGTTGCTTGGAAGCACGGGTAAGTCAATAAAGACTAATTTTTAAGAAAGCTTTCCTTTTTTTTAATTAATATTTGACTCATTGTATTAAAAAAAAAATTCATTAATTGAAACACATATATTTAATGTTCATAAAAAGACTTAGATAATTAAATTCTAATTCTTCTACTTACAAAACTCATTCTATAAAATTAAAAATAAAGAAGTTAAAAATTTATGAATTATAAAATTAGTGATTAAAAATTCCGAAAAAATCTCTGGATTCGAACTCCAGTCTCTTTTCGTTCAACTATGAAAATTAGGAATCTAAAGAAACCGGGTTCGAATCACTGACCTCAAAAATTTTTTTTCTGAGTTTTGAATTTATTAACGATAATTAAATATTCATTAAACAATGGCGCTGTCCTGATTATTTAAATTAGTTTTTTTTGTTTTTTTTTTTTGAATAGTTATGGTGAGTACAGAAATAAACCTTGTTAAAAATGCTATTCACAAATTCACAAAATGTGAAATAAAAAGAAAATTTATTGAATCTTTCGGCCAAGCCATTGTCAGAGCACATACCAGTTCGTTTTATTTCACAATTTGTGAATTTGTGAATTCCATTTTTAACAAGGTTTATTTCTGTCCTCACCATAACTTCTTAAAAAAAAAAAACGAAATTAAATAGTCATTTACCTGGTATAATTAAAATATTAAGATTTAGACAATGTAATTATTTATCACATATTTATTTTTAATTTGTTTTTCTCTAAAATTTTTTCCTTACTTTTAATTGGACCCTGTTATGCAAAGGTGTGTCAAAGACCAAACATCGAGTTTTGAGAAAATTAATATTAAAGTTTTTTGTTTTCATTGGATTATATATAATTTTTTTGGTCAATTTTGCAAGTAACATTAAATATAAATTTTTTTAGGACATATTTAATAAAAAATACTATTAATTAAAGCATTTGAAACAATATTCCGTGCTTAACTCAATTTTGAATTTTTTGGTCTTTGACACACCATTGCATAACAGGGTCCAATTATAATTATTAATTTGAAATTGAAAACTTGTCTATTTGCGAGAACAAATTTACTTATAGAAAAATAAGTTTCTATCCCTCTAAACAAATTTTAAATGATATCCAAATTATATAAGTTTAAAAAGATTACTACATGACGTACTATGTACCTAATTGAACATCTTGTGGTACAGCGAATTGCACTATTAAGTCCAAATTCTTTAAAATTTATTTAATTCTGAAAATGTTTTTTTATATGTCAAAATGTGTTTGCATTAAAAAAAAAAAAAAATTGAACTTCATAGGCCTGAAATTGCATCACTCAGGATGCCACTGTCAAATCTCCCCCTGGGGAATCCCCTAAAAATCTCAAAAATCCCGAAAATTATTGCAAATTTATTATAATAAACCACACTTATATTCCCTACTTTTTAGAAAAAGTACGCCTGTCTGAAATTTCTAATATTGATAGTAAATGTAAATATGCATGATGTAATAGTGGCTTTATATTTAATTTTCCATATACTGTTTTAAATTATTACTAAAATCTAACTAATAATTAATATTTCGATAAATAAAAAAAAAAAAAAACAAAGTTGGACACCGTTTATTATACATAATAATTTAAAGTTCTATTTGCAAAATTAATAGAGAAATAGTACTTATTTTTCTATTCAGAGTCATAGAAAAACAATTTTACTTTTTTTATTCAAGCTTACTGACAGCATGATAATATAAGATAGAGTTTGCATGTTTAAGAGAAAATTATTTATTGAGCAAATCTACTTTTTGGATGATTCTATGATCTAAATCAAGGTTAATCTTTTAATAATTTACTTAGTCATGTATAGACAGGGCCGTGCCTAACTGATTTTCCACTCAGAGTAGATAATTCAACACTTGTGTCCTCCATTTACATATTATTTAATATAATAAAAAAATATATTAAGTATGTATTTATAAATTTAAGAGGGGGTAAATATTGATTAAAAAAAAAATTCCTTAAATACCAGATCATTAAGAAAATTCGTAGACTGACACATAACACATAGAAGCAATATATCAGAAAACATCTGCCCTTCATGTGAGCTTCAGAAGGCTGGCTGTTCGTATGTTCATTTCCGGTAAGATGGCGTTAGGGGTCTTAAAAATTTAGCCATAAATCCCAACTATTACGAAAATGTGCCCACAGATGGCAGGATGGTAGGGCTACATTTAATCTCTTGTATTTGTTTGATTTTTGTTGATCATTTAATAATGAATAGTTTATAAATATTATATATCATTTAAAACAGCATAAAATATAGGCTTATAAGTGATCTAATAATGCCGGCTGTTAGACAAGTCAAGGCAGACTTGTCTAACAGCCGGCATTATTAGCATTATTCTTTTGCAAGAGTGCTGAAATATTTGGCCGTTAATTTTTAAATAAATACGAAATTTATTTTTGACTTCGTTCTTTAGATTAAAAAAAAAAATACAGTTTTCATAAGAGTTTTTTTTTGCATTTTCTATAAAACATAAAAAAAAAAATATTTTTTAATTAATCGTAATTAAAAAAAAAATCTATTATGTAAAATGCTCACGAATTTAAATCATTAAAAAAAAACCGCATAAAAAATACCTGAAAATGCCTCAGTACTTTTGGACTAAAAATTCAATGTGCCCTCCTTTTACTGACTTCTGCGCTAACAAATATCATTACTATTTAATACTTTTATAACTAAATATTCAATCACGATTTTCATTTTTTATTTTAACAAGCAAAACACGTTTCATTAATCAATTCTATAATCTAACCTATTTGACAAATCGATGGTGTGTTCACATGAAGAACGGATGTTTCTAACAATCATATATTTTTGCTTCTAACTATATCAACTATTTGTCAGTATACGGACTTTTTGTATGTCCCGATAAAATAAATTAATTCTTTATTTACATTTTTGTTAGTTTTGTGATCATCAATAATAAATTTACAATTCTGTATCTCAAATTCACTCAAATGAATTTTAAATTTGTGATTGACTACATGGATTTAAAATCTGAAAATCCTTATAATATTACATTTTTTTTTGCCTGAAAAATGCTTATTATGCAAATTACCCCGCACTAAAAAAAAAATCTTTTAAATTTCTCTCTATACTATATAAAAATTTGTTTTAAAATTATAAAAATATCTATATTGGTTACTCAATCCACTGCGCCCTGAAATCTAATTTAGAACAGGAAATTTAGAACCACAGTCGCTGTTGAATATATCACACCTCATTTAGAATTTAAAGCAGAACATTCCTTATTTAAATTTTATTTTTTTATATTAATTTAATATTATTAAAATTGAAAAGTTTTTTTTTTTTCATTCTATATATACGAAAAATTAAACCTTGAGATATTAAAATATTCAAAAAAAAAAAAAAAAAAAATTGGGGAAAAATTATTTCCATTTCATCATTATATCGCTAAATCTTCATTGGAATAAATTTTAATTTAAAATAACTCCCTTAACAATTGATTTGAATGAATTATTTTTTTGTATTCAGGTCTCTGGGGTAGATGAATACTATTGATTTTGGATACAATAGAATTAACACTTTGGGTTATATGATTTTTTTTTGTATTGAACATAAGATTACTCTTTTAAAGCATTCGATATAACATAAATCTTTTTTAAATTCCAAAAAAGTATAATAATAATAATAGTAATAATAACAGAAAAGAAAGATTTTTCGTATGTATACAGTATTACGAAGTCTCTTCACGATCCGTTGGTTTAGAATTGAGTTTTTTCACCTTTAAAAAGGATATTAATGAGAGTCTTGAAAAATTCGTCGGGTCTTCCATTTGGGGAGGACTTGAAAAATGTTTGAAAATAAAAAATTTATATTGAAATGCACCTGGATAATTAGGCCCTTATGAAAAATAACGTAATTAATTGGTAATAATAAAATAATTAAATTTTACAAATGAAAAGCACAGTGGAGTAACTAGGGTTTGCTTTTTTCAGGGGGGGGGGGGTTGATGTTAACAGACATTTTTTTTTGCTATTAATTAAGAACTATTTTATGCCTAATATTATCCTAAACAAAAAATTTTTTGCCAAAAAGTTAGCTAAAATTATTTTTAAAAAACTAGGTGATATGTTTCAAAATCGATAGGGTTAATTTTGAGAAAATCGGAAAAAAGTACATCAGTAAGGTGCTAGTAATCTTTGACCGATTTTATTGAAATCCATCAAGATGCTTACGAGATGGGCACTTAGCTTAAGTATAAAATTTGAGTATCTAGAAATTTTTAGTTTTTGAGTTATTAAGGTTATCTCCAATTTGTTATATTTCACTTGAAATTCATTAAATTTATTGTGAAAAAAACTCAAATTCAAGCTAATAAGGAAAATCCCCCTTTTAATGGGATTTCTAAGAAACCATTAAAAAGGGCATTTTAACAAAAAAAAAAAAAAAAAAAAAAACAATAAAATCTCTTTCGTGGAAATTTAGGTAAATATTTTGATATTTTAACAGGAATAGATCTTCAGAGAAATTAAGATTTTTTCACAATAAGTTTAATCAATTTCAAATGAAAATTGGGGACTTCCTAAAAAACTCAAAAACGAAATAACTCTCTCATTATTCAAATTTTATACTTAAGCTAATACCTATTTCGTAGGCGTCTCGAGGATTTTGAATTAAATCGGTCATAAAGTAGTAAAGTATTAGTACTTTACTGATGTTACTTTTTAGTTTCGGCTTCAAAAGTTATGATTATCTTATTATAACTATTTTATACTTACTACTATATTATAATACACACTGAATGTCGAAATATTTATCAACTTATTCTAATATTGAAACATATTCACCTAATGTTTTGGAGTAATTTGAATTATACCTGATTATAATATATTTTCTACTAGAGCGTTTATCAACGGCTACCCGTTTAAATTGAGTCAAAAAAAAAAAACCTCAGGTTTCTATTTATTAAAGGGGGGGGGGGAGGGGCGAATCCCTCTCAACTAGACGTGAAACCGAATACAAGGCTTCTTCTTTTTATTATTATTTTTTTCTATAAAAAATAAATAACCCAACTAATTGACTATTGACACTTTCATTCAACTGAAACTTCCACTTTTGTTTTCTCCTAAATACATGGCAACCCATTCATCAGGCAAGCATCTTGGTAGTCTCCTATCAGGGGCAGGCGCTTTAAATTTATTTACTATAGAACTGAACTATCGCACGTTCTTTTTTTAAGGAACTGAGCATATTTTTTCTTTCATTATCCAATTTGAAATCCTTAGTATTCCATTGGAAGCAATAGTGAGCACTTGAAAATACTGAACATCTCAGCTCTGATATCACTTTGTATAAAGTATTGAACCCAAATGACCAACTCACTAATGGATTAATTGTTCCTTAACTCCTCTAGATCAATACATTCATGTTTAAGTGCGAATGCTCTATAGGAATTCAGGAACATTTAATCAAAAAAAGCTATTGATCATTTGGTTGTCTTAACAAATCACGTCATGGTATCTCTATAGTGGAAAAAATGATTAGAAGCTTTTATATCTGGAAAACTAATTTTGCACGGCCCTGTATGTCATAAATAATGCAGCCAACAATATTTGGACGTTGGTTTCAAATGAATAGTTAGTTGTAGAATCAATTGATGTTCTCTGCATTGGTTCTCGGACAAGTTACTTTTTCGAATCCAAGGCCAAGAGGCGATGGGGTTGGACTTGCAGAATGCTTTGGACCCTATAGCAATCCGTTAACGCGTTCTAGAGGGAATCCCGCGCGTGTTTCACTTTGGCACGTGTGGCGGCAGATATAACGCAATGGTTCTTGAGCTACTGGGCCCAAGCCTCGAGGATCTGTTCGTGCTCTGTAATCGACAGTTTTCCTTGAAAACAGTTCTGTCGATCGCCAACCAGCTTGTAAGTCAGTCCGTCAGCCTCTCCCCATGCCTTCAACTCTTTAACTTTGCTTATTCAGCTCCTAATATCGCTTTTTTGCTCTTGATGTGCAATCAATCTTTTTATTCATCTTTCCTTTCTAAATTTCACCCACTGAATAATGACATTTCTCCTCTGTATAGGTGTTCACTCTCTCTCTCTCTCTTTTTCTTTCTCACTCCACAAATGGCGTTTTCGATTCATTGCTCGAACCACGCATGCGCAATTGAAATCCTCGCGTGTTTCGAATCAAACTTGCTCTCACTCAGAGCATTTTGATTCTAAATATATTTGCTCTCCTGCGGAGTTCTTAAAGTCACTTCTAAAAAAGCACGTATTTTGAATGCAAATTACACATGGCATTTTTTTTTCTTTTCATAAAAAAAAATATTTATAATTAATTTTAATTCAAAATTTGTTGTTTTTGATTCCAAAAAAAGGGAGTTCTCTGATTTTGAGGTGGAGACGAAAACGCCATAAGCTTCTAAACTCACCCTAGGCCTTGCTCCAACAATAAGCATTCTAATTTAACTCTAACATCCTGGTATTCCTGTAACATCCGAAGAGGAGAGTTCCCTGGGGTTTTGGGGCTGACGTGGCAGGCAAATTAAAATAAAAAGAACGAAGATAAAATAAAAAAATAAAAAAAACTTGTTCCCTGAGTCCCTGGTTGCTTCGAATAGAGGGTATCCCCGAGGTCTTCTATTTCGGCCCCTGCGGAAAGTACAACGCTCTCGTAATGGAACTTCTTGGACCCAGCCTCGAGGACCTTTTCGACGTCTGCGGACGGCGCTTCTCGCTCAGGACGGTTCTCATGATAGCTACTCAGCTCGTGAGTATTCCCGGCCATCTTCAACCTCCCTTTCCTTCAGGTTTGGCTTTTTATTTTAGATTAAAAAAAAAAGAACAATAGCTACATCATTAATGATTGAGAAAATCAATAGTTTATTATTCCTGGGGATTCTTTTTTTTATTATTTCATCCTTTTAATATCATTATTCTTATCTCTTTTGACTACATTTAAGATTTGCATTTTAATTATTATTTAATGAAAATATGCAATTTTTATTTTGTATTTTTAATCCCTTTTATTTTTCTTTTTTTATTTGAATGCTTATTTGTTTGGTTCAAGTGGCCATTCTATATGTTTTCATATCTCTTCTTTTATAAAATCAAGAATAATTTGTAATGTCTCATTTTTTTCCTGTTTATTCTAACTCTTTTTTTTTGCGTATATAAAATTTTTCAAATTATTTTAATTTCCATTTCATTATTTTTCAAATATTACTTTATATATATATTTTTTAATTTTTTAACAAACATACTAAATGATTTCTTAATTATTTACAGCTCCACAGGATAGAATATGTTCACGGAAGACATCTTATTTACAGAGATGTTAAGCCGGAAAATTTCCTTATTGGAAGAACCACTACCAAAAAGGATAAAATTATCCATATTATAGGTAAACATTTTATTATAACTATAAACAAAGATCATTTGAAAAACTTGTCTATAGCCATGAATCTAACTCGGACCACTTATCGTTCTCACCTTGAATGGGCAAGACCTGGGTTCGATTCTCGGCTCTGCCCTTTTCTTTGTATTATGATTAATATTATGTCCTTATTTATTTTTTTTTTAGATTTCGGATTAGCTAAAGAATACATAGATTTAGAAACCAATAAACATATCCCCTACCGGGAGCATAAAAGTTTAACAGGAACTGCACGATATATGAGCATTAATACACATTTAGGCAAAGGTAATTTCATTTAAAGTTTAATACCAGCTTCTTTATCTAAAATGCTAATTATTGATATTCGCTTTCAGAACAAAGTCGCCGGGATGATTTAGAAGCTTTGGGTCACATGTTCATGTATTTCCTCAGAGGCAGTCTGCCCTGGCAAGGTCTCAAAGCTGACACATTAAAGGAGCGTTACCAGAAAATCGGCGATACCAAACGAGCGACTCCCATTGAAGTTCTATGCGAAGGCCATCCTGGTATTTCAATTTTCACCATTTTATGTATTAAAAAAAATCTTTTAAATCTACAAAAATTTAGTGAAAACATATATAGTAAGGATGTATATTGAATAACTAAATGAATTCAGTATATTTTTATTTTATTGCTACTTTTGGCGGTTATATTTTTAATATCCGTCTTATATTCCTGGTTGGTTTATATTTCTGTAAAGAGGCGTAGCACACGGGGTACGGGGGAGGTGATGAAACCTCAGATCTACTTTTATTTATTTTATTTTCATTGATTTTATAAATTTTCTTATAATTTGTTTTTTAAACGTTTGCTTTCCGTCTATTTAAGAAATTAGAATTCTTAATTATTCCGCTAAAGAATATTATTATTGGGATGGAATCGACTTTTGTCGGTCACCTCCTATTCGAATTAAAAATAAAAACAAATGATATTAAAAATAACAAAAAAAAAAAAATTAAGATAACAAATTTTCCAGATCAGTTTATGTTTGATTGGGCAAAAATTCGTGGAGTCGAACCAGGACCTCTACGCTTTCGAGGTGGGCCGACGACCTAGGATAAAGGTAGTCCACCCGCCGCGAAAGCGTGGAGGTCCTGGTACGATTCCAGAGGGCGCAATTTTTGCCCAATCAAACACAAACTCATCTTGTAAATTTGTTATCTTAAACGATATATTGACTGGCTTATTTGAACCTTGTTTGAAAAAAAAATTCCATCTCTTTTCAAACAAAGATCTACCTAGTTAAAAAAAAATTAAGGTAAAAAGAAATCTTATCACTGAGAAAATTTTGCTCCGCATTTTATAGAAAGAAAATTCTCCTAATCTCTAACACTTTTAATATTTTATAATACTCACCACTCAGTAATTGGCGGTAAGAAAACTTGTAACACACTTAATAAGGAAACAAACACTAAATTACCTTTTTTTTTTTTTTGAAAATTCAATCTGCACAGCCTCTAGAAGAGGAAATTACTTTGGGGAAAAGGGAGATCACAAACCTAAGTCTCAATAATTGATATCCTAGAACACTTTTATTTATTCATGATCATTTAAAAAATTAATAAATCTTTTTTCTAATTCCTTTTTAATTGATTAATTCTGAATTGCAGAAGAGATGGCTACCTACCTTCGCTACGTTCGTCGATTGGATTTCTTCGAAACTCCAGACTATCAGTACCTGCGAAAATTGTTCCAAGACTTATTTGAAAGACAAGGCTTTGTCGACGATGGCGAGTTCGATTGGGCAGGAAAGAACATGGTGCTTATTTACACTTTAAATATGTGTTATTTTTTTCTAAATGTTTTTTTTTTCACGTACTATTTTTTTTCTTGTTTTTCACTAACATAGATTTTAATGTAGTGTTTTTTTGTTAGATTTTAATTATTAATTTTTTTTTGAAAATTTTTTTTCTAACTATTAGGGTGATAGTTTTATAATGTCGGTTGAATAGTATTTTTAACCTATATAATATATAGAGAAAAAGAATTACGATCATGTTAAAAATTCGATGTCGAAATTTTGAGGTCCCCTGTTAGTGTGTAACCATTTTAAGTATGAAGTAATTGAGCTACGGGATTGAAATTTTATATTTAAGTTAGATACCCTCCCGGGCCCTCCAAATATGTTTTTGAAAAAAACCGCTGAAAAGTACTAGTACATTACTGAAGTACTTTTTTTAATTTTTTTCGAATTTCACAAAATCGGCTCTAACGATTTTTATTAAAATTCAAAAATCAATTATATTTTACTCGCTCTTTAAAAAGTATATCAGTAAAATTTTTCGTTAAAATTGTTTCAAGTACACTTTACTCCTGTACTTTTTCAGTTTTTTTCGATGTTCTCAAAATTGGCTTAAACGATTTTGATTAAAATTCATAAATCATTTATTTTTTAGATCCTATTTAAAATGTATATTCTCATTTACTCCTGAAAATTGTTTAAAGTACACTTTACTGATATAGTATTTCAGATTTTTCTAATTCATTTTTCAACTCTTCCTCCCATAAAGTCAATTAATTGAAACTTTTTACACATTTAAAATTTTTTTTTCCTAATTTTAATGAAATTTTATATTATATTTAACTAGAATTCTCTATTATGTATAAAATATCCAAATATGAGATTAAAATTATGAAAAATAACCATAGTTTAGAGCCATGGGAAACTATATATATCTCGACACAAAAAATCTGGTGCGATCAGTCACACCAGTTTTTTATACAAGAAATTAAATCATTTAGAAAAAAAACTCTTTACTAAGTAGGAATTATGGGATAAAGAAAAGGCCTTGGGTCAAAGTATGCCCGCATTTGATGAATTTCTGAAAAGATAGATAACGATCAAATGAAGACATTGGTCGAAAATGATCGTCTCTTAGTTGACCCTTGGCATTGTACATCTACTAAAGGTAGATCAATCATTGTTAGGTATTTATCCAAGCTTGGCTCGGTTACATCAATCGATACTTTTGTATGTGTCTCACCCTTTAAATGAAAAAAATATAAAAGATTCTGTTTCCATCTACAATCGATTTTGGGGTTTCAACAAGATAATAAAAAAAAACAAAAAACAATATCGGTATTTAGCCACTCCAAGAACTTTTTTGTTAAATTTCATTTGTTTTTTAAACGCCGACATTATAAATTTATCTGCTCAACATTATAAATTTTTCTCATTTTTGGTTTTAATATGGTTATATTTTATGTTTAATATTAATATTTTTATAATATGTTATAATTTATTAATTCTTTTTCTATAACTAATAGATTTTCTTTCTTTAATAAACTATTTATGTTAAAATAATTGACACAAATTCTAAAATTAAATACTTTTACATTATTAAAATAAAATCTAAATTAATACTAGTATTTATATTGATAAATAATTTAAATAAAAAAAAACCTCACTCAAAAGTTAATTTCAAAATTTATATTTGGGAATAATTAAAATAAAAAAAACTGCAAGTTTTGTGTCATATATGTTGTGTTTTTTTCATAAATACTTGATGAGGATATCATGTATGATAGTCCACAACGAGCGCAGTGTAAATGAGAATATTACGCATAAACACAAACACTTGTTGCCATTTCCTACCATCAATCTAATCTTAATATACAATAGTATTCATCAAATATACAGGGTGTCCACCAAAGGAATTTTTTATTTTAAGATTAATTACTCGAAAAAAATATCAATAAAAAAAAATAAATAGAATAAAACATGTTTATTTTGAAAGCAGTAAATATCTGAGTGAAGTTTTGAATTCACCTTTCATCTATTCGAAGACTTATCTCCTATCATACAAATCATTTATAAACAATTATATACTTTATTATAATAAAATACATTAGATGCGCCCTACAACGCGTCCAAGAGATTCACACCACCGCTCAAAGAAGTGTTGCAAACCAAGATTTCCAAAAAAAAAACAGGAGATTCCAATCGAAAAATGCCGGAGATTTATGTAAAAAGCCGGAGGGTTGGGAGCACTGGCTCAAAGGGATCTGTTCAATCAGGAGTCCGGAGCATGCGCATTAAGGAAAAGCGTATTTTTCATTACTGCGCATGTGATCTTCTCACTACACCTGCGCCAGATGCATGATGCGCATGCGCATTAGGGAAAAGCGTATTTTTCGTTTCTGCGCATGTGATCTTCCTTACTACGCATGCGCCTGACGACTTATCGAACAGACCTTCAATGAATTACATTCAGTATTTCTGAGAAAATCATAAGACATATGACACAAAACTTTACATATTATTTGTCTTTTATTATATGATTATATCTTTAATATATAAACAATAATTTATTTTCATTTTGGATCTATGAAAAAAAATTTTCAACTTTTTTTGTTGAATAGTGGGGTTTGATTCCCGAGGCCCTAAGATTTTTTTTCATTCGTCCAAAAGTAAATAAAATAAGCCCAAAAATATTAAAAAATTGATTTTATTTTATTAATTTCTCTAATTTGTTTGTTTATTAATAATGCATGAACTATTATATCATTTGAGAAATGGTAGATTGGACGGAGGTGGCGGTCTTCTCTCAAAGGTCCTGGGATAGCAGCACTCCCTCCCAATTAATCATTTAACAAATACGTATTTTTTTTACTTTATTTTTACGTTGCTATTATTTACGCTTGCTGTTTGTTTTAACACTGCACTTGTTTTTAATTTTTTTCTTTATTTCTATAAATTATGTGCATGCTGCCATTTATTTATACATACATATATATATATATGATTTAAGCCTACAAATTTTCAAGAATTGAAATTAATACGCAATGCACCACCTTCTCACAAAGTTAAAACTAAATCTGATAAGGTGAGTTTAGATTTAAATTTCAAAATTCTTTTAAAGGATAATGAACTTTTTATAATTCTCCTAATTGACTTGTAAATATCCTTTAAAAGATTTCACTTACCGATACTTTCATTCTTTGAATTCTTTTATCAGAGAAATAACTATTTTCTTACTTTTGAATTACTAATTCATATCAAGGCTTCCTTGATATTTACTACTTTTAAAATAAAAGGCTTCACTGACATTTCTATAACTTCGTTTTATCGATTATTGATACGATTTAATAACTAATATTTAACTTTGAATTCCTATCTGCCAGTAGCAAAATATTTAAAATTTGTATTTCAAATTATTTTAAAATTTCAATTAAAATTGAATTTTCTGTAATTAATTTGCAAATTAAATTCAGAGCGCGTTATTATTAATTTTTTGAATTATTATTTAAAACGAAACGAGGCGTTAAACATTTTCAAAACAATTTTAATCATCAACTTCATGCTCTATTTACTCTATTAATTTCTTAAATTCAGCAAATAAATTCTAAAAAACGATTCAGAAATCCCTAAAAAACAAATATATTCAATTTTTTATTATTATTTATTAAAAGGCTCACACTTGGTTTGGATTTACCAGAGCTAAGACTCCGAAAGAGGGTGCTTTCCCTAATCAAGAGTCAGGCTTGTGAGAATAACAAAAAATTGATTATTTTTGAAAAATAAAGTTTATTCCTGTTCTAGTATGATTGAGATTCAAGTAAAATGGAAAAAAAATTTTTGGAAATTTTATTGGTTCAAACTTAAAAATTTTCCAAATAAATATTTCTATTATCTTTTAGAAATATTTTAAATATTATAGATGTTTTTTATTTTTTATTTTAAAACAAATATGTATCGGTACTTGTTGTAACTCTGAGCTAACTTCACTAATTTAGTATTCGAAAATTTTTAAACTTTTGAACATGATTGTACTGTGAGATAATGGCATTGTTAAATATTTGGGATTGGCTTTCCATTACTCCATTTGACTCTGTTACTGGCTATCTTATTTTTTAAATAATGGTAAAAAAAATCTTCAAATTAATTAAATTATTATTCATGTCTAAACCAATATTATATAAAGATATCAATAATTTACCCTTATTTAGCAAATTGTTAACTTAACCTCACTTTTCATTAGATTGTTGGCATTCTTGTGATTGACGAGTTGACTTATCTTAGTTTGAAAATATATTTATTTTTAATATAAATAAATAAAATAATCCAGTTTGGATTCCTTTTTACTTTTTAGATAATAAACTCAAAAAAATTTAATATTCTAATATAACATCCTATGGAGTTTTTTTTTTAATCAAAAATTTTTATTTTATTTTTTGTTAATAAAATATTCTAAATAATTACTATTTTAAAAGTATTTTTTTGGTACACATACAATGATTACAATATCATGATTTTATTTAGATGGTATGAATTAGTGATTCATGAAATCTTAGAATTTATTATATTTTCCTTCCTCTCTTACACCCTTATAGATAGTCAAAGTAAAAAAAATTTCTCCTAAATGGACTACTAATTTCAACTTTCTCTTTTATGTCCTACGCCTTTTTGCTGTTTATTACTATATGAAAGGATATCTAATATTATTAACTATAATTCATTTTTTATTAATTCTTAATTCTTGCAGATGGTTAAATTTGTTGGATGGATAAAATAGAGCATTCGATTCCTTAGGAAAATTATTTTGTTTATTTAAAAATTACTCACCTTATATTCATTTTATTTGCAAATATTTCGAAGCCTGTCTTCAATACAAGAGACGTGCAAAGTCCATCCATGGTGGATGTTAGACGAATATCGAAATATTTGCAAATAAAGGAATTGATAAATTATTCTCCTGATATTCATCTAAAATTGAATTATAGTCACATCTTGTTTGATTTATACGGAATGTGTGGGAATATTTCTACTCCTTCCCTGGTTCTCGTCTTTGTAGAGTATTTATGTCTTTCAGTACAAAATGCAAATAGCATAATTTTAACTTGTTCTTTTTTTTTATTGTCTTTAACCTAATGATTGTAATGTTTGTTTGTTAACAGTCCACCCCGGTCGGCTCCCTGCAAACAGGCCACGAAATGGTTGTCTCTCCAAATCGAGACCGCCATCCTCCAACAGCTAAGGTAAACGGAAATTTTGTTTGCATCCTTCTTTGTGCTTGGCTTTATTTTTTAATCATTCTTCTTTATATGTATATATATTTATATATATATATATATTAAGAAGTTTATCTTAATCTCTCCTTGATGCATTGATATATTATTTTTTTTGTCGATTTTTTTAGCTGTATTTTGATTTATGATAATTATTATCTCTCTATTTATTATTCATTTATGTTAAATTTCACGCCTGATCTTTTCAAAAAATTTCTATAAATATCTTCATTTAGTATCGTTCTCTGGTATAGTGGCTTCTTCCTTATAAAAAAAAATATATCTATCTATTCCTCTTATTCATTACTAATATTTTAAATTTAATTGGTTTTTTAGTATCTTCTTTCTCCGTTATAACTTATTTTATGTGTTTGTATTTTTCTAATTTTGAATTATATTATATTAATTAACAATTTGATCTGATTTTAAATAGTTTTTTTTTTTTTAATTTTATTTACAAAAAGCCTTTGAAAAAATTTATTTTTCATGTATAATTAGCTAAATAATTAACAAATTATCAAAGAGATCTCTTTATGTTTAACTATACATGATAAAACCTCCTTTCTTTTTTCTCATTAATAAAACACTGATGCTTAACACAAACTCACTCCGCTCTATATATATATATTTACGAGGTGCCCACACTTATCTATCATTTTTGTTAATATTCATTAATAACTCATAATATATTGATTAAACTATTAGATTTATTATTTGTTAAAATTATGTATCCCAAATCAATTCACTAATGGATTTTTCGATTAATTGCTCCCGAACTGACCTCTATTCATTCATTCATTTCACATGCTTGGTCCATTCTAGAGAAGCTCTGAAATATTTAATGTTAAAATCCATTAGTGAGTTGGTCATTTGGACTCCCTATTTTTAAAGCAAACTAATTTCTGCTATATATGGCATATTTAAAAAAAAATTTACATATACAAATCCTTGTCACACTCTTCTGATATATTTTATATTTAGTTAATCTACCTATACAAGTCCAAATAATCATTTTTTTAATGTCACAATTACTATACTTATATATGGTAGTATGAATTAAGATTCATTAAAGGTTGGTCAATTAAACATTCAGACTTCTATTTATGTATAGCCAGCCATTGTGGCATTAAAAAAAATAAATTTTATTATGACGAAATAATAATATTATGAAGACTGGAAATTGTTTTATTTTTTTAATTAATAAAAATAAAAAAAAACGCTATATCATCAATTTTGGGAATATTTTTTTTGATAAGTACAAAACAAAGATGTTTTTAATTGATTTGTTTCGTCATATTACTGAATAAAATTTGAATTGGTTATTATGTTAAAAACGAAAAATCATATTTACGGATTCTTAAAATTTCTTGGGGAAAATGATAGGAGGCTTTTTTCAAAATTATATTTCTTTATTCCCCTTCATTGTAATGTCTCCGCCCGAGGATGCTTCTTCTGTTTCTTTGCCTTTAACGTACAGTGAGGGTCAATATTAAGTCGCACTCATGCGTTTTCTACTTGTGATTATTTCATTGTTTTTATAAAAGAATTGGAAATTTTTTAAGTTTGGACCATGAAAGTTTTTATTAAAAAATATATAATATTTTTTTAAAAACAATGAAATAATCACAAGTAGAAAACGCATGAGTGGGACTTAATATTGTCCCTCACTGTACATTTCTTACCTTTCTAGACTCCTCATATCTGATACCTACTCATTCTTAATAAGTTTTAATCCATCTAAGGGCCGGTTTTTCATGTATAGTTAAAGTATTTTTATATAGTATAGCTAGTTGATCAGCTAACCAAATGAAACGTTAGTCATGAGAAAAACTAATTAGCTAACTATAACTTTTAACTAAATATACATGAAAAAATTGGTCGAAAATATATAGAGTCTTTCAAAAAGGACTTTACAACTTTGCAAATTTTTTTCAAAGAACCTACAGAAGTGAGTGATTGTAGTGTCAATTTGTAGAGAAACACGTCAGGTTTTGACTCGCGTAGATCGATCTCTAGTGCCGAATCGCACTATCACGAGCATATAATTTAGCGTTAAAGATGGCTGCCTTCAATGAACCCGAGCGTGATAGCTCTGTGTTTTGGTTTGAAGAATCAAAGTCATATAAATTTATTCAAAGAAGCTACAGAGCTGGTTTTAGTGTTGTTTAAAAAGAAACCCATCAAATTTTTTATACCTCAAACTAAAGAGGAAGAAATTGACTACCGACGGAAGAACATCTTTAGTTTGGGGTAAATAAACTTGATGTGTTTCACTTTAAACAACACTAAAACCAGCTCTGTAGCTTCTTTGAATAAATTTATATGACTTTGATTCTTCATACCAAAACACACAGCTAGCACGCTCGGTGAAGGCAGTCATCTTTAACGCTCAACTGCCGCTAGTGCTCGTGATAGTGCGATTTGGCACTAGCGAACTACGTGAGTCTAAACGTGATGTGTTTCTTAACAAATTGTCACTACAATCACCTCTGTAGGTTCTCTGAATAAATTTATATGAATTTTCAAAGTTGTAAAGTCCTTTATGAAACACCAATATTATTCAACAACACTTTCCGCACTTTCTCAAAACAATATATATATATAATAACATTAAAAAAAAACAAACATTGGAAGCTACTATACATACCTTTCTATCATTTTCAATTTCTTTTCTTTCTAAAGGAGAAATCACTCACTCTGTTTCTGATCAAATCTAACTAATCAAATTTAGTCGTGTATTTTTTCTACGTTGGTGATTACTAATCCTAGTGGGCTCAGATTGCAATCCTTCTAGCTGCTAAATTTTTTTTTTTGCGATTTAATGCATGTGTGTGAGCATCGTCCCTTTTTCGTGCAGACCACAGCTGGGAAGGCAGTTTCCGCTTGGCCCGACGTTCAGGCTAAGCAACAGCCAAACCAACTGGGCAACCTGACGCCCGCCGATCGGCACGGATCCGTACAGGTATATTTCATCACTCAACAACATCATCAAATCGACGAAAACGAATTTCATTCATCCAACCACTACCTACATATTCATAAGAAGTATAAAACATCATTACCTGGTGGTTATTCATTAGATTTAGCTTGTAAATCAATGGCACAACTACTAAACAAAAACTAATTAGAAAATAAAATCTGGAAGCTTATTTCCTCAGTTTATGTGATAAGGGACATTTGTTCAATTGCACTAAATGGTGTCTCTGTTCTGTTCCTATTTCTAAGGGTTCTCGTCGAACCAAAACTTTAATTCTATTTTTTAATTTACTGTCACTATATCGTTTATGCGTGAGGGGTTTGTGTTTGTTTGGGCATAATTCTCTTCCCCTGGACTCAAACCAGGTTTTTCCACTTTTATGGCCAAAGTATTAGCTTTCTGTACATCTGGAAATTCCAAAAATCAGAATTTATGGATGACGAAGGGTTACTCTGTTGATTGCAGCTAGATTTCAAACAATTATTTTCGTGAATTTTATTGGTCGACGACTGATTTGTAAATAAACAGTTTCGGTCACATTAGTTGACTATCATCAGGCCTAAGAAACAGAATAAATATATGAAATATACAGGAGGACATTTTATAATAGGTAGAATTAATAAATTGAACATGAAAAAACAATAGATATAATTACAATAATATAACCTTCTATGATCAGGGACATCATTTGGAGAGAGGGCAGAGGGTTCATCGCCCCCTCCCCCCCCCTCAAGGTTTTGGAAGAAAATAGTAAATTCTGATCTTACCCCCTACATGCAAACAAACACTCTCTTTATAAATAAGTATAGAAAATAATATAGATAAAAATATAGTGGTATATATATGTTTATATCTTATATCTTATTCTATAATTGTCTTCTTATTGTAAATACTAATAATTTTATTTCTTGTTAAAACAATGTACAATTAGCTTTAATTCAATCTTTTATAAATTGTACTCATGTACATTTGAACAAATTATTCTGTTCCCAGGCCTGATAATTGTAAATAATATTGGAAAATTATTACTTGTCCACCTGTAATCAACAGAGTAACCCTTCGTCATCCACCAATTCTAATTAATACATCGACTGTTTCTATAAATCAAAAATCCCAAAAGTTAAAAGATACCCTCTCCAAAATTCAAATCTATCACAAGATCATCCCTTTTCTGTCTCTGGAATTTCCAGACCGTACTATTTTTTATTTGGCTTATACGCTTTTCTAAAGCTACCCTTTCTCTTTTGAATCAATTGTTTTTGAGGCCAAAAGAATCTGTACAAGGGGAAGCACATAGCTTGAATCCGCCACTAACACGAAGTTTAATTATTAACAATTTTTGTTTTATTCAATTTTATTATGGTGCTTTTAAATCCGCCATTGACAAAATTAGCCGATCCCCTCATCTTTATATTAATATATCTTCGAAAGGGAACTTATCTTTAAATATCCCCCCCCCCCCCCCCCATACACAAAAATATTTTTAAAATACCGGATATACCTCAGGCCCGTGGCCCCCTTCTATTTTGTTTACATAAAAATATACTTTTTTCATACTTCAGACGTTGAGACAATTACATGCAGGTGACAGAAATTTTTTTAATTTTCAGTTTGAATTTTATTAATTTAAATTTTATTACTAAATACGAATCTGTGTATGTATTTTCTTTTGGAAAATGTTTTGTTGCATCGTGTTGCTTGAAATTTTTTCATTTTTTTACTATACTTATAATTTTTTAAACTATTATTGAAATTAAAATTAATATTTATTTAAATTATATATATATATATATATATATACGATGCCTAATTCAAAATATTTTTCATTAGATATACCGGTATCTATTTATGAATATATCTACTTAATCATTCAGAATATCATAATATCATAATACAATTTTTAAATGAATGTATTTTAAAATAATTTTATTTTAATGTCGAACATTTTTTTTAAAATAAAAATTGAGATGATAAATTCTCTCAATGATTTTATATACTTATATATACAGTATATCCTAACAGATAATAAAGTATTGTGCAAATATGTTTAAATACTTTATTATTTGATAATTTATATATATATATATATAATATCCAATTAAAATTTTTATATTTATATTTTTAATCTATCCCAAGTTCATTTGGCTAGAGATATGGACCTGAAATTCAAAGATCTCAAATTTGACTCCCGGGACTGGCTGATTTTTAATAGCTCATTAAATATATTAATTTAATTGAAAATAGAGTTGCTATATATATATATATATATATATATATATTATTAAATTTAAAAAAATTACATTTCTCTTGTCAATAATTTATCTATAGCAATTTTTCTCTTAATAACAAATCGATAAATATACTTTTGTATTTATTCTTATCATATTTAAATTATTTTAAATAATCAGAAACCGAAATTTTATTTATATACTCTAGTCAGATACTTGGTTTCGGTTTGTTAATTAAGTTTTCATATTTTGTTAAAGAGAAATATTATTTTCTAATTAAATTATACATTTTTTATATTATTAATAAAAATAAAACTTTTTTTTTTTAAGGTGGTGAGTTCAACTAACGGAGAATTAGCTAACGACGACCCAACGGCCGGACACTCAAACACTCCGATCACAGCACCTGCGGAAGTCGAAATCGTCGACGAAACCAAGTGAGAATCTTTATTAATATAAGTCTAAACAATTAAAAAATGGTGGCTGTGATGAAACTGATGAGAGGAAGGGCAGAGGCATCCAAAAAGAAAATACTCTGAATGTTTCGGTGATTTATTTATGCTCTATCTTCAGTAATTTCTATAAAAACATATTGTTATACGAATATACATGTTTATGAAACAATATATTACTCACAATTGTTATCTATGTTCGCAGTTTGTCGTAATTTTAGTCCTTTTAGGTGCAGGGTTATTACAAATGATTTCACGATGAACTGATTTTCTTCCGTCAAGTATTAAGCACTATTAGACTCAAATAGAGGATAGCTCTCGTTTAGTGGTAGGATTACTAAAAATCGGCAGATCCGTTTTTCAACTTCAGGCTATACCTACTTTTTTGTGTTAATAAATATAACTATGTAACAGGGGGATGTATGGCTGTATAGTAGATGTTGAAAGAGATAAAAAAACAAGCAGAAAATGCAGCTAATGCATTGATATTCAGCCCACGGCTAACGTTTCGATCCTAGGTTTGGACCCTCATCAGAGCTAAAAATATACAAGATCAACAATTTACAGTTTTTTGCATATATTTACAATTGCAATAGTTATTGAATGATTTATGTAAAAACAGAAAACAGAATACCTGGGGCTGTGTCAAAAAGGCATATACCCATATGGTTTCCCCGAAACGGGATGTGCAGTAATGAGATTTATGCACTTTTAATAACAATTATTGTTAAAATTGAAATGCCCTTTGTGTGTAAATTAAGCCTTTTTTACTTTTTTTGAATATATAAAAAATAAAATTGGTATACTTTTTGAATGAAAATAGAAAGAAATAATTTATTTTTATATCATACTAGTCGCAAAGCCCGCCTAGCTAGGGGGTTGCGCCCCCTGGTCCCCCTTGCTCGCCTCCGACGAGCAATTGCCCGCGTCCGGCGGGCAAGTTTATTGCCAATTTGGTATATTTCTTGTTGCAATGCAAGTGTTAAGATGTTAAGGAAGGATCATGAGTTCAAGTGAAGTTACCGACTGGCCACAACACAAAAGAGTCTATTTATGACTGTTTAAATTTTTCAACTGCTGCATAACTCCTCACACAGCGCCTAGTCGTACAACCAGAAAGCTGGTAATAGAGCACAAATGACGCTCTCTTGTAGATTTTGTGTTCTCATATTGAAAAAATTTGATTATAATTAATTTTCCAAAATATTTAAGAGATTCAAATTATTACTACGTTACTCTCTGGTCCATGTACTATATGTGTACTTAATTTCAAATAGATTCATTAAAAATTGTGGATTTCTATAGAACATATACATATATACATACATACATCATACATTTTCCCATTTCATTTTTATATGTATAGATAGATATAGATTAAATTAAATCCAATATAAATAATAAATTTAGATGTCAAAGAAGAGTTATTTAAAGAAATTTTTATTTTACTGAAATAAACAATATGCATTTAATCAGTCAAAAATAAGTTCAATTGTAAAAATTACATACAGGAACTATCAGGCCTGTATATAGAATATTTTTCTGGGGGGGGGGGGGGCTCGAACTCATTTTTAAATATCCCCCTTCTCCCTTACATAAAAATATTGTTAAAATACCGAATAAACCTGAGTCCCGAGAGGACCGGGTCCTCTCAAAGACAAATTTTCATAAAAAATTTTTTTTAATCTAAATTTTTCCGTTTTCACCTGAACCCCGAGGGGACCAAGCCCTCTCTAAAACAAAAGTTTTATTAAAAAAATGCTTATATATTAATATATTTCATTTTTTTTATTAATTTTATTTATCTATACCCTATGAAAAATTTTACGAGAGGTCCCTATATGCCCCTGCAGGAACTGTATTAAATAAAATAGAGCGCTGGTAAATCGATGATTCTCACAGTATCCCAATTTCTGTACTATTATAAATCAACACAACTTGTTTTTTTTTAATTAAGAATACCATTATTTTATATCGAGATGGAATCTAAAGAGTGACCTGATGCATAGTGGCCTGTTATGCAGGTGCTGTTGCTTCTTCAAGCGCAAGAAGAAGAAATCGGTACGGCAAAAATGACTAGCGGTGGTGCAGTGCAGTCCGGAGCGCGAGGCAGTCACGTTGCTCCGTGCGACTTCGCACTCAAATTCACGCGACTCAGCGTTAAACGGCGCAAGTGCAACGGCGGCGCCAAGCCCTACGCATGCGAGTGCGTCAGCAGCTACCGCCACAGCAACCGGCGCCACACACGCTACGCACGCCACCCACGCCACGCACGCCACGCACGCCTAAAAGCCTCCTCTTCCCCTCCTTCTTCCACAACAATAAGCCCCCCTCTCGTCCTACCTAACATAACCTCAATCTCCGATATTCCAGCTGCTCTATGTCCTACAACCTCCTCATCATCATCATCTTAATCTATTCTCTTATTATTATTATTATTATTATTATTATATTATTATTATATTATTATTATTATTATTATTCTCCATATTATTCATAACTAAGTCTGTGTGAAGTTTCATATCTTTTTTTTAGTATGATGTGCGAGTGAATGATGTGTGTAGAACAACCGATCTCTTTCAAGAAAGTTCATAACTCGAGTCATTAACTAGCAAAGTAATTGCTGACGGCCCAATAATAATAATAATCAATAATTAAGCATCCCAAGAGTAAACTTATGCTAAAATTAAAAAAAAAAATGATCCATGTATTGCTTTAGAAAAAGTGAATTTTTTTTCCTTTTGTATAAATAAGACTGCTAAATTAAATTTTTATATATATATGCACAATTGCTCTTAAGATGTGTGTGACCTCTGGCTAAAGATTGCTCTTGGAATTAGTTGATTTATACATTAAATATATATAAAATGAGTGAACATAACTGTTAAAATCCGTTCAAAAAAAAAAAAATAAGAACATGCTTAAATATTTGTTTATTTATTTTTTGTAGTTGGGCAATGACAATTGAACTTATTTAAATAAAAAAAAAATCAAATCGAAAACGATGGCGATTACTTTGAGGAATAATTGTCTGTGTGAAGAAAAAAAAAACTATTTTCTAGTTTGTGAGTCATCTATGTGAAACATAATTAAATTTAAAAAAAAAACTAATTTTACCTGTAGTGATTTACTTGATGGGAACGAGTATTGGTACAGTCGCATTATATTTTTATTTATTTATTAAATTTTTTTTTATATTTACAATAGTAGAAGTTAATTAAGAAAAAAAAAGGGGTATTTGGACAAATTCGATTGACTCTGGGCTCACACTCTGGTTGTGAATTCCTAATTTATTCCCAAGAGAAGCATAAACATAAAGCATAATAATAATAATAAAATAAAAAAAAATCAACTGCAAATATGATTAATAAAAATAAAAAAATGAGTCTTATTTAGATGTTAATACTTTGGTCTTTATCAAAAATATATTTATCAAAAAAAGAAAAAAAAAACTAATTATTAAATTATATTATAACTGTGATTTAATATATGTATCTATAACACAGCTGTCTTTACTTAATTCAATTCATGCTTGCTCTGGCAGCTCTCTGGTCACCAATGATCAATTTATGATACAATTTTTTTTTTTCATACCTTTTTTATTTTGTAAAAAAAAAATCATGTAGCCAAAAGACTACAAGCTACAAAGGGTGTTCAAAATATTTAAAAGAGGGTCTTTAGCTAGTCGTTTATGAACTGCATTATTATAAAAAAAAAATTTCTTTAATAATGATTAACGATTTTTATTGTCAAATGGTTAAAGATCTCTATACGGTGGTGAAGTCAAGCATTAGCTTTATTTTATGTGTGACCCTTCTCATTTGTGTGAGAGAAAACGGCCATCGCATGTGTAAAAGGGTATGCCAAAAAACTCATTTTTTATTTTTATTTCCAAGTTGTAATAGAGAATTATATAAAGAAAAAAAAATTATATATAGAAAATTATATAAAGAAAAAAAAAATTATCAAAATCGGTTGATATCTTCCGGTAGCGCATAGGCCATAAAGTTTGACAAAATATGAACAAAAAAACTTGATTTTTGCGATTATTTTTTTAATTTTTAATTCACACCATAATTAAACAATGTTCTTGTAGGTAGAATTAGAAATTAGAGAGCAGTTAAGCATAATTTCATTTATTTCCCCTCAGAGCTGACGTTTCGGTCCTGTTTAGGGCCAATAGCTCTGAAGATAATTTCATTTATTTCCCCTCAGAGCTGACGTTTCGGTCCTGTTTAGGGCCATCTTCAGAGCTATTGGCCCCAAACAGGACCGAAACGTCAGTTCTGAGGGGAAATAAATGATATTATGCTTAGCTGCTCTCTCTTTTATATAATCAGCTATAAAAAAAAAAAAAAAAACAATGTTCTTATGTTCAAAAATAAAAATACTGTAACTATTACGTTAAAAAAAGTATTATATAAAAAAACTCGTAAAAATGTAACTTTTTCATTATTTTCGGGGCTTATGCGGGACTTGAAGATATCAAATGATCTAAACCAAATTAAAATACAATGTTTTTAGGCTCTTTTTGAAGACGTTACAAACTATTACATTACGAAATATATCCAATTCAAAAATTAAAAATGCAAAAATGAAGTTTTTTTTTCATATTTTGTCAAACTATAGGGCCTATGCGCGACCGGAAGATGTCAACCGATTTTGATAATTTTTTCTTCTTGTCAATATAATTCGCAACTTTTAAGGACTCCTACAACTTCGAAATAAAAAAATGAGTTTTTTCAGCCCACCCTAATGTGTAGCTTTCTCTCTTTACACACATAAAAAAAAACTCTCACAAAAACGAGAAAAGGTAAATTAATGCGCACCCCTGACTTATTTCCTTTGTACACCATAGTATTAACAGACAATAAAACAGGGTATAAAAAAATAAAAGAATCAAATTTTATTTCGCAAAATTAAAATTGTCTGATTTGTTTTAACAAGGGATAATGGGTGACCTATTTTTTTTTAAACTCATAGGATTTGAATATTAGAATCTGGACATCAATTTCTTAAAGCAGTACGATGCACTTATCAAAAACATGACTTTGAAGGTTTCCGAGTTTTTTTTTTTATATATGTCAACAGTGTATGGTAGCATAGCGCTACAGTCTCATAAACAACCAGTCATTAGTTCGAATCATGTTGGAAACATCTTTTTTTTATTACAATCCTATATCTGTATATACAGTATCTCTCATATTAACATGCTAATTAACAAATATTTTTTCAATATAAATTAACATCTTTTATTTTTAATTACCACTCGCTACTACAGTTTAGCTCTGCCGTGTCATTACACATCAAATTTGATATATGAAAATATATGCAACGAAACCAAATTTCAATTAATAAATGGACAACGTTATGCATTTCATCGTCCAAATATTTTTATTTTCAGTGTGTAGCGAGTGGTAATTAAAAATAAAAAATGTTAGTTTATATTTAATAAATATTACGATTATATATTTGTAAATTAGTATTTCAATTTTATATATACAGGTATTATTAGGGGGAATTTTTAATAATAGACCACATTTTTGTATTATTTATTAAAAATATAAATAATTAATACAAAAAATGTGGTATTTAATTAAAAATTCCTCTAATAATAATGATTCAAACCCCAAAGGCTTTAATAAACACATTATATATACAGATTGAAATAAAAAAAAGATGTTCCCAACAAGATTCGAACTAGCGACTCCTTGTTTATGAGACTGTAGCGCTATGCTAGCAGGCAATGTTGACATATATCAAAATTATCCGAACTTATAGAAGCGAATTGAGAAGTACATCGTACTTCTTTAGGAAATTGTTGTCCAGAAACTAATTATCAAATCCTATGAGTTTTAAAAAAATCGGTGGCCCACCACTCGTCGGGTCCCCTTGAAAGAGTTTGAATTAATCAGGCGCATGCGCAGTTATTATATATCCGATTGTTTCAAACTTTTGGAATAACTTAAATTGTTGGAGTAGTTAAAAATTAAAATATTATGAACACCCTAATTACATTTCTAGCTATGTGCGTACAAAGGAAGCTTGAAGCTTAGTACAGACGCCTTGTGATATTTAACTCATTCTTGATGCCGAATGGCATAATGAGACAAGCGATTATTCGTATATATATATATATATATATATATATATATATATATATAAATAAATAATTTTTCTTTTTATTTAATATTATGACATTTTTCTATTTAAAGAAATTTCTTCTAAAACTCGGGATTTTTTTTCATAAATTTATGCTAATTTTAGTTAAAAACAATTCCATTAAGTATCGAAACAAATTGATTGAATACTTCTAAACAAACAATAAAAAATAGTTATTTTTTAAACTAAAGTGATTTAAATATCACCGATTTATTTATTATTATTTTTTTTTTTTTATTTCAAGAACATTTCAGATAATCAATTTTATTTAATTTCTGTAATAGTGTAATAAGTTGAGATGCCACAGATCGCATGAAGAATGACAGGTGTTTTGTCATTATTATTTTGGTTATAAATATCAAGCTTATTTTATAAAAAATTTGGCAGAAGGGATTTTTTTTTTTTAATATCGCACTTTTCTACTTTTTTTTTTTTAAATGCTGTTAAATAATTATTTTTTTATGTTTAATTTTGGTCAAGTTCCATAAAAGAATGTGGTCCAAATTTAATAAATTCTAGTGTTGCCAAATGCCATTATTAAAAACAAAACAAAAAAAAAAATATTCCTCCTTTCGGCTCTGGTGTTTATTGTGGAAAAAGCTTTTTTTTAGAAAAAATAAAAAAGGAATAAATAAAAATAAAAGAATCAAGAAAATTGTAGATTTATTTAACATTTTTTTTTTATTTCACAATGGAATACTTAAATGTGTTGAAAAAACAAATTGTAAAATAATTTATTAATGATAAATATATATATATATATATAAATATATATTTATATTGTAAAGCTAAATTAGCATGAGGTGATCTCTAAAAGGAGTTCTTTTCAAAAAAAGATCTCCAAGATTTAAAAAAAAAAAAAAAAAAAAAATAATAATAATTAGCAGCACTATAATTCTATTAAAAAATGCTAGACTATTCCGTAACATAAATTGTAGTTTATACATAAATGAATTTTTTTCCATTTGAAAATTTAAATTTTCTTTTTTTTTGTAATATCGCAATTTTATTGATACAATATGCAATATTTTTTTTTTTTTTTTAAATAGATACAAATTTAATTTCCATTTTTCAGGAATAAGAAATAATTCACTATCATATAAAATATACAACTCTATATATATAAATATATATATTAAAAAAAAAAAATATGTTGGAAAAAAAAAAATCTGAAAAAATTAACACGTCAACCTCTGTGAGGTTTTATAATCTTGAGTAATGCAATGTCGAATCGTAATAATAAAAAAAAAAAAAAAAGTAATCATTAATATATAAATATGTCATTAAAAATTTTAAAAAACGAATTTATTATTGTGTATTGAATTTACCTAGAAAACATTGCATGACTCAAAAAATTCTTATGATACAAATGATACAAAAAAGTTTTGGTAACAATATATAAACTCTATTATCATCTTAACCCCTAAAATATGGTCTTCCTTTACAAAAAAAAAAAATAATGAGAGAAATCTTTTAGTAAAAATATCAAGAGATTTACATACAAATAAGTTAAGCAGAAAATCCAAATTTTTAAACACGATTACATATATTAGATATATAAAATTCATTTATATCTTAATGATTAAGAAATATTATTCTTCTTTTTAAATTAACCAAAAATTAAGCTTACCCTCAGATATCTTTTGGTAGTACAATAGATCTTGTTTCACCGATATCCGAGATGTTCATTTTTTTTGTCTCATTACCAAATGAAAAAGAATTTTGTAGCGTTATATTTTTATTCTCATCCGGCGGCGGAGGCCAAACATCATCTAACGGTGGAATAATAAATCTACGTTTTGCCGAACTTGGACCGAAAAGTTCATCCTCATCGATCATATTCTCCTCACACATTCTTGGCCTGAATTGAAGTAATTGTTCAAGATCTGCGATTAGTTTTTCAGTCGTTGGAAGTTTTTCTCCATCCAATAATTGTTCATTTTCATCAAGAGAAGATTTAAAAAGAAGGCTTCGTGAACGGCCTGAAAAAAGAAAAAATATATATATATATATAAATATTTTCTATATAAATAAATTTCTGATAACTCTTGTTTAGTTTAGAGATGTCTTTATTAATCAACAGTGCGGCCCGTGAATGCAAATAATAAACATGTACGGGGGACGTTTGATAAGTCAATGACGGATTTCATAATATTAATCTTAAGCCACTATTTCTCGAGTTAATAAAATATATTTTTTTAAAATCTTTTCAATTCTAATTTTACGGTGGAAAAAAGAGTAGTTTACTTTGGGTATTCACAATTTTTTTCATACAATTAACTGGCAAAAGAAATACCAGTTAAGGGGGCTTCATGAGGGCATATTGCATCTTTAGTTCGAAACTACTGAGTATTTTTTTAAATTTGTAAGCATTTTACTTAATAGAATGCTTTTTTTAAATTACGATTAATTAAAAATCATTTTTATTATATTTATAGAAAAAAAACTATTATGAAAATTGTAATTCTAAAAATGTAAAAAACATTATTCATTAATATCCAACCTATAATAATTAATTAAAGTGGTAACCATAAATTTCGTATTTATTTAAAAATTAACGGCCAAATAGTTGAGCACTCTTGCAAAAGTTGGCAGGCTAGTCTAACAGCCGGCATTATCATATTACTTATAAGCCTATATTTATAGATTTTTATTCTAATATATATACTAATATTTATAAACTAGTCATTATTAAAAGATCAACGAAGATGAAACAAATACATAAAAATAAATATAGCCCTCTGGTGGCAAATTTTCGTAATAGTTGGGCTTTTAGCTAACTTTTTAAGACCCCTAACGCCATCCTATCGGCAAAAACATGCGAACAGCTTTGCCTCCTTAAGCCCCTTAAGGACTCTTTTCTGTCTTGTCCTCAGGGCATTTGCTAATGTACTAAGTTTTTTAAATTATTTGAACTGTAAGACAAGAACAGAGATGACCCTTATATGCTATTTCTTTCCACAGTTAGTGAGTGAGCAATCCATAAAATTAGTAAAAATAGATTTGTTAGACATTTATCATTTGAATATTTTTTAAAAGGCTTATGATCTAATCACTCTTATCAGTCACTGACTTATCAAACCCCTCTCGTAATTATTTTCAGATTATTTATTATATTAGATAGAGGCAATTCATTTTTTTATGCTTCAATGTGACTACGAATTTGTTATTTGGTAAAACAAATTAAATTTTTTGATTGACTTTGAACAATACAAATTTAAAAGAGATAATAAATAAAAAATAATATAATCCCCTCTTCATGCTAAAAACAATTATTTACCTTCTGAATATATATTTTAAAAGCAATTTTTTTTTATTGATAGTGTTTAGATAAGATTGCTTCAAGTCAATTGTTTTTTTTTTTTCAATTAACCTCATTTCTGAAATAAATTTTTTATATATAAGAAAAATCTGAGAAAATATTATATTTTTTGAGATAATAACTTAAACTTTTTTTCTAAAACGTCATCTCTTAATAGTGATTATTAAATCTGATTTGTCTTCAGAAGGAAGTCAGATGGATTCAATTTTAATCGGATTTTAATTACAACTAAAATGCGCAAATCCTTGATTTTTTTTCTTTTTTTGTAAAAAAAAGGATAATTTTTGCCGCTTGGGTTTTTTCAACTCTGCTACTGTATTATTTTCTCGTGTATATATAATTATATGTAAAGATAAAATTTCTCAAATTAAGCGATTTAAATTTTTTTCCAAGTTTTATAACTTTGAGAAATCTCAACATCGGATTTTTGACATGAATGCAATACTTTCTCTCTAATATGGGTAAGAGAAAGTAAAAATGGGCTATAAATAAAGAATAAAAAAATTAAATCTATGCCGTATAGCAATTTTAAATCCTTAAAAAAATAAAATTTGAAATAAATTTTAAAAAATAAAATAAATAAATTTATAAATGAAATTAATCAAATTTATTGACTCGTCACAGATTTATAAAAATGTGGTGTGACTGGTCGCAGATCACACAACTTTCTCTTAAGTGTCCTGTCACTCCAGATTTTTTGAGTCGAAATATATATTTAGTTTTCACCGATATACATGTAATAGAATTCAAGATGTAAAATTTATAAAATATATATATTATGTTACCATGGCAACCATTTCTCCTATCTTTCCTATGAAGTACAAGAGTAAAGTGTGCTTCACAAGATTTCAATGGCAAATTGAGAATATATATTTTAAAGAGCATGCAAAAAAATAAATGATTTTTAAATTTTAATCAAAATCATTGGAGCGAATGATAAATTCAGGAATTTGATCAAATCGCTATGGGATATCTATATATAAAACAATCAGAGATTCAGGCGAAGAAAGACCGCTGTCCCCACCCCTCAGAATCGCCCTTTATATATATAGAGAGAGAGATAAAATAACCAGCGATTGCTTTTTACAAAAAAATAATTTATTTTGCAAATATTAAGGGACTTTGTAAAATCAGACAAGCTGGCTCCCTCAACTATTTCAAACAAAACTCTATTTAATCAATCCAAGTTCATAAATGTTATATTAAAATTGGAATTAATACAATAATTAAAACGCCCTCCATATAAATTGTAGATAACGAGAAATAATTAAACTAAACTTGATTTTTTTAATTAAGAATATTCTTAAAATTATTTGTTATCTGAAAGAAACATAATTTATTAGTTTTTTTTTTTTTTTTTTTAATAGATTAAAACACTTTTCTCAAGGTAAATTTCGCAACGATGATTCAGAAAATAAATTTATCTCATTTACCTGATAAATAGGATTTGTTTTTTTTTTCAGATATGTACGCATATATACCAGTATTGCATAAATAACAATTTTAAAGAAGGTGCCTTTCGCCCAAAAAAGAAAGAAAATTAAAATAGGTATACAATTTTACCATTGTTAATGAGTAAAAATTTGCTGCCTCCCCCCCCCCCCCCCACAGCTCACATTAGTCGCGATTACTTCTTTGTCCAGTTTGTGGGAATTTCACGTCCTGCATTCTAAATGAGTAACTTATTTTGTTTTTGGTTTGTAAAATAGAACATCTAAACAAGAACTTTGGTTTTATTATTTACGAAGCTTACGAAAATATGGCGATGAAACACTAAAAAAAATCTGGTGTGATTGGTCGCACAGCAGATTTTTTGTGTCGAGATATATTTGCATGGACGTAACTAGGGGAGGGGCCCGGTTCGTCCCCGCCCCAAGAAAAAGTGAAACAATATGGGGCCTTCCAGACCCCCGGGGGATGGCTGGTCACATGACCCCCTCCCAGCAAAATTCCCTAGTTACGCCCTTGTATATTTAGTTTCCCATAGCACCTTAGTTTCAAACTTGCGTTTTAAATGTTGAATACTATGGTTATTTTTCAAAATTTTAATCTCATATTTCGTTATTTTATACACAATAGAGAATCCTAAATAAAAACAAAAATTCATAATTGGAAAAAAAATTTTTCAATGTGTATAAAGTTCCAAAGGGGACCCCATTTTGAATCGAAATTTACATGCAAATCCCCATTGGGATTTAACATTGGCTATATGGAAGGAAGAGTCGGAAAATGAATTTGAGAAATCTGAAATTCATCAGTAAAGTGTACTTCAAACAATTTTTAGGAAAAAATTTACTGATATACTTTTTAAAGTGCATATAAAAAGGCGATTTTGTTCAAAAGCTTATTTTGACTGTCCGGGAGGTACCTAACTTAAATATAAAATTTCAATATCGTATCTCAATTCCTTCATGCTTAAAATCGTTATAAACAGACAGACAGACCGATTTGCCGGACCCATTTTTTCGAACTCAGGGACATCAAAACATGTATATCCATCAAAATCTCGACATCGAATTTTTGACATGATCCCAATACTTTCTATATAATACATATATAGGGTAAGAAAAAGGAAAAAAAGGCTCTGTCAAAATATCGTCTTTTTCATTACATATCAGAAGCAAATCGCAGATGCTGATATGCTGTGTTAAATGAATTTTTATTAATTAAATAAAGTCGGTATTTTAACGTATTCAAATTGTTTTAATCGTTTTTCAAAGACATTAAGCTTCTCTGTAATCCCACTTTGATGATGGCCTTTGAGTCAAAAATCACAGGAATAAATAAAAAAAAAAAAAACAATTTTGCCTTTTCTTCAAGCTTTCATTACCATATACGTAAATTCTCTTAGGCTTGCGATGTATTTTGGCCTTATCGAAAATAATAAAGCAAAAATCAATTTTTGCACTAAACAACGGAGAACAAATCACAGGAAAATTTATTTCACCCCCCCCCCCCCCCAGAAAATTTTTTTCGCTACGGTCATTTTAACAAACCATATTAGCGAAAAAGTATTTTCTCGTTGCGATTTTTTTTCAAATTTTTAATTATAAATCTCTATTATCTTTTTTCCTAAACTAATATTAATAAAAGGTTTAACTGCGCATTTGTCTTTTTTTTTATATATATTTGTATTAAATGATAAATTATTGATCGAATTTACATTTATATTGTTCAAAGTGTAATATGAATTTGCAAATTTGTAATTTTACTTAGCAGAGATCAAGACCTCATGATAAAGCAAGATAAGTGGCAACCTATCAGAAAGCACATGGCTTGAGAAATGTGATTTTAAAATAATAAATGGATTTTAACTTTTTTACTAGGAGAAATAAATTTGATTTTAGTTTTTTTATTTTTATTTGTTAATAAATACATTTCTCAAGGTTTTGCAATGAATGAGTCATGGGTGTTTTAAAACAAGGAAATTTCCTTATGGTATTAGCCAAATAGCATAAAAATAAGCGAGTAAATGAATAATTTGAAAAAGATTCATTAAAAAAAGAAAGTTTTGACGAAATTTATTAAGATGGGTTAAGGCACTTCAGGAGGCAAGCTGTTCGCATGTTTTTGGAAAATTTGCCAACAGATGGCATGATGGTAGGGCTATCTATATTTAATGTATTTGTTTCATCTTCGTTGATCTTTTAATAATGACTAGTATAATATTAGTATATATATTATTATTTATTAGTATATATAATAGAATAAAAATTTATAAATGTAGGCTTATAATTGATCTGATAATGCCCGCTGTGATTCTACCTGCTATCTTTTGCAAGAGTGCTGAACTATTTGGCCTTTAATTTTTAAATAAATACTAAATTTATTTTTGACTTGGTCATCACTTTATTTAATTATTATAGGTTGGATATTAATGATTTTTACATTTTTAGATTCAAAAAGAAATTACAATTTTCATAATAGAACGTTTTTTGCATTTTTATAAATAAAAAAAAAAAAAAATATTTTTTAATTAATCGTAATTAAAAAAAAAAGCATTCTATTACGTAAAATGCTCACGAATTTAAATCATTAAAAAAAATGCATAAAAATACTTTAAAATTCCTCAGTAGTTTCGGACTAAAGATTCAATGTGTCCCCTTCAAGTTCATTAAAAGCATTAAATATTGAATTTTGTTTTTTCATTTTAACAAAGCGGGAGTCCTGATTACATTAAATTTGACCCTCTCCCTCTCTTATTAAAAAAAATATCAAGAATATGTTTTATACTTATGTATTTAAAAAATATATATATTTTTTTTGTATTTCATTAACCACCAAACAATAAATTTTATACTGAGGTTGTGTTTATATGTGGGGTTTCACTAGGTTATGTGAGTAAAAACAAAAATTTATATTATACTCGATATATTTCGGGATATTATCCCATCTTCAAGAGTTACAAACGAAAGAGTCGTTCCGAAATATCCCGAAATATATCGAGTATAATATAAATTTTTGTTTTTACTCACATAACCTAGTGAAACCCCACATATAAACACAACCTCAGTTTAAAATGTTTCACCTAAAACCTACACCGCAATCTCTAAACTTAATAAATTTTATATTACCTGCTAAAGGCATCGGTTTTTCTGATGCAAGTGCGAGTTGTTCTTTCTCTGAAGACATCTCTGAATTGGTGTTTCCATTTCCGCGCAAGCTTGGCATCATAACAAGTGCCATCGAGAGCATAAGGACCATAAGACACGTTGCTGGCTGAACTGATTTGCCGCCCGTTTTCGAGACAGCAGCCTGTAATTTTCTTATTTGAGCGACCAGAGTTTCTTTCTGATTTTGTAGAATATCCTTTTGATTCTCTAATTGTTTAATTCGTTTTACCAAATTCAAATTTTCTTCAGTGCATTTTTTCACTCTGTAATTATAAAATTAAGCTTATTAATTTAAAATAAATATTAATCTCAACCTCGGAGGAAATTGTAAAGGAGGTTAATGCGGTCACTATTTGATATGATTAATTAATAATATCTAAATAATATTTAAAAATAAATTACCTATCTTCAAGGCCATCAATATATTCCTTCTTACGTTTTCTTGAATCTTGGGCGGAAATTTTATTGCGAATTTTACGACGGATTCGTTTTAATTCTCTCTCTTCTTGTTTAGTTAATGGATAATATTCAGGCAATCGAACACCTTCTTTCTGAAGAAGTTTTTTTTCTTCATCTAATTCATTAATAAAAATATATATAAATCGGATAATAATATTGATTGTATTGATTGTTTTATATAACTTACGGGTTAATTCAAGCCGAGGATAATGTAATTCTCCTTCATCGCTAGATGTATGTGATTCAGTCGAATTGGGAGAGCTTTTCATTCGTGGTGAGGAATTTGTTGAAGAAATTTTATCCGAAGAAGAGTACGATGTGCTTGGCTGTTTAATGATTTTAATTGTTTGCATTTCTCGAAGATCTTTCAGACTAATTGGTAATAGAACAGGTCGTGAATTGCCCAATAGTGGCGTAACTTTAAGAACTTGAGTTTGATTATAGATTTTAGGTTGCCTCTTTTTTTCTTTTGGTTCTAAAAATAAATTAAAAAATATTAGTATAATGTATAGGGCCAATTAAAAAAAATTAGTATACATAGATAGTAGGGTGGGCCGAAAAAACATTTTTTTTATTTAGAAGTTGTAATAATGCGGAAAATTTGCTCAGGGGCCCACATCTTGTGGTTACGTGGATGGCGACCACGAGCTGCCCGAGCTGGAATAGGCAGTCCTTCAGTTCTTTAAATGTCTGTCTCTTCCTTCCTCTTTTCAACAGGTGTCAGACCGTGCGACGAGCCGGCCTGTCCTATTTCTTCCGGTCGTAAAAACGTATGATAGGGTTGGAGGGATAGAGTAAGGTCCGCCGATAAAATTGCGAATTATATATAGACAAAAAAAAGGGAAAAAAAATATCAAAATCGGTTGACATCATCTGGTCGCACAAAGGCTCTAAAGTTGGACAAAATATGAAAAAAATCTTATTTTTTTAATTAGATGTTTTCGTAATGTAATAGTTTGTAACGTCTTCAAAACGAGCCTAAAAACATGTTTTAATTTGGTTTAGATCATTTAATATCTTCCAAACGCACATAAGCCCCGAATTTTGCCAAAAAAATTAAAAAGTTACATTTTTACGATTTTTTTTTTAAATATCTTTAATATATATTTTTTTAACGTAATAGTTACACTATTTTGATTTTTTCACTTAAGAACATTGTGTCAATTCAAAAATTAAAAAAATATTCACAAAAATGAAGTTTTTTTTTTCATATTTTGTCAAACTTTAGGGCCTATGGGCGACCGGAAGATGTCAACCGATTTTTATAATTTTTTTGTTTATATAATTCGCAACTTTTCCGCGCTTTTACAACTTCTAAATAATAAAAAGTTTTTTCGGCCCACCCTAATAGATAGCTAGAGACAAGCGACTAGATGGAAATTGATTGCATCAAGAATCAGAAATAATTTTAATGTTCATCAAAATGGAAAACTGTTTTATATATTTCACACTTGGGAATCATCTGGCCACCCCTACCTCACACTAGTTACCAGAGCCAAGGGTGACATTTTTACTTTATGTCAGCTTTCACCGTTCGCCTCTGGAACGGCCTCTCCGCGGAGGCAAAGAGGTCGCGATCCCTGATTGCTTTGTCGAGGCGAGTGAAATTAGGCTTCTTTCGTATGCTATTAAGAGGGCTAAGGGAGCTTTCTAGCTCTAAATAAATTTATTTCTATTTCTATTCACCCTTCAAGCGATGGTCCTGCTTGTTTCTTCTTTCAGTAGCATCTATTAAAATTAAATTTGCCAACGATGTCGATGGGAGAAGTGGCTGTTCAATGATTAGATCAATACGTAGGAAGAGAGGATCACAGCCAAACAAGAGAGCCTCTATCAAATGAAAATCCCAATCTAAGAAGACGTTTCGGCTTTAATTACAAAATGGTATTAACCGAAACGTCTTCTTAGATTTGAATTTTCATTTGATAGAGGCTCTCTTGTTTGGTTGACATCCTCTCTTCATACGTATTGATCTAAATTTGCCAACACCGTATAGGGCCAAAAGAAGAAGAATTTACTGGCTATTAGGAGTATTATTCATGAAACAAAAAGCGATTTATGAAATTGAAAATGTCATCTCCCCACTCCCTGAAATGTTGTATTTATATATATATATTTTCTATAATAAATTTATTATGAAATCACAGAAAACAAGTAGGAAAATAAGAAATGAACTCAGGAATATAATCTCTTTAAATTCAAGTTTAATTAAATAATATTATCATAATCATTTTCTTGGAGGTGATATAAACACCAAATTACCAAATATATACAAGAATAAAAGTTATGTTTGCATGGTAAATAATAAATTAATATATTTTGATATTTCCAGGGTTGAGAATTCTAAAGTAGGAAAATTCTACCCAATTTATGGAATAAGTCTCTATCAGCAATGTCCTCGTGCTTACTTTATGCACGGAAAAATGACTCATGGGTGAGAAAGACGTACTTCTTCTTTCTTAGTCGAAAATATATTGTATCAAATCTATTTTTTTATATAGGTTTCTTATTTCATAAAAAAGAACTGTATATAGAAAATTTTATTTTTTTTATTAACATGAACTTAACAGTAAGTGATTGTGAAGTCGTTACTTCACATACTGTTAGTTTAATTTCAATATAAGGGAAATTCTTCTCTTTGACCTATATATTCGAATCTTAAGGCACTTAACTTATTTACGATATTCTTATGATAACTGGTATGTGATATACATATTTTAGATTTATTATCATTTATCTTATCTAGGCAACAATACTAATTTTTTTAAATTATTGATAGCCAAGATAAGTATAGTGTTAATGGATTTTGTAAATTAATATATTAAAAAATATTTATAAATAAATTCTATATTACCTTCGAGTTGTGTTTCAATGACGGTATTTTCTTCAAGTGTTTCAACATTAATGCAATTGTTGGTTTCAATAAAACTCACATCAGAAGAATCTAATTCTATTTCTTCATGACTTTCAATATCTTGATCAGTATATATAACTTGCATATCATCTTGGAATTGCTGAGTGGTTATTGCGTTTGTGGTCTCTTCATCTTCGTCTTGTTCCATTGGGGACATTTGAAGATCTGAAGACATGCCACTATCAGAGCAATTACTTTCTGGTACTGAATAGTTTTCATTAGTTAATCCTTCAAATAAGGGTAACAAGGCAGGGTCATCAAAGTCAAATTTGAAATTTCCAAACATCTCCTCCTGGGTTCCATCCCATTCGGGCTAAAAAAAATCACAAAAATACCAAAATAAGAAATAAATTACGAAACTCAAAGTGTTGAGGATTATTCAATTACAAATCACAGAGTCTTACAACTAGAGATTTAGATCAAAAGTTAGGGATCTCGTTCAGAACCGTCATTTGGGGGAGGGCAGGGGGGACATTTGCCCCCCCCCCCCCCAAAGTTTTGGAACAGTAAATTTTGGGCTTAGCCACTACATACAAACAAACTCACACTAAATAAGTATAGATAAAAATTTAGAGATATATATATATATATATATATGTATTGATATATAAATTAAGTAGCACAGGAAGTAAAAAAATGTTTCCCCCCAAGAAAAAACCGAAATGACGTCACTAATCTTGTTGTAAGATTCTTTGTATTTGTATTTGAACCATAGAGTGGCTGACAACCGATTTCATATAAACAAACCAAAAATGTCATTTTATTTTTGACAAGTAATATATCTGAAAATTTTTATATTATTCAAAACACTCTAACATGGCATTTGCAAAATTTTTCAAGCATATCTTTATGAATTCAGTCATCTATTTGGTATTTTATTCTACCTATTTACAATTTTTGCGATCCGCAGCAAAAATAAAAAAAAAACAACCGGAAACAATTTCACAATAATTAAAATGCAAACTATGATTCTTTTTCCTTGCTATATTTATTGAAAATAAATTAATAAATTCTTCTAGTATTAAATTATTTTCTAGGTATTTAATCAAATAATCAAAAAAACAATCCCTTAGTATTTAAAATGTTATTTATTATGTGATTTTGGTTCTGATATTATTGATGAAATTAATTACGAAACTTCCTCCTTTTTTTTGAAGTATCCCATTTTATCATAAAATTTATTCAAATTCAATTGGTGACAGTTGTCGTCTGGGAGAATATTCGAATATTGAAAAAAAATTCATTCGCCTGTTATAGCCAAAAAAAAAATTAATTTTTTATTGATTAATTAAAAACAATATTGAAATATGATTGCATCACGTTGTTGATGCTGTCAAAAGAAAATTCACCTAAAATATTAAATAAAAATTAAAAAAAAAAGATGATGAATTATAAAGAAAGCATGGCAATGATTATAAGTTAAATCCTTTTTTTATATAAATAAGAAAAAGTTGATTTTGATTTCAAGAAACATGTTATTCCATATGGCAATTAGAATATTAACTCACTCACCACGATAAAAGCCTTTTCTTCATTTTTTATTGTATCCTTATCGTTGCTATTTAAAATAGATTCATTTTTACTGTCGAGAAAAAAGTCTATCAGACTTAAATCTGAAGAAAGTGACATCTTTTTTTTTGAAAAAAAGATAAACAATTCAATCACTTATTATTTTCTTTGTTTTTTGACAATTATAATAAATCACAATTAAAAATCACGCAGCAACTTGACAAAAGTTCAGAATACATGTGAAATTTTATCTGTTTATTACAACAGATGATAACTACGAAAATACCATTTTACAAATAATGATATATTTTCGAAAAAAGTAATTGAAAATTTTCAATCACAAGTTATTATGAAAGTTTAACCAAATGTCAACAAGTTGGGTTTATTTAAATATATATTATTAGACGAAAAAATAAACATTTAAAATATCTTGTTAAGGCAAATATAGAGTAATAATGATACGTGGAAATTATGACGTAAAGAGAAACGCTCTCTATTCAACGAGTGAATAAATGATGAAAGTATGAAGTTAGCATCGTATTCTTTTCGAACATTGATTTGCTGGCGACAATAAAACCAACTTATATGCAAGAATCCAAACTGGCGTGAAATTTCAAAATTAAACTAATTAAATTCATTAAATTAATTAAAACAACTTTATATAAAATAAATTTTATCAAATATTTTTTTTTTAATTAGAATACATTTTAAATATAAATCTCATTTAGGTAGAGTTGATATCTTAGTCATTGTTTCTAATTTAGCGTCATTTTGAATTTAAAATTTCGCAACAATAAAAGCGGGAGACAATTATTCTTCCCATTAGAAATGTTCTATATTCGTGTCTGTCAGTATTTTTTGTGAAAAATATTTAATTTTGTGATTTTCAAAAGAAAATAGAAATGATTTTGTCACTCTACCAGAAGAGGAAAGAAATTCATAAGGTATATTATTTAAAAATATATATATATATTTATATATCGTTTATTGAAAATTATTTTATTTTTATTGATTTAACCTCTTATTTCTTAAGTTTCTGAAAAATGATGCTATGAAATTTCTTGGGTTTTGATTGATCTGTTCCAAGGGTTGTATTTATGAAACAATATTTCTTCCTTTAATATACTATCAAGGGCGGATACAAGGGGGGTAAAGGGGGTAATTAACCCTCCCCCGAGATTTGTGAAAAATATTTTTATTGGGAATTAAATTTTATTTTTAATATAAAATTTTAAAAATTAATACTTAAAAATTTGATTTGTTTACCTATATATTCTGGTAAACAAGTACAGAATGCACTTTTAAATTACCGAAAGTAAGAAAAAACTGTGTACTGTGGGACCAGTCACACCATATTACCCCTTCCCCGAAAAACTGCTCTGGATCCGCTCTTGTATACGGGGGGGGGGGGGGGGGGGGGGGGGGGGGGGGGGGGGGGGGGGGGGGGGGGGGGGGGGAAAAAAGTAAATTATAAAAAGAGAAAAGAGGAATTAAAGATTATTGTATTAATTTATATAAAATTATGAGAGGATATATAAGTGTATGTATATCAAATAAATATGAAATATTGTTCAATATGATTAAAATATATAGGCATATATGAGTATAATTAAATACGAATACGGATTCTCTAAACAAATATTGAACAATTTACGAGGTTGCAAATTTGTCGATCACTAGTATGCTACCGGGGTCGAAAATTGAATAAAAAATTCATTTAAAAAATACTTAAATCACGACTAACAGGCAAGAAGCCCTGCCCAGAGAGAAAGATGAATATTGCTGAATAATGGAATTTTTTACTTTAGTGGAGCAACAAAACAAAAAAGTTTTTGGATGGCAAATGTTGAGTCGTTCAAAAAAAATTTCGTCCTTCGACATCAAAAGGCTTTTTTGTTTTGCTGTTCCAGTACTTGCCCTTGCTTATTTCAAACATCAACAGCGGCTTCTCTACTAATAATATTTTCTTCTTTACATTGTTCTCTATGTGGGTCTTAAGTTCTTCGTTTTCGTTAAAAACATCCTATTAGAGTAATGGTCCCCAAATTCTTTTTATTTTCTGTTACCCTATATATGAAATATATAGAGAAAGAATTGCGATCATGTCAAAAATTCGATGTCGAGATTTTGATGGATATACATGTTTTGAGGTCCCCTGAGTCCAAAAAAGTGTGTACCGTAAATTGGTCTGTGTGTTGACATTTTTAAACATGAAGGAAATGAGCTACTAGGTTAAAATTTTATATTTAAGTTAAGGACCTCCCGAACTCGTGAAAATAATCTTTTAAACAAAATCGGCCAAAGAATACTAGTACTTTACTGATGTACTTTTTCAGTTTTTTTCGATTTTATCGCTCCAACGATTTTGTTTAAAATTCATAAATCAACTATTTTTTAGATGCTCTTTAAAATGTATTATCTCATTTTGCCGTTGAAGTATGTTAATTTCGATTCAAAAGGGGTTCGCTCCCCTTTGGAACTTTTTGCACATTTAAAAAAAAAATTTTTCAATTCTTATGAAATTTTGTATTTATTTAGGATTCTCTATTGTGTATAAAATATCCAAATATGAGATTAAAATATTGAAAAATAACCATAGTTTATTTCAAGCAGTCAACATTTAAAATACACAGAGCCTATGGACATTTTGAATCAATTGACTTTTTTACTTTTTTGCATGCCTACAAAGAGTTTTCGGGGATTAGAATGAATAGATGAGCTGTCTTTTCAAGTAGATTATTAGTTCCAAGCTTTATGATCGTCCGACACTCACGAGAGCGAGACAATCTTCCCCCAGTAGTAAGGAATGTCCTTTTATAACATTTTTCAAGACCATAATCCCCTATTCTCTTGGGAGCAGTGATGCACATGCAAAGATCTCCAGACTCTAAATTTGCACTTTTCTGAAGGAATTTTTGCATGTGTTTTTTTTTTTTTGATCAAATTTTGTTTTTAGCATCTTATTTTAAATTAGAATTTTGATTTTAAAATTTCGAATTTTGTATCTCACTCTCTCTCTCTCTTTGGCTTCACAACAATTTATCTAATTAATGTGAGGTTTATATTAATGGTAGGCCAAACGTCCGCTGGTCCTCAGGAATCGAATCCGGGGCATCTGTGTGGTTTCCACTTGCACCAGGCCACCGGATTCTGGATCTCAATCACGAAGACATCGGACATTTGGACCACAAAATCTCACATTAATTAGTTAAATTCTGACGATCTGCGCTCATTCGAGACATTTTGTTTATATCTCTTTCAATTTTATTGTTTGAATGAACAAGTTTCCATCAAGAGCCCAATATTTTGAAAACACATAAATCTTTTGATTAGTAATCTTTTCATTAAAATACTTTTTTGTGATGCAATTATAATGACTTGATAGAGATAACACCCACATTTGGAAGTACCATGTTCAATAAATGGAGAGTTTTATTGAACCTGGTGCATCCCAATTTGGTTGATATCTCCAACTCTTTGTTATATTTTTTTTTCTCTTCAATAAATAATATGGTACTGTTAGGATCTCGTATAAATTCCTTCTTATTCGATGAATCCAGACTGACCAAACTTAAACTAGGCATTCATATAAATAAACAAAACAAATTTTTGAAACACACAATTTTATTCTATGGCCCACAATAAATGCTTTTTTTTCAAGCGTATTTTATACTTTTTATCAGTGGCGTATGTTTTTATTTCAAGGCGGAGGGGGGAGGCGAAGAGTAAGACCAGCTAATATTTTAAAATTTATTTTTTCTGTACTATAAATTAGGAACAGTTAATTTTTGAGCACAGATACAGAAGGGGTATTTGAACAGATGAAGGTTATACATTTTTGGATTTTACGAATTAATATAATAGATACATTTTAAAAATTTCGGACCCCCTCCCCTGATATACGCTCTGGTTTTTATATTAAAAACATCTATTGATATTTTTTTTAATTTTTAAGAAATACATATAAACACTTTATAAGTGTTTTATTTGACAATAATAAAATAATATTTTTATAAATATCACTAAAAAAAGATGCAAAAATTCATCTTAATATTCAATATATATATCAGTATATACTTATATATACTGTATGTTTATAAAATATACAAATCACATATTTAACTAAAAATTAACTTGTCACATAAATAATATATAAAAATAAACAATATTTCTTTTAAAAAATAAATAATTATATTTTCGGTGTAGGCTATTCGGTTAATTTATTTTTTTAATTTAATGTTTTGTTCCATTCACCTTGAGTTATAAGCTTCTAAATTCTAGGGACTAAATTTTACTCTCTATTTCAATAATAATTTTAAATAAAATAAAGTAAAAATTGGTATGTTAAAAATTAGTCGGCCATGAATATGCGAGGGGTAATGCAGATGTGTAATTGTAATCGTACAGCTGAGATTTAATAAACGCTTCTTTATCGCTTGGTTCAGGCAAAACGGCAGCAATTCCTAAAAAAAAGAAACATTTATCTATATTTAGTTTTTAAATCGTGTTAATATGTATTAATAGTTCCAGATAACCGGCTTAGCCCTGACTTTCTAGTCGTTTTCTTGTTAAATTTAATAGATCTGTGGCTCAGAGGTTAAGCATTAGATCGAAGGTTCGCATCCCATCCCAGGCGAAAAAATATGTTTCAATTTCATTGGCTGCCAATCAATTCAAATAACGGGGTCTAAATAAACACAGATAAAGACCTTATATCGGAATTCATATTTTATTAATTAATAAAAACGTATATTTGAACAATGGCAGGAGGTGGCAGCCAGGAAGGATTGTCTCTAAATCAATGAAACTCCCAAAGATTTGCGACGTTTCGGTCCAAATTTATTCGACCATCATCAGGCAATCAGGAGTTGTCATATGTTAATATATTTATATACATTAATATATTTATATACATTTACATATGACAACTCCTGATTGCCTGATGATGGTCGAATAAATTTGGACAGAAACGTCTAAAATATTTGGGAGTTTCATTGATTTAGAGACACCCCCTTCCTGCCATTGTTCAAATATACCAATCACAGCCACTTCCACACCCGAGAAAAACGTATATTTTCGTTAAAATATGGGCATAATTTTTTCAGCGATTGCTAAAAATTTCCTTAAACGCAAAGAAATAATTTGTTATTTTGAGAAATTTTTAAGTATAGATGTATTAATTATTTATTAAAAATATAAATACTGTACAACGTTTCGACTGCTTATTTTGCAGTCGTTTTCAAGCAGAGTTGGGCAGTATCCAGATACACAAAATCATTGTATCGAGTATCTTGTATTTAGATACTAGGTTTTAAAAAAGGTATCTAGTATTTTGTATTTAGACATTTTTTTTTTAGTATCTTGCCCAACCTGTTTTCAAGTACTGGGCACTTGGTCCGACTCAAGTGAAGATAAGCAGTCGAAACGTTATACAGTATTTATAATAATTAATACAAAATGTGGACTATAATTAAAAACTCCCATAATAATAATAATACAAACCATAAAAGCTTTAATAAACACATTCGTGATAGAAATAATTTGATTTTCTAGTGAAGGGAATTTTCAACAATTTATATTAAAATTTTATAGACAGGTCCAAGTATACTCTACTGAAACTTTACTGATCCACGCTAATAAAAAAGTTGATTAACAATAGAGCATATTTGAGATTTTAGTAATAATAAAAAAAATTAAAATCATACCTTTTTCATATGCATATTCTGCTACTTTTGTTGCAATTTTCAAGGAACATTGTTGAATTTTTGTGAGTGGTGGATAAACACAACCCATTTGCAGATCTTCTTCAGTTACTAAACTTGAAAGAATCTGAAAAAAAAATATATATATTAACTACAGGAAATAAAGACAAAAAAACAAACAATTTGCAACTGAATATTCTATTCTCTATATCTCTAATTAATTAACTAAAATCAAATTTGAAAAAAAAAAAAAAAAAAAAAAACTCAAGACATTAAAACAATCTCCAGCTTTCACCTAATTATTTCCCATCTTGTTATTTTTTTTATTGACATATTTAATATATCTGTTTTATTTGTATTTGATTATCGGGATAGCATCTGTTTTCATTTAACCTGAATAGATAGTATTTCAACTAAATGTATAACGGAGCCCCTAGAGTATATTCGTTCTAATAACAAAAAAATATTTATTTTTTGATAAGTTTGTTATTTTTCACTACAATCATTGTTATGAATAATACAATTTTTTTTGTAAAAATATGAACGCTGCCAGGGGCCCTTTCTTTAATGCGCCCGAGGCCGTCCCCCCTCAACCCCTTGGTGTGTCACTGTTTTGGAGTAACTTTCATGGGAATAATACTGAGGTGGGTTCCCGTTTCCTTCCTCAGAAGGAGGTATCTCAAATAGACTTGGATTTTTTGCCAAGAGGTGGATTTGAACTCGAGTTGTTTTCAACTCAGGATTATAAGCTTAACTGCTTTATCCCTTTGTCTAATCATCTCCTCTTAGCCCTGATCATATCGTGGGCCTCTAGATTATCTAAGTAGGATATTTTAGGATAATTTAAGAATTTTAAATAAGGTTTGTGTATAGTGCAGCTTCTAGCTTGTGTCTAGTGTATCTTTGCCTAAGGCATATCAAGGGTTCAAGGATTTACGGAGGATTTTAGGAAGATTTAAAGAATTATTTAATGTGATTTGTGTGTAACAAGTTTCTAGCTTGTCCCTAATTTCTTAGTCCAAGGCATACGATAAATTAGAGGATTTACTCAGAGGTCCATTAACAATTGTCTTGTAATAATCATGGCCATAACATGGTCTTCCACTATTAAAAGAGCAATAATTTTCTTATCGATCTTTCCAAATTAGTGTTTGGAACGATGAGCTAAGTATATGTATTTCTTAAAAATTTATTTTATACTTACTTGAGCTGAATAAAGGAATAATTCATCACTTATTGTTCGAATTCCCGCACAAATAACGCCTAATGCAACTCCAGGGAAAATATATGAATTATTTCCTTGACCTGGTGTGTATGATTTATTATTATAATATACTGGTAAAAATGGAGATCCGCTTGCAAATATACATTGTCCCTGTAGAATAATAATATAGATATAGTAATTTATAATGAAAAAGATAATATAGTCAATGAAAGCAATTTAATAAATAAAATGCTGTCGACGTTTCGGCGGATTCTTCCGGCCCTCTTCCGGAAAGATTTGGGAGAATATTGTCAGTTAAGACAGAACTCTTGGCATTTCCCAATAGAATATGGTAAAGAAGAATTATTTTCGTAAGGACTCTCAGCCAGAAAAAAAATAATTTGCGTATTATTCGTCTATTTGTAGATCTTTCGATTCGAAAAGCATTTTATTATTAATATTAATTTGCCTCTTTCATTTGGATATCTTATATCATTCATGAATATCATATGTTCAATCATTATCAGCTGCATCTTAAAAGAAATATATTTTTAATACCTTAGTATATTCATAGGCTTGCTCTGCTGTGCATTCTGCTTTAGAAGTGGGATTACTCAAAGCAAATATTACTGGTCGTTTATTAAAAAGAGCCATATCTTGGAGAATATCTGGTGTAAAAACTCCGCCAACAGCAGCAGCTCCTGTTATTAGATAAATAGATTACTACAGGCCGAAAGTTTAGTCATTCAAAATTTGACATTATTTAAAAAAGCAAATATAAATGAATGTTTTGCTTGGAAATTTTCGATTGCTTTATATAAGTCGTTTAATAAATAGACCACTCAACATGTAAATAAACAAATGATAAAAAATTTACCTATAAGCACTGTTGGTTTAACTGTTTTCACGATTTCACCAAGTGCCTTTATCGGTGGATGAGATTTTGCATAAGATATTTTATGACCTTGCACGCCTCCTTCAGGTCTGTCTTTAACGATAAGGCCTTTTGAGTCGACCATCCAAATTTTATCCCGTGCATCTTGTTCTGAAGTGCCTTCTGCTTTCATTGCCATAACACAGAGCTCTGCTATACCGAGTGATGCCTGAAATTTTATTTTAAATTTAGAAATTATACAAATTTTAAGAATTTCGTTGAAATGAAAACAGCTTACCTCACCAGCTCCTTGAAATAGAATAACATTATCAGATAATCGAGTATTAGTTATTCGAAGGGAGGCTAAAAGACCAGCGACGGCAACAGCTGCTGTTCCTTGAATATCATCGTTAAAAGTACAATAAAAATCCCGATATTTATCCAAAAGTCGGAATGCGTTTTGATTTCCAAAGTCCTCGAACTGTAAATTAATAGACTAAATGAAAATTTCACTCTTTTTTGCTCTCTTTTAGTTTAAATGTTAACTTAAGCAAGGGTGCGGAATGCGAATGGGAAATGGGGGGGATTTTTTAAAAAATTACAGCAAAGTCTTGTTAATACGGACTTAAACACTCAGGCATTCCGTCTAATCCGGCGTGTTGAAAAGCCACTTCTTTGGGATATTGCAGCAAAAAGAAGGGGTAGTTTAAGAAAACAAATTATCATTAGAGATTTTTTCAAGAGATAAATATTAAATTTTGCATTATATTAAATGTTTCGGGTAATCCGGCATTTCCAGACTCCCGTTTAGGCCGGATTAGCAAGACTTTAGGGTATATATAATTTTCTTAAGTAGGTAAACAGGAACAGACATTATGACTGGGAAGAAGTGTCTTATCTTGTGTGCGAATGTGAAGCACACACAGAAAGGGATAAAGAATTATCTAAGAGGAATGTCTTCCGTATGAATTGCTTATTTATATAAAATTGATGAAGAATGTGGGGGGTGAAGAATTGACGAGATCTCATGTGGAGGAAAGCAGCCATGAAGGAAGCCTCTATTGATTATACAGACTTCTTTAAACAAAACTTTTCGGCCAAATTTATTGAGCCATCTTCAGTTGTCTAAGGGTCTGAAGTTGACTCAATAAATTTGGTCGAAACGTTTTGTTTAGAGGAGTCTAAGTAATCAATAGAGGCTTTCTTCTTTGGATTATTTACATAAGACCACGTTGATTAGTGCACTTCAGACAAAATATTTTTTTCTGCAACGAAATATCTGGTCTTGTCTGTCCGAGTTGGAAGGATGGAGGATAGAGAGCGGGAGATGTATTTTTTTAAAATCAAACTAAGACAAGAGAAAGTTGTATATTAAGGGGTGTTGCAGGCAAGTATGCTTATGAGATCTTTATTTGGGAAAAAACACATTTCAAAAGGGGGTCAAGGGGAGCAAAGCTGAAAGTGGTGGCACAGCGGTAATGATATAATCAATTACATTTTTTACATTTGATAAATAATTAAGCTGCACATATTTACCTGGATTAATGTATTCTGTCCAAATCGTTGAACCGCTGCTTGCATAAATTCATCAATGAATTCATCATATAACGCACCGGTAACTCGTTTTTGTCGCAGGCCAATATAGAGTGGATCATTTAACAATTCCTAAAAATAAAAGAAAAAATTTTAGGCTTTCATTTTTTTTTTTTTAAGCGAATCTATTGTTTGGAATGAAGCAGAACCTTTGGAGAGTTATGGTTTAATAATTAATAATATTTAAAATCGTTGTAATTGAATCTGAAGAAGGCGCAGATTAAGTAGTGACCGAAAATTTGTATCTTATATGAATAAAAATTTACCCGAATATTTAATAAAGTTCCAATAATTATAAATAAATAAATTTTCTTTTAAATATTAAAATAAATTTTGATATTTTTTCAAATAAATTTCAAAAATGCCATAGTTTTTGAGATAAGAGAGTGTACGAGAAAGTCAAGGGAATCTTTATTCAAGAGCTCTACTCTGAGAGCTCCGGGGAATAAGAATCGATTGGCCGCGTTTCAGAAGAGACAGGATTTTTCTCAAAATGCGCCCATTCTTTATCCTATCGTGACTCTCATTTTTCTTAACCACTTCCGCCAAGGCGGGCGACTAGTAATAAATTAAATATAATTATTTCAACGTTTTTGCTTCAACATTTTCTTTATTCTGGATAATAAAAAGATTTTGAAGTCGTATGTTATTTTAATTAATAAATAAATATATAATTTAGATATTTAGAAAAATAATTAAAAAAATTTCTCTCTACTTGATATTGACTAATTAATTACCTCGTTGTTTGTTCCGACGTCTAAAGTAATAGGGAGACATTGATGTGGTTTAATTCCTGCGAGGGCCGTATAAAGAGCTAGCTTCCCAACAGGGATTCCCATGCCATAAGCTCCAAGGTCTCCCAAACCCAAGATTCGCTCTCCGTCTGTTACGACGATGGCCTTGACGTCCGTCTCCGGCCTGTAAATAATTTAATTCAATTAGAGAACGTCACAACGCTCTTAAGAGATGCGTTATTATTATTAATTTTTTAATAGATTTCTTTCTTTCATCTCCTTTGAACACTGGTTTAACTCGGATTCTCTAGGCTCTCTTCGCCAGCCCCGATTATCTGCTTGTAGACGACAGTCCTTCAAAGACGATGCATTCATTATTATGAGAGTTTTTAATTATAGACCACATTTTGTATTAATTATTTATTAAAAATATAAATACTGTAACAACATTTCGACTGCTTATTCTGCAGCCATTTTCAAATACTGTACATTTGCTCCGACTCAAGTGAACTAACCTGTAAGGGATCGATACGTGCATTTTATATACATTTTATATACAACGACTTCAGTGCCATCTACAGTCATTCCTATGAAGTTTGACTGTAGATGGCGCTATCGTCGGAGCAAGTGTACAGTACTTGAAACGACTGCAGAATAAGCAGTCGAAACGTTCTACAGTATTTATATTTTTAATAAATTATTAATACAAAATGTGGGCTATAATTAAAACCTCCCATAATAATAATAATAATAATAATACAAACCACAAAAGCTTTAATAAAGACGATACATGAATCCAGTCTGGCTCAATTCCATCTATTTATTTTTCGCTGCCGAAATATCTGACGCTTTTGTAAGTGTAATAAATTTTGAAAACACAATTTAGGTATGGAAAATAAATAACCTCAAGGAAGAGACATGGTGGAGGGAGGTAGAGTCAAGTAGACGGGCAGACAATATCCACATCGCCTAATTATATTTTCTATTCAATACTATTTTTATGAGGTTATCTGAAGTTTACATTGATAAACCATGCATTTAAGAACTAAAGTTCGAACGTGAAATTAGAACAATACCGATAAATATGTTATGACTAATTTTAGAGGAAGTCTTCAGCCCGAAGAAAATAGAAGGCATTTATTTATTCCATACCTAAATTGTGTTCCAAAACTTTTTTATATGCTGATGATAAAATGTATAACAATTTGAAAATTTGCAAAACAGTTATGTATTTCTATCCCAAAGAGGGCGGTAGTAATATACCGTATATACGATATTTTTTAAGTTTCCGAAGTGCGAAGGTCAGGCGACTTAGCGACAACAGAGATAATTTGATTTTTTAGGCTTGAATGAAGTACCACTTCAATTTTTTCCTTACTCCTCTTGTTACAAAAAAGCCTCGTGATATTCTTATCACTTATTTTAATATAAAAGTTACTTAAATAAAAATAAAACAAATAAAATTTTTATCACGTTCAAGTATACTAGAGGTCATCGAATAATTAATAATAGATCAATAATAGAAAAAGGAAGAGGTCGTTTCAATATAATAAAATCTACTACTTATGATATAATGGTATTGCAATTACCAATTTTGCAGCACTTGAAGGATGTGTCCTCGGTCGTGAATTGATATAAATAATCCTCGAGGTCTACGATAGATGAGGCCATATTTTTGACAAGCCAATCCCACGGTCGGAGTATAAACGATCGGCATCATCTCGTCGATGTTATCAGAGAGCATGCGGTAAAACAATTTCTCGTTTCTTTCCTATATTTATAAACATCAATAATAATAATTAGTTTTATATATAAAATTATGAAAGGCTGTTTGAGATAATAATAATAATAATAAGAGAGCCAATATACAGGGTTTCCACCAAAGGACTTCCTGATTTTAAAATTTAATTACTCCAAAACAAATGCCGATAGAGGAATTAAACAACGTTTTGGCTAGACCCCCCCCCCCTTCGTAATATGTGGACGACCCCTTATAATAAAAATATAAATACAAGTACAACGTTTCGACTACTTATTCTTAAGTCGTTTTCATGTACTGTGTGCTTGCTGCAACTCAAGCGAACTATATTTACAGTTTTCCCAAAATAAACATATCTTTTGTTCCATTCCTCTTCAAATTTGAATAATAAATAATTTTAGATAATGATACTAGTTGAGTATTTTTACCTGCAGTCCCATAAGATAGATATATTTATTAAGCGGGTCGGTGTATCTGTCGACATTTAGTCTGCATGCCTGCACCTGCTCTTCTTGAGATTTGAAGCGGGGAGGGAGAAGACCGTGAATCCCAAGTAATTGCCTTTCCTCTAAATTGAAGGCCATTCCCTGTTGAAAGAATTTTTTTTTATCATTAAGATGACTATTTCCAGTACAAAATTATAAGTTGACTTACTGACTAAGAGATGATCAATCCCTAGACCAAACTACTGGATTTAGAAAATTGATATTTGAAATTTTACCTCTTACCTATATATTAATATATATAGAGAAAGTATTGTATTTATATCAAAAATTCCATGTCAATATTTTTACTAAAATACACGTTTTTAGAGTTCGCTTACCCTCAAAATGGTCTGTAAACAAAATATCTCAAGAACAAAAAGAGCCAAGAGATTGAAATATGATATTTAAGTTAGGTACCCCCCTGGCACGTAATACGAAGCTTTTGAACAAAATCAGCCAAAAAGTGATAGTATTTTACTGATGTAATTTTTAGTTAAAATTCGTTCTAACGATTGTGATCAAAATTCATAAATCAATTATTTTTTAGATGCTCTTTATTCTCATTTTGCTCTCAAAATTGTTTAAAGCACTGACCATCACATCAGCATTTTTTTAAAATAACTTTTAACGTTGATTTGGTTTTTGCGCTTAAAAATTAATCTCGTCTTTAGTGGGGCCAATAGAATGGAACTAGCATTTTAACTTATAAAGCTTCAAGTGTTTCCGTTCCATTTTCAAACAATAATAAAACAAATTGTGATGTTTGACTAGTTTAAGGTGACCAGACGTATTGATTTTAACAATAAAGTTCTGGTTTTCCGACCATCGATTGTGGTTAGTTGTGAAATCAAATTCAATTATAAAAAAATCTGGTGTGATTGCTCGCACCAGATTATTTTGTGTCGAGGTATATTTAGTTTCCCATATCACCTAAGTTTCAAACTTGCATTTGAAATGATGACTCCTTGAAATAAACTATGGTTATTTTTCAAAATTTTAATTTCATATTTGGATATTTTATACACAATAGAGAATTCTAAATAAATACAAAATTTCATAAGAATTGGAAATTTTTTTTTTTTAAATCTCCAAAGGGCGACCCCCTTTTGAATTGAAATTTACATGCAAATCCCTATAGGGATTTAAGATTGGCTCTATCGAAGGAAGAGCCGGAAAATGAATTTGAAAAATCTGAAATACTACAACAGTAGGTCAGGGCCGGAACTAGGAGATTTTTTAGGGGGGGGGGGGCAAAACTTAATTTGCCGTCCCCTCCTTAAAGTTTTCTATACAAATTCATATCATTTTACCTTTTTTTTTTTTTTTAGTGAATATTTCTTTAATTGCCCCTGATACCTGCCGCCCGAGGCACATGCACCCACTGCCCCCCCCCCCCCTCCTCCCTAGATCCTGCCCTGCAGTAAGTGTACTTCAAACAATTTTGAGGGCAAAATGAGGATATACAATTTAAAGAGGATCTAAAAAATAATTGATTTATGAATTTTAAACAAAATTGATAGAGCCGATTTTGAGAAATTCGAAAAAAAAAACTGAAAAAGTACTAGTACTTTTTGGCCAATTTCGTTCAAAGGCTTATTTTGACTGTCCAGGAGGGTACCTAACTTAAATATAAAATTTCAGGAATGAAAGTTAGAAGAAAAATGCAGCCAAATGAAATATATATTTAAAGAAAAAATTCTGGCTGCATTTTCTTCAACTTTCATTCCTGTTATAAAATTTCAACCTCATAACTCAATTCCTTCATGATTAAAATTGTTACACACACACACAGACAGATAGACCTATAGACTAAATTCCAAATTTGTGATTAATAAAAATAAATGAAAATAGCCGATAAACGAACGAAAAAAAAATACTATTATAAGTAAAAAACGAAAATTGAATTTTTGAGGGTCACGCCCATTGGCTAAAAAACCATCAATATATTAAATAGAACATATCTTAAGGGAAACCGGGACGAAACTCTCTAGTTTATTTAATATCTCGTAACGAAACGAAATGACCTAGAGATATGCAGTTAGAATATTATATTAATCCTAGAAATGAACGAGATTCCTATCTCTATTAAAAAGAGAGTGGAGGAGTTAATTCGTTTGGCTTCGATTACACAGCTGAGAGGGTTACTCAACTTGAATGTCCCAACTCCGTTTGGGTTAAAGTTCTGTTCTTTAGTTATCTATGTCTGGACTGTCGGACCGACAGTGCTGTTGTAATTTTTTTTTTGCAATAATTTATAATTGTAAAATGATTTTATCAAATGGTAACCAAGCCAATTTAATAAATAAATATGTAATTGTGTAGTTTGATGTAAGATTTAATTATTGCAAAATTTCTCAAATTACACAAAAAGCAATAATTCTTACTTTCTCTAATCAATATATATCGAAAGTATTGCATGTCAAAAATTCAGATTTTGATGGAAATACACGAGGTCCCCTAAAAAAAAAGTGCGTCCCGCAAAATAGTCTATCTGTGATCAAAATAAAGCAAGAAGGAAATGAGCTACGAGGTTGAAATTTTATATTTAAGTCAAGTACACTCCTTAAGCTTTTAAATAAAATCGGCCAAAGAGAGTACTTTGTTGAAGTACTTTTTCAATTTTTGTCCTATTTTCTTAAAATTTTCTCTAACGACTTTGATTAAAATTCATAAATCAATTAATTTTTAGATGGTCTTTAAAATGTATATTCTCATTTTGATCTCAAAATTATCTTTATTTTAAAGAATATGAGAAATAGATGAGATGGAAACACAGGTGGCAATGTGGTTGCCTACGGTGCTAGGGGTCAGGGGTTTGCAACCCGTCTCATGCGACAAACAGCTATATCAATTGAAATAAATAGAGATGGTGTGTCTAAATGGCCTCCGATGCTAACAAAGACCTTAAATTAAAACATTCTGGTGTGACTTAATGCACAGTAGATTTTCTTTGTTAAGATATATTTAGTTTCCCATAGCACCTTAGTTCCAAACTTGGATGGCGTTGAGCAACGAATGTTTCTATTCGGAAATAAAGTATATTTTAAACATGTTTTAAGAAAAAACTTGCTATTATATCAATACTTTTTAAAGAGCATCTTAATTTATGAACTTTAATCAAAATCTTTAGACTTCACTCAGGGGCTCACTTCTAGTGAGTACGTGGATGGCGACCACGAGTTACCCAAGCAAAGGCTGACATTTCTTCCTTTCCTTTATGTCAGCCCTCTTTTCCCTGTTTCATATCAAGCGTCAGGCCGTGAGACGAGTCGGCTTATTTTTCTCTCGGTCTCTTATTTCTTTATAAATTAATTTTGCCGATCCCACATAGGGATAAGCCCAAGATAAAAGAAGAATCAAAATCGTTAGACCAAATTTTGAGAAATTCAAAAAAAAAAAAAAAAACACCGGAAAAATACTTCAGTAAAATACTAGTACTTTTTAACCAATTTTGTTCAAAAGCTTAATTCAACTGTCCGGGAGAGTATCTAACTTAAATATAAAATTTCAACCTCGTAGTTCATTTCATTCATGCTTAAAATACATACAGACCAATTTGTAATAAAAAAAAAATAAAAAATAATTATACCCGAAATCGGAAAACTAAATATATATCGAGACAAACAATCTGGTGTGACAAGCACAAAAGACAACTTTCAATTACCCAAGTTTTGTGCTGTACAACCAGTCACACCAGATTTTTTTTGCGTGCATGTATACTATTTCTATAGTGGGAAATCGTGTTGCAATTTAATCACAATTAAATAAATAAACATTGTGTTGTGTTCTTTCACTTTAAGATAATTATATTAAGAAATTACGACAAGGGCTATAGCCGTCACCTTAATTAAGACATAACTAGAGAGTGGAAAAAAAGTCTTTCGACTTTTATCAATTTTAAGACTTTTCCAGATTTTCTTAGATATCTTCACTGATCTCACAAAAAGAAACGTTTTTTGAGATTTTCAAAAATTTGGTGCTTTTTTGCCTCTCAGAGACTTTTTTATGAAAAAAGCGACTTTTATGCAGGGTGGTTAAAAAACCACTTTTTTAGATTTTGACCAGAACACTGGTCATAAGTGGTTAAAACCGTCCAAAAAATTGGTTTTAACCACAAAATTAATTTAAATTGTATTGGATACCAATCAATTTGAATAAATAGGGACGGGGTCTAAATGGCCTTAAATAAGAAAAAAAAATCTATTTATTTCAAGCTGAGCCAAAGGTCTGCTTATAAATTACAAACTACACCAAGGCCGGAGGGAATTTCTTTTACTTTCTCATATTACTAATTGTTAAAATTGACAGCGACTTTTTTTTGCCAAAAACAGACATTTTACCGACTATTTGGCCAAAAAAGAATAGACTCTAAAGGCAACTTTTTTCCGCTCTCTAGACATAACATAAATGTTTGATCCATATTGATAAATTTATTGTTTATTAATCCCCGCCTGTTGCTATAAAGAAATTTCATTTCCTATTTTTTAGGAGAGTGTTTACTTTTTCTTATCCGTTAGTCATTTAAGATAAAAAAAAGAACCACTCGGAAGATTATTTACATAATCAATTAACTCATTATTAAACTATGATCAAATAAAACATTTTATATTTGATAATAAAAATTTTTTTTTGTCTTTGTTATTTCCTTTAAATAATGCAAAGACATCAGGAAATGCGCAATTACCTGGAGAGAATGGTAATGAATTTCGATTGTAATTTAAAATAAAACAACCTATCTATCTTTTGTATATAAAGAAATTTATATTTAATTTCACAATCACCAAGGACTTTGACCAGACTTTCTTTCTTACACTGACATTAAATTTGAAAATAGATCAAATTTTATCGAAGGAAAAAAATTAATTTAAAAAAATTTGGAGTGACTAAAACACATCAAGCAACTTTTATCCAAATAAAATAAACAAATCCCCAACTAGGCCCTAGAATATTGGATCCCACCACGAAAGACCTCAGGAGATGGAGTATAGAGAAAGTATTGTATTTATGTCAAAAATTCAATATCGAGATTTTGACGAAAATACACGTTTTGAGGTTCCCTAAAAGGGTCTCGCAAAATTTGTCTGTAAACAAAATATCTCAATAACGAAAAGAGCTAAGTGGTTGAAATTCGGTATTTAATTTAGTTACTTCCATAGGACGTGACACAAAGCTTTTGAACAAAATCGGCCAAAAAGTACTAGTATTTTACTAATGTACGTTTTTAGTTTTTATCGATTTTTTTCAAAACTCGCTCTAACGATTTTGATTAAAATATATAAATCACTTATGTTTTAGATGCTCTTTAAAATGTATATTCTCATTTTGCCATCAAAATTGTTTGAAGCACACTTTACTCTTGTACTTCATAGGAAAGAGAGGATGAGTTAGAAACAGGAAATGATGTAACTTCACGGGGTGCCGGTAGATGGCTACGGCCAGAAGCCGGTTTCATGCACGAAAACCTCGTGGATCCCGGTAGGAATTTCAAATAATAATTGTGTTGCAACATATTTAGAGTAGATACTATCGGTCGAATTATTATCATTTTATTTGACCTTTAGGTACGTGATAGTTTTGCAATTACAGTAGTCTAGATGATCGAGAATCATTAAAAATAATACTGCATTTATAACCTTGGGAGTTTCGCAAAGGAGAACGGGAGCGGAGACAAACTTTAAACTATCATTCATTCATTTAGTTATCATCATACTAGTGAAAAATAGCATAGTCATTATAATAATTAATTTCCCTTAATTATCATACTCCTGAAATATTGTCTAAAGAATATACAATTGAATTTCTGTCAACGCTGAAATGAGTTTTAGAAGATAAAAATGATTATTTATAATGATAATAAAAATAATTCAAAAAGCGACAAATACTTAAAGAGGGTGGGGGGGGGGGGCTTGAAACTTGTTTTGCATTATGTAACTTCTCATCAGTTTTTTTTTTTTTTTCAAATAAATATTTTTGTTATAAAAAGTCCTTTGAATTTTATAATCCGCGCATTACTTTTATTCAGAAACGATACTAGAAAATACGCGTCGGGTTTTTTTGTGAGTTATATAAAAGCGAGGAAATATTTTCACTTTAATAAAATCCTAAGGAATTTTATAATTAGTTATTAATATCCTCAAATTTATATAACTCACAAAAAACAAGAGAAACTTTTTTTTCAGTCTCTATCTTTTATTAGTCTCTGAACACAGAGGCGTATCGAGGGAAGGGGGCTGGAGGATTTGTCTTTGAGAGGCCCTGGGGCTCTCAGGACTCTAAAAAAAAAACGGAAAAATTTAGATTAAAAAGAAAAATTAATGAAAATTCGTCTTTGAGAGGCCCCTTGGGGTTCAAGGATATACGGTATTTTATAAATATTTGTGTATATGGAGAAAAGGATTATTTAAAAATGAGATTGCCCCCCCCCCCCCACGAAAAAATTCAATATACACCTTTGTACAAAATACATATAAGCCCCCTCGTTTAGAGACGCCCCAGGCCCCCAATTGCCTCGGTAAACCTCTGTCCGTACATGCAATGCCATTGAAAAATGAAGACCAGGGGGGGGGGTATTCAAAAAGATGTTCTCACGGCGATCCGGAATGATAGTAAAAATGTTTTTGTTTGTGTTCTTAAGGTTTTTCCTTCCTATGTGAAGAGTCGCTCCCACGACTGTTGATTACTTTCAAACTTTTTATGCGAGTCACTCTACGCATAATAATAAGCGAAATTACAAAATGAATCGATTGTTTTTTTTTTTTTTTATTATTATTCTTATTAATATTATTTAAATATGAAGTACTATATATTATATAATAAACAATTTGTACTGATAAAGAAATTATCTTTAATAAAGTGTTTAATAATAAGCATTTAAATTAATAATAATCTTTATATTTTATAGTTTTCGGAACAGTAATGAAATTGAACTTTTGTGTGCAAGGGGGAAGGGTATTGCATAGGGGGGGAGCTTTGGGGGTTCAACCCCCCCCCCCCCATGGGACCCAAACCATGACTGGATATTTAAGCTCTATAATACAAAAAATTTAACAATTTTAAAATTGTATTAAAAAAAAATAAAAGTATTTTTTGGTGTCTTTTCTTTAATATTACTAATTTTATCAGTAATTAGTTGGAACTTACTAAACACTCCTGTACCAAATTTTTTAAAATATATACAGTACTTTGAAAATTCATTTATTTCATTAGAACTCTTAGACTGCCTCAATACTGGGGGGAGGGGGGGGGGGGCAAATCCTGTCTTGAACCCCATCAAAAATTTCTGGTTACGTCTATGGGCTATTGAATAGGAAGAATATTTTTAAACTCGTTAAAAAAGAACATTTTTTTTTAGGAAGTGGATGCTGATCATGATGAAAATGACCACAAGCAACCAGGAAGAGGGTGAAAAAATGAAATTTGAACGATGAAGATGCCAAGATGCCTCACTTGTATTACGGACAAAAGACGCATTTAGAAGAATAATTGATTCAAGTTCGGCTGAGCAACGACATGTAGTTTTGATTGATATTCACCATAATGACCTGGTACAAGGTACAAACTATATATAAATCCTTATTCCAGGTGTCCTGTATGTTATACAATCATAACCGAAAATTGTTTTCATAAAATTACTCTGAAATGGGAGAGGCGAGGTTACCAAAAATCTTAATGAGATCTCTGGTGAAGGGTGTAACTAGGTGAACTCCCACTCCTCAAGTGTGAGGAGCTAAAGCAATACCATTTTAGATTGAACCCGAAACAAGATTCCACTTTTTAACCCCTAACTGGAAATTCCACCGAGATGTTGAGAAATCCAAAATTTCTATATTTTTACATATTAAAGACTTTTTAGAAATGAATTAAAAAAGAATCGGCTGTCAAGTGAAAAATTTTTGTATGTAGAATTAGAAATTAGAGTGCAGCTAAGCGTAATTTCATTTATTTCCCCCTCAGAGCTCACGTTTCGGTCCTGCTTAGGACCATCTTCAGAGCACTAGGGGTGTCATTATCAATATGAATTTCACATTTACATCAATCGTTGGTTTTTCTTTAGTATATACTTTTTTAATATAAGCTGAAGTGCTCACATCAAGTTCGGCTTTAATTTAATTTTTTGTGTTCGGGCTTCTCAGTTTCCTCTTAGAAAAGAATCAAACTGAGTTTTGTCTTAGATATGACGTGAATTGGCCTTCGAAGCAAAACCACAATAAGTTTTTCTATTTATAACTTGGAGAATATCAGCCAAAAATCGATATATAGATATTTTAATAAAAAAAAAAATTTACCTGGGAACTAATTTTATTAAAAAAAACACAAAAGAACCTTATATTTATTATTAAATAGTCAATAAAATAAAATTATTAAAATTTGATAAAAACAAAATTATATTTTGATATTTTCATGTATATATATATATATATATATATTTAAATAGATTTTTGACAAAAATTTCTTAATTAGTATTTTGAACAAAAAAAAAAAACAAACAAACTCTTATGACATTTATTAATCGAAATTCAAGTTAATTGCTATTCATTATTAATGTTATAGTATATAGTTTGACAATAAATAAATGAAAAGTTGAATTAATTTAATTGCCGACCTTGTTTAATTGTGGGTTTCTAAGGTGATCCAATCCCCTGACTGTTGAAGGGCAGATATTGTCCATCGTGCTGTCTGAGAATGTCCAGTGAGATAATTTGCAATTTTGTTTAGACATGACTTTCAATTGGTGTGAATACTTGATCGGTTAGTAGAGTACTGAAAGTATAATACCAAGTATGAAGCAACTTTAAAGCATTTTGTCTGTCTGACCACTCCTTTTATCTTGCATTATAATCGTGCATGCAATCAAGGCGACTGCTTTATTACGTGATATACGCAGGCGCAGTTTTATAAACAGCTGACTGCTGTCATGTCAACCATCAGAGCATTCAATAAATGGCACCAAATTCAAATATCTTTTATTAAATTATATTGCTACGAATTAACTGATCGCCACCACCAGTGTGATGATTTTGAATTTCCACTTGTTCAACAAGTGTGATTGATTGTTATTATTGTTTCTACTTGAGAAAAAAACGCTTTCAGCAGATTTTACTTTCTCTCTATATGAAATATATAGAGAGAGAAAGTATTGTGATCATGTCAAAAATTCGATGTCGAAATTTTGATGGATATACATGTTTTGAGGTCCAAAAAAGTGGGTCCCGCAAAAATTGGTCTGTCTGTGTGTCTGTGTGTAACGATTTATAGCATGAAGGAATTGAGCTACCGGATTGAAATTTTATATTTAAGTTAGGTACTCTCCCGGACACTCAAAATAAGCTTTTGAACGAAATCGGCCAAAAAGTACTAGTACTTTATTGATGTAATTTTTTAGTTTTTTTCGATTTCCTCAAAATTTGCTCCAACGATTTTGTTAAAAATTGATAAATCAATTATTTTTTACATGCTCTTTAAAATGTATATTCACATTTTGCCGTTGAAATCTTTTGAAGCCCACTTTAGTCTTGTACTTCATAGGAAAGATGAGAAATGGTTACCATGATAACAGAATATAAATCTTTTTCTTTTTAGATTAAAATTCATATAGATCAACTATTTTTAAATGCTCTTTAAAAAGTATATCAGTAAAATTTTTCGTGAAAATTGTTTGAAGTACATAAGTATGTATAAATATACATAATATGCATAAAATGATATGAATTTGTATAGAAAACTTTAAGGAGGGGGCGGCAAATTAAGTTTTGCCCCCCCCCCCCCTCCTAAAAAATCTAGTTCCGGCCCTGACTTACTGTTGTAGTATTTCAGATTTTTCAAATTCATTTTCCAGCTCTTCTTCCTTCCATAGAGCCAATGTTAAATCCTTATGGGGATTTGTATGTTAATTTCGATTCAAAAGGGGGTCCCCTTTGGAACTTATTACACATTAAAAAAAAAAATTTTCCAATTCTTATGAAATTTTGTATTTATTTACGATTCTCTACTGAGTATAAAATATCCAAATATAGTATTTAAATTTTGGAAAATAATCATAGTTCATTTCAAGATGTCAATATTTAAAATAGACGGAACCAGCCAGCACGGTGCACAACTTTCTCTTACCGAAGGGCAAGAGAAAGTTGTGTGCTGTGCGCCCTTGTGACTTTGAAGAAAAATCTTTAAAATTTTTTCACAGGCTCGGGCCTTTAGTCACGCTTCACAAAACATTCCTGTTCTCGTATAGGATTAGCTCTGATTAAGAAAAACTTTTTCAACTTTAATAAATCCTGTTCCACTCCACTCGATTTATTCCAGGGCTAGAGGTAAACGAGCCTGAGTTTCAAAAGATTTGGTCCAGGAGATGCTGAGAAAATCATGATTCGCAATTTTTACCGCTCCCTGAAGGCTGATTTACTTCTCGTTTTAATAGCCTCTTACATGTAGGGCAATAAATTATGCCTCAAAGCAAATTTCACTTTATAAAATAAATTTGCCTAATTTCATCCTTTTATGATGAGTGGTTCCAGAGATATAAGCGAAATAAAAAACTACATATATACATACGTCCCGGTACATACATACCTATCGGCGCTGTCTTACAGGATTGGGGAGCTATAACGCCTTCCTGAAGACCTAAACTTAGTTTAGATATAAAATTTATATGGATTTAGCAATGTCAACATTTTAGGCTTATTATTAACCTTATGGTTTTATTTATCTAAAAAACAAATTTGAAATAATATTATATATACACAGTACATGTATATCTGTTGGCTTTTTTATGAACAAAAATTCTCTCCCCAAAAAAAAGCTAAATCCCAGGACCGCGCCTGATACATATGCATACACACACACACATATTAATATTTTTTTTGCTTTTCTAGGGTCATTCATTATTTGAAAAAAATATTTCGAAAGTAAAATAAAAAATTATTAATTAAAAATTTACTAAAAATTAATATTATTTTTACTTTCTCCTTCCTTTTTTTTTTTTATATTTTTTTTTAGGGGGGGGGTTTTGGGTTCTTGTTCAAAATTTGGAGGTGGGTGTTTGGTCGTGTTTTTTGGTTTTGGGGGCCCTCAATCCAAGGGTGGGGGTTTCGGGACGGGGTGTCTGTGTGTGTGTGTGTGTGTGTGTCTGTGTGTGTGTGTGTGTGTGAAAAAAATATCTCGAAAGAAAGAAGGAGGGGGGAGGTGAATTTTTTTTTTGTTTGGCCCCCCCCCCGGGGGGGGAGACACGAATTTTTTGAAAAAAATCAACAAAAAAATACCACTTTTTTTTTTTTCTTTTTTTTTTTTTTTTTCTCTTTTTCTAAATTTCCTCCCTCCATTTTTTTTAAAAAAAAAATTTAAATTTTTTTTTTTTTTCTATAAAATATATATTTTTTTTTTTTGTTTGTGATTTCGAAAGCCCCCCTTTTCCCTTTTCTCTTGAAAAGAAAGGGGGGAGGGGGGGGGGGGGGGTATCAAAATATAAATATTTTCCCATACTTATAAATTTTACATCTTGAATTCAATTGTACCCTACTGTCGGAAACTAAATACATGTCGACACAAAAAATCTGGTGTGACAAGCACAGTACACAACTTTCGATTACCGAAGGTAAGAGAAAGTTGTGTGCTGTGCGCCAGTCACACCAGATTTTTTAAATTGGAAAATCAAAAAAAAATTTTTTTTTTTTAATCCAAAAATGTAAATTTTCTTATTATTTAACAAATATTAATTAAATAAATATAAAACTAAAAAAAAAAAATTGTTAAAAATAAAAAAAATAACGAATAAAATAGTTTAATGATCAACGTCATGATTCTGATGATGATGATGAATCCAATAACAGACGTGACATATAAACATGCCTTCATGCGGGTATCATGCCTAGTTTGAAGTAATGCAGATAGGCTTAGGCTTATGAATTGTATAATTAAAGAAAAGTTGAAATTATCATTATGTTTAAACACGTGAACAAATTTCGATTTTCATTTGCGTTACATAATAAAGTGATGATCTATCAAGTCCGTGAAAAAATTCAAATATAATAATAAAACAATTTTTTTTTTTATGTTAATTAATTATAGTAGCCGTAATTCGCTGGAGGGGTGGGGGAAAAATTATCAATGATTTCTTTTTAAACAAAACGCATTTTCATAATATTACTTTCCCGCACTATTTTATGTAATATATTATCATGAAAAAATTCCCCAATTTTTTTTATATATAAATTTACGTTTCAGGTCATAAGGACACCTTAGCTTTTGATTTTGCTTATCTCTTGAACCACTTATTGGATAATGATGAAGTTTGGAATATTAAGCATTAAAAGTGAATCGGCCCGCAGCGAGCGATGCAAGTAGTAAATATTTATCCCGTTCAAGATTTTATCAGCTTCCACTGGATCAAATCTTTTAAAATTCAACCAGGATGCTTATTCTCATAAAATGAGCAAATATGTTGTCAAACTTCCCCGTTTTACTTTATCAAAGCCAAACTCCGGTTAAAAAAAGTGGATAAATTTTACAATTTCGTTGTTTTTTTATTTTTTTTTTATTTTATTTAAATTTAAACATAAACGTATGTACTCAGGGAAAGTTTTGTGGGGCAAGACCTGATGCAGTATAAAATTATTAGAATTTTTTAAAAGAGTGTTGGTGATTCTGTTCGGGACGCAATGGTCAGTTAGTTGGTTGACTTTTGATTAGTGTATTTGTCAATCAAATTAAAGGGCTCTTTTGTCCTACCTACAATAAATATTTGTATGTAAATATTGCATGAAGAAGGAAAACATTTAATATAAAATTATTTCATAATAAAAATCCAAAGGTAAATTAATGAATATACTTAATTAATTATACAGATTTTGCCAACGCCTTTTATTTCGTTTTTACCCATTGAATTAATTTTGCGGCATATTTTTTTTATGTAAATATTGCATGAAAAGGAAAAGTTTTAAATAAAACATAAACCACCAAAATGTTTCATTAATTACATACATTACAGAGTCCCCCCCCCCCGATAAATCCAAGATGCGGTCCCATATTTTTTTAACTCAAACGTGTATTTCCATCAAAATCTCAAAATTTTTGTTACCATCACAATAATTAATCTCTGTATATTACTTTAATCGGCAGGAGGAAGTAAAAATATTTATGAAATATTAATACTATCTAAAATTAAAATAATTGCGGACACAGTAAAAATATTGCAAACCAAATTGCTTCACTTTCCTTGCTCTTTGAGATTCGAGTGTTCCCTCCATGTTGATAGCCAACCTTTGATTTAACCTCATTAATATTTTTATCGTCTATTTTTAATAATTTTTTTTTATAAACTCAATCAATATTTTTAAATTTAATTCTCTTTAAAAAAAAACTTTATAATTTAAAACTAAAATTTAATATAATTTCTTTTTCATATGTTGGTAGCCTTCGCATCTCACTTTGACATTAATAATTTGCATATGCCATATGTACACAAATTTTCATTAATGTCATCACTGAATTACACGTTGTCATAAATTATTATTAAAAATTATATTTATTTAATTATTTATAAAATAACCAGAGAAAAAAAAATATAAAATAAAATGTCACTTAAAGAAAAACAAATAGGTTAGTATGAATATTATATTTTGATAAAAACATTATACTTCTTATTTAATAACTTGTTAATTATTTCAGGTGCATTAAAACAAATGCTGAATTTAAATCAACATTCTGTTAAAACGTCTACTTCGGAACCAGTTTGGAAAATATTAATATATGATCGTTATGGACAGGACATTATTTCTCCTTTATTGTCAATTAAAGATTTAAGAGAATTAGGCGTAACTCTCCATTTGTAAGTAAATTTAACTATACTAAAAAAAACTACTATGCTAAAAAAAAAACGAGGAAATAACTATTGTGATACTTAAAGCATTATTAAATGTGTGGTGAATTGATTTCTGAGGAGGATTTTTATTATAAGTTGTTTTATCTAAATTTTTGATTTATTATGATTCTTTTTGTTGAATTTATGTTTCGTTTAGGTTTATTTCGATCAATTGTTTTTCTTTTTTTTACTAGATTTAATAAAATGTCGCGTGCTGTAATAATTTTAATGGAATGGCTTGTGACATCTTGTCATGGAACTGGATGAAAAAAATTTGAGCAGTATAAAAAAATAATTATGTAATCAGATTATTTATTTAATAATTAATGTTCTTCTCGGTTGGATAATTCTAAAACGACTAAGATGTTATTGTCAAGATATGCACAAAATAAACAATAATTTTACAATTGCTGCTTCTGGGTGAATACATTTATTCTCTTTAAACATCATTAATATATAATATATTGATAATTAATTATGCTGTTAATTATATACAACGCGTATGTTAGCCGTTTAATTCATTCAGCAAGCAATTGTTAATTTATTATATATACAGTCTATGTAGCTAGAAAAAAAATTGATTTGTCTGTAATTTCATAAATCACCGCCTATGTGTAAAAATAGTTTTATTAAATTAAATATTTAATTTACTATTTAAAAAAATTTCTTTTTTTAGACAACTTCATTCAGATCGGGACCCTATTCCAGATGTACCTGCTGTTTACTTTTGTATGCCATCAGAAGAAAATTTGGGAAGAATTGGTCAAGATTTACATTCAAACCTATATGACGCCTATCATTTAAATTTTATTTCACCAATTTCAAGACAAAAACTCGAGGATCTTGCATCAGCAGCTATCCAATCAAATTCCGTTACTCAAATTCATAGAGTTTATGATCAATATCTTAATTTCATTTCACTTGAAGATGATCTGTTTATACTTCGACATCAAAATAGTGAAGCCATTTCATATTATGGTAATTTTAAAATACTTTTTTTTAAATTTTAATATATATACGTGTATATGTTCTGGAAACCTCACGCGGTTGGGATATTTGTGAAGTAAAATTTTAAGTTTTTAGCTGCTTTGAAATTTTAATTAAAATTGACATTTCAATTCTCCTTTTGGAGCCATCAATGATTGGTTTTGAGGTTTGTTTTAGGGATCACAATATATTAAGTTGTGAAAACATTCTATATATATATATATATATATATATATATATTTCTAGAAGTAAGTAGATACGTAGAGCTTATAGCTGGTAGTTCAATCAGGATAGAATAAAAGGAGAAGAAAAACAGCAGCTAATCGTATTTCATTATTTTAATACGACTAGCTGCTGTTTTTCTTCTTTTATTCGATCCTGATTGAACTACTACCTATAAGCTCTACCTATCTACTTATTTCAAGAAATTACTATCTTGTATAACACCTCTCAAGACATATATATCTGGGTTAGAGTTTATATATATATATATATGTTATACCACTGCCCAAAAAGTAAGGTAGCTTTTGTTATAAAATGAAGAATCTCTATTTAATCTTCTAAATCAATTTCATCCCCTTTAAAGGAATCCCCCTCCATTAGATTAATGATATAAAGAGGATGCAGGCCAATAATAAATAAAAAGCATCTATTTTGCTAACATTCTTTATTTAGGAACGTTTCGGCTATGATCAACAAAGCCATCTTCAGCCCTTCAAGAGTATATTTTATATTATTAACATACAAAATAGATATTCTCTTAAGAAATATAATACAGTTCATATGTATTTAGTCGAATATATTTTTTTAATTATCAATTGCAAAGCCTTGAATCTTATACTCTCTTGTGGTTAATTATAATTAATATATATATATATTATATTTCTTAAGACACTATCTATTTTGTATGTTAATAATATAAAATATACTCTTGGAGGGCTGATGATGACTTTGTTGATCATAAACGTTCCTAAATAAAGAGTCTTAAAAAAATAGATGCTTTTTATTTATTATTGGCTGCATCCTCTTTATATCATTAATACAATGGTATATTTTTAATAATTTTATTGTACTAATTACATTTTTTAAATATAATTTAATCACATCAAACTATCTCATTTAATATAGGGCCACGCGTATACCCTTAGTAGCTGGGGTGCCTTATTGCAAACAAAATAATAATAATAATATAGGAGCTATTTAATGATTATTCATAGTGGGCTGCAATACTCAATAAGGTGTATCAAAAATAAATAAACATTCCAGGGACTTCTTAAGCACTTTAAAGAGCCAAAGTCTTAAGTCTAAGTAGTTTTTTTGATCCTAATAATAATAATAATATTTTTTTTTAAATATTAATCTTTTTATCAATTTAATTATAAGGACCGTCGGTCAAAAAATAAATACTTTTGCGTATTATCCGTTTATTTGTAAATATTTCGACCCCAGTGATATGGAATCATCTTCTGTACAATCAACAGATGTTTTACAAATCGTTACTTTCTCCCATCCAATATGACAAAATAGCTGAGCATTCCATGAATGCAATTTTTATAATGCATAAGTATTTATTTTTTGGCCGACAGTCTTTATAATTAAATTGATCATCCTTACGGCCATCTACAAACAATTAATCTTTTTAATTTTTAGCCATCAATCGAGGAGAAATTAAAGACACCGAAATGGAAAATATTATGGACACTATTGTAGATTCTTTATTTTCAGTGTTTGCCACTCTTGGTAAAAAATTTATTTAATAACGTTTTATAATTTTTAAGGAAAAAAAAAATCTAAAACAAAATTTCATTTTTTAGGCAGTATTCCAATAATACGATGCCCTAGAGGAAATGCTGCTGAAATGGTAGCTGAAAAATTGGATAAGAAATTAAGAGAAAATTTAAGAGATACTCGTAATAGTCTATTTATGGTAGATGCATCACAAGCTGGACAGTTCAGGTATTTATTTATAAAGAAAACAGAAAACTAATTATATTTTAGTGAAGGGCAGGGGTAGTGAAAAAAAAAAAATTGGCTCCCCCTACCTACTTTTCATCTACTAATTATATTTTGTTTAGTTTTCAGCGTCCCTTATTAATTATTTTAGACAGAAATGTGGATATGGCAACTCCTCTTCATCACACATGGACTTATCAGGCCTTAGCTCACGATGTTTTGGAACTGGTACTAAATCGAGTAATTGTAGAAGAAAATGTCAATCGAAATCATGCAGGAGGAACTAAAATGAAAACTAGATCGTGTGATCTTGATTGGAGAGATCGATTTTGGATGCAACATAAAGGAAGGTATTTAATCAAAAAAAACATCTCTATCCTTTCTTTTAATTTGTAATTTTCTCCTAGAATCGATCAATCGAAAAACTAATTAAGATACGATAATTGGCTCACTAAACAAAATTTTTACTGTATTTTAACTTTTTAAAAAATATTTTAGTTTAAAATTTAAAAAAAAAATCTTTTTTTTTTCAAAAATGAAAAAAAATTTTATTACAAAATTTAAAACAGGACTAATCGAAGTCAGACTGGTCGAGGTATTGCTGTAGGAGGAATTTACATTTATTGACTAAAATTTTAATTTTGAAAATTTTGTTTTCTAGCCCATTTCCTATTGTTGCTGAAGCTATACAAGAAGAATTAGAGGAATATAGATCTTCTGAAGAGGAAGTTAAAAAATTAAAGGCCTCAATGGTTTGTATTTATTTATTTTACAAGACTTCTACAACTCAACTCCTACAAGCAGGACTTTGCCAATCCCAAGTGATTTTAATAACTCCTGCCCTTTATATTATAAATCTTTTTACTTTCTCTTGCCTATGTATATATGTAATATATATAGAGAGAGAAAGTATTAGATTCATGTCAAAAATTCAATGCCGAGATTTTGATGGATATAAACGTTTTGAAGTCTTTAAGTCCAAAAAAGTGGTTTTTGCAACATGGTCTTTCTGTCTGTCTGTCTGTGTGTCTATCTGTGTTCAATTTAAAGGATGAAGAAATTGAGTTGCAAGGTTGAAATTTTATATTTAATTTAGGTACCCCCCTGAGGCGTGAAAATAAGCTTATAATTCTTTTAACAGGGACTTGATGGTGAAACCGATGCTGCCCTTTCGATGGTTTCTGATAACACAGCAAAACTCACCTCTGCTGTTAATTCGTTACCTCAATTATTAGATAAAAAGAGATTAATTGATATGCATACAACAATTGCCACAGGTTAATTTTCTATTTTATTTAAATTTCCACAATAAAAATAATATTTTAATTGTATTTATTTTAGCTATTTTAAATTGCATAAAGAATCGCCGTCTTGATACATTTTTTGAATTCGAAGAGAAAATTATGAGTAAAGCCAATATGGACAAAAGTTTAATCGATTTAATATCGGATATTGAAGCTGGAACGCCAGAAGATAAAATGAGACTTTTTATTGTATTTTATATTTGCTCACATTCAATGTCTGAGGTAAATTACTTTCATTTCATGTTTATATTAACTAAATTAAGAAACTAATTTTAAAAAATATCACATTCCAGGCCGAATTTGATCGGTATGCTGCAGCTCTTCAAAATGCAGGCTGTGATCTCTCACCCCTCACTTATATCAAACGATGGAAGTATGTATTAATTAATATAATTTAAAGACATACATCCCTGTATTTATTGGTGAATCTTGAAATTAAGGGGAATTTGAGGAGGAAAACATAAATAAAAATATAAAATTGAAAATTTACTATTAGAGTAAACAAAATAAAATTTTCCTTGCCACGAGAGTCTAGAAGTATTGACTTGAATATTCTAATTCTTTTTTTATTCCATTTTAAAGAAATTTTGTTAATTTTACAGGGCCTATGCAAAAATGGCGGCATTACCAAATCAGTATGTTGGTGGTGGAACTAAAACAGTCAGTATGTTTTCTAAATTAGTATCGCAAGGATCTTCATTTTTGATGGAAGGTGTGAAAAACCTTGTTGTTAAAAAACATGTAAGTTTATAAATTCTAAAGTTTCAATTAATCATTAAAAATCAATTTTTTATATTACATGTAACTTTTATAGAATTTGCCAGTAACTCGAATAGTTGATGAATTGATAGAAGGACGCCAAGGAGAAACTGAAGAATATCGTTATTTAGATCCTAAACAACTTCGAGGTGCTGGTGAATCCTCAGGAGCAAGTCTTTCCAGAGCACAACGAAGCACTCCCTTCCAATTCGCTGTTGTTTTCATGGTTGGCGGTGGAAATTATATTGAATATCAAAATTTGGTTGATTATACAAAGGTATAAAATATTTAGTTTATATTTATCACGAATGTGTTTATTAAAGCTTTTGTGGTTTGAATTATTATTATTATTATTAGGTGAATTTTTAGTTATAGTTCACATTTTTGTATTAATTATTTATTAAAAATATATAAATACTGTACAACGTTTCGACTGCTTATGATGAACTCAAGTGAACTGAGTCGGAGCAAGTGCACAGTACTTGATAACGGCTGCAGAATAAGCAGTCGAAACGTTGTACAGCATTTATATATTTTTAATAAATAAATTAATACAAAAATGTGGTCTATAACTAAAAATTCCCCTAATAAGTATAAAATATTTATTATAACCAAATGGGAATACCAATATTTATTGCAATACGATTATTATAATCCAGCCACTAATTTCTCTCAAAATGGGTTAACTTTGGGGTCGTTTTTGAAATGCACAATTTGTAACTTTGATTTCAATTGTTTGTAATGAATTTGATAAATAATAAGTTAATTTTATTATATCCATATAGTAACACTCAGATTTTTTTATTTATATATAATCTCATCAGCCTCTTAGCTTTACGGTTGAAAAACTTCCAAGGGACTGACGTTTTTGATATAAATCACAAAAATCTGCTAATTGATATGGAATACTTAACAAACAACATGTTCAAGCATTTCCAACTTCCAACTATCAAAAATTCGAGCAAGCCACGAGGCTTATGATGGTTTTGTGGATCATAGCCGAAATGTTCCGCAATAATGAGTTTTAACAAAATATATGCTTTATAGTTATATTATTGAATGCATCCCCGTTTTTTATTAATCCAATTCGATAACAGCCACAACTTGTTATATAAAAGAGTGTTTGTTATTACAACAAAGTAACTAAAAAACATAACAAAGCCTCAAATAATCTTTCTCGTTGCAATAAATTTGCGATTCCCTTAATTTTTTCAAATTCTAATATTTTACCCCTTTCATTTCATGGAACTGACCTCTTATTGAAATGTGATGGTTTTCAAATTAATGCTTCATAACTTTAAGTCATTGTAAGATCAGTGGCGTCATTGGGGGGGGGGGGGCATTTGTTCCCCCTCTCCCCAAGGGCTCTGTATATATATATAAAATTTTATATTATTCTAGAAAAAGTTGAAATGATGCCACTGTGTAAGATAAACGAGTACGATGGTGATGCCTTGTTAGAGAAATTATAATTCTTTCTTATATTGCAGACTCAGAAATGATTTTTTCATTGATCCAGAGTGTTTTTTTTTTTACTATCTGGATGGTCCATAGACCTCTAAACGTACCCAGTAAAAATCAATAGAATATATAAAATTGCCTTCAATTTTGGAAAATAATGGGCATAATTTAGACACATTTAGTGACATATATAAAAAATGTTAAACTCCCATTTTCTTATTATTCATTCCAATATGAAGATTAAATAACATTTTTAAACCTATATTATGAGGAATGGAAGAAAATTATCTTCTTATTCCCCAAAAGGAATGCAAACAAATTTATTAGGAAATTGATAAAAAATTGCATTTTTTGTATATTAAATTATTATAACTAATAAGTTATTTTTATTTCCAGGGCAAATCTGCGTCATCATCTTCCAAAAAAATTTTATATGGCGCTTCATCATTAACAAATGCAAAACAATTTTTAAAACAAGTATGTTATTTTATATATCCATGTTTTTTTTTTCATTAATTTTAAATTTTATTTTTTTTTTAGCTTTCTCTTTTAGGTCAAGAGGTTAATTAATTATTAAGAAAAACTTTTTTAAATTTTTAAACAAAAAATTCTTATCAATAAATAAATATTCTATATATCTTCTCAAAATAAATTAACTATATATATATATTTGTATATATATATAGCCCATGCACGATATTCTATATTAAAATATATATATATACAGTTTTTAATTGTATTTATTCAAATCAATTCTTTTAAACCTTATTTTCATTCCTAAACCAATAAAATATAAATCTCCCCTCCTTGAATTTGTAATTTATCTATTTATTGTCTTTTAGCCAATAAAAATATAGAGAGAGAAATATAGTGCGAAAATATTAAGTTCTACGAGAAATTATAAAAATAATATGGTAAAATTTAATTTAAATATTAAAATAAAATTCTCTTCAATTTTTCTAAACAATTTCAATTTCAAATTTTAGCACCCATAACAAAAGTTTAGTCTTTGATGTATGGATATGTTTCTTTTTATAATATTTAATAAATTTTAGTATAGGCCTATATTTATTTTAAATGTATTTTTCTTGATTTCTAAAATTGTTTTTTATTAATAATAATTTTTTAATTATTTCTTATTTAATATTATGCCAAATTGAACGCACTCTTTTTAAAGATATATTCATTGAATATTTTTATATTCTTTGAATATTTTTTTCTACACCAGCTAAGTTATAGTGAAAATGTATTAGTTAAAAGTGCATTTCAATAATTGTCGTGTAATATTTTGTTTAGATTACATCCCAAACGGTGAGTTTATTATTTATTTAAAAAATTACACTTTAATAAAATATTCAAAATAACAGATTCTATAAAAAAAGTAAAGAGTTAGTATCTAAGGTCTCTTTGGGCTGTTAGTTTGCATAGGAATTATTTCGGCTCGACTTGCTCAAATATTCTAAAAATGCTTTATTATCTTAAAAACTATTTAATTTTCATAAATACGTGTAGGAATATAATTGTTTAAATTAAAAATAATATTGCAAAAGAATTAACACACACTCACATAACCCTTCCCTCCACAGACACACACAGACATAATTTCAAATATTCTTTTTTTAATTTAAAAAGTCTAAATGTCGGGGTCAAATGTTTTGACGATTAATGTTATAATAATGCATTTAATTTTATATATGTGAATACTAATAATAAATGCCCTATATTATTAACTTTTATTTTTAAATTTAAAACAAAATATGTATATTCTTTGAATGTTCCGTTGTTTAAGAGCAGGCAAGTGTAAACTACATCTAAATACATTAGGTAGTCTGTTTAAAAGTATCAAATGAAAATTGCCCGTTTCTTTAGTTTATTTCATTCATTTAGTGTTGAACATTATTTATTATAAACTGTGAGTTAATTATTTTTATTTTAAAAGTTCTATAAAACATTCATAAAGAGTTTAACAGTGTCTATATGAGAAACTTGATATTCTCAAGATGAAAAACAAAAAATTTAGTGTTACAAGTTTTTTTTTTTTCTTTATATTAGGCCCTATAACAAATTTAGTATATAAATATTTGTTTCCCTCCGACCCCTCACGGCGGGATTAAGGCGAATAATTAGAATTTGATTTGTCATTTGTAAAAATTTTTGGTGTCATAGGCTTCTTGAATGTTAGCATTTTTATTTATTAAAAATTTAGCAATTTTCAAGCTTTTCTCTTTGGGGTCGTCCACATATTACGTAACGCGTTGGGGGGGGGGGGGGAGGGATTTTACTAATTGTGACATGGAGGGCCCGGGGGTTTCTCTAAGTGTGACAACAATTCAAAGTTGAATTTATAAAATTTTTTGAAAAAAAAAAAAAAGTTCGAATGATTTTCACAAGGCCGAGATTTGAAAAAAATATTTTTCTTGGAAATTAAATGTTATTATTAATATAAAATTTTAAAAATTTGATTTGTATATGGGTCATTCTACAAAAATGAGTTAACTTTGGGGTCGAATTTGAAATGCACAATTTGTAACTTTGATTTCATTTGTTTATAATGATTTTGATAGACAATAAGTTAATTTTATATCCATATAGTAACACTCAGATTTTTTTATTTACATATAATCTCATCAGCCTCTTAGCTTTACGGTTGAAAAACTTCCAAGGGACTGACGTTTTTGATATAAAACACAAAAATCTGCTAATTGATATGGAATACTTTTTTTTTCTTTTAAATAGGCCTATTAAATATACCAATGAAAAGACATCTAATCCAGGATATTGTTGAAATAATTATTAATAAATTTCCAAAATATTACTTACCCAGGGACTGACGAATTGAGTGTTTACATGCTGAATTTTGGCACAAAAATAACAATAAAACACCCGGTATTTGGACAACAATGCCATCTTTACACCCTAAACTTATAAAAATCATATAATTATTTTATCTACAGAGTATAATACCAGATATTTTTCAAATTTAACATAAGCCAAGGGACTGACGCTCGGATTGAGATATGCGACTTTGAAATAAAAAAAATAATGTAAATTTATTTAAAATCAAAATTTATGACTTAATAACGCTTAATAAAGTATCTTAGATTATATCGATATCAGGGCCGTATATAGAATTTTTTTCTGGGGGGGGGCCCGAACTCAAAGATTTTCTGCAGGGAAAATTTTTTGATGAAACTAAATTTTTTCTTCACCCTGCCATTAAATACATTTTACCACAAACAAATTGGATTTGGGTGGTACATCGGCACCTAAATTGTGGGATCTTGTTAGGCATAACTGACTGCAAATCCAATGTTCCCCCGATTTGGATTTGCAGTAGATGCATGCTGCATCTTCTTCATCCTGGTTATCAGGAGATAAAGATTCTGAATGTTTATCTTCTGAATTTTCAAAAATAACACGTTTAATTTTCTTTTGGATTCTTCTGCATTTTTCCTTATTTTTTTTTACTATATTATGATGACAGACTATGTCATCTTATCAAATCGAGCGGTATGTCATCTTACCCCGATTTATATGAGGACATTAAACGCAGTAGCGTAACTAGGTGGGGGCGAAGGCCGGCGCTTGCCCCCTCCGCTCCAGGCGCATCAAGCCTTTAGCGCCCCTCTATACCGACATAGGCGCCATAAGGCCAGGGACGGTGATTTTATCATACTCTTTCCATAGATTGTCCAAAAACACGGATAGTTTTCTTTTAAATTATATTACAACTTAAAAAGCCACGCCCTTGTTGAGCTTCGCCCCCTCCCTCAAAGGCTAGTTACGCCGCTGCTACTCTGCCAGATATTTTTCATAATAATCATCATATTTATCTTAAATATATTTCTTCCCTTGATCCGTAGAAGGCCTACAGAGGTAAAGCATTAGCTTCATGTGCTCTTGTTTGCCTGCCGTTTTAAGTGTGAAATATTTATTTCATTAAATTGGCTTCCAATCAAATGAAAATTATAGGGACGGGGTCGAAATGTTCTCAGATGCAAGACAAAAAAAAATTATTTCTTTCAACATTTTTATTTAAACTAGCTGCATAGGCAGATTTGAAGGACCTAGTCTCTTTAAGCCTCAAAATTTTTTCAATTATTGTTATTACTCATAAATTTACTTTTTTCTATAAAAACTAGCTATGCATCTAGACTTGGACGGCCCACTTAGAATTTGAGTCTCACACCGAAAATATTTTTTATTTGACTTAATAATTATTCAGATATATTTCATTTCTCTTAATATTTCAACTTCGAAGACCAATTCAGCTCGCTAAATAAAATTGGGAATATTAATTTTTTGTTTGTTTGTTTTTTCAAGAAATTACATTTTCATAAATATTATTTATAATTTCTTATTTGTTAAAGAGAATTATAGTATTTTGTATCCACTGGGGGGGAGGGGGGCATACTAATTTGCTTCTGATTCTAGAATGTTTTCAAACTTTTAATAAAAGGAATTAAATTTTTTTTTTTTTTTCAGATAGTCCTTGAACTTATGAGACAATATTTCTCGGACTCAAACTCCAGATGCTGTATTTTACCTAAACAGGCATCATCATACAGAACGAGACATATAAAAAGTTGGAGGGGTTATTATTGCTTTATACACGAATGATGAAGGGCATTACTCTTCGAGCCAGCTGGTAATTTTTTTCTTAAATTAATTTTCAATAAAACAAATTTGACTTTCTATTTCTTATATTATATTTTTATTATAGAAAGCATTGTTTTTTTTTTTTATATAAGCTGAAATAGTATTTTAGCGAAACTATCCAAAAATGTATTACATTTTATTAATTACTGTCGTTTTCTTTTCTTTCAGTTCCCGGTCTACTTTCATGAGATTGATTTGACTTCTGCCTTCTCTTCTGGAGTAACAAGTGAGCCTTGCTTCTGCTGCAACAATTCTTCTCGAGTAGCAACTGATCTTCTCTTCTAGTCTTTCTACTGAGCTTCTCTTCTCAAGGAACTTGAAGTAAGGCCAGCGATTATATTAAAGGAGACTCAGATTTTTTACAGTTTAACTAGAGTTGAGCTCTTCTTAAATTTTTACAGTCAAAAAGAGTCAAGTGATTTTCTTTTAGAAATTGTTAATAACAGCACTAGTTTGATGTCAAAATTAATATCGATATGATATTTAGGCCAATCTTAAAAATTTGAAAAAATATTATAAACCATATAGTTGATATTTTTTTCAAATTTCTAATAAAGGAACAATATATCATTACAATATTATGTTCTTTAAATTAGATTAACTTGAAACTATGTTCTCTTACTAAATTTTTCTAAAAAAATCACCAAACTTAAGTTGACTGATGATAATTTTAGTTCTCCAACTCAAGTGTATCTGTAATGTAAGATGACAAAAAAAAAAACTTAAATTATTTTTACAACAATAATAATTTACAATCAAAGATAAACATAAAAAGTTTAATATTTAAAAATAAAATTTTTTTAGATTTTGATCAATAGTTGAGAATTCGCACATATACACACACACACTCACACACATATTATGTAAGTCATGTGGTTATCAACTTATTTTCAATTATAAACCGTTATTTATTCATTTTTGCATTCATAAAACGGATAAACGAAAAACGATTAACATTTTCAAAGACAAATTATGATTCTATTACTTTAATAATAAAAATAATTAAGGAATTTTCACTTTTCTGAACAGGATATATCTCTAATTTTTTCACATTTGCACTTGTCCATCGTGATGTTGTAATTTATATTTAAATTACAAAAAAAAAAAAAAATGAAATAAATAAATAATAAAAATAAATTTAATTTTTATATAAAAAAGAACATCTCGTGGTGCAATTGCAATGCGCGGTGGTTGAGAACCCTGATTTGCAACTTGGTTATTTTCATTTTTTTACTATATTCTTTTATTAAAGTTCATTTATTGTTAATTAGAATTTCATCATTTACCTAAAACTACTAATTTCTCTAAATAAATTATGTAGATTTCTATTTTTTTCCGAATCATTCTTATACCGTGTGATTTTTTTATATATAAATAAAATAAAAATTGTAATAAATAAAGAAAAAAAAATCAATTTATATATAAAAAAACAAAATTATAGATATTTGAAAATTTTAGAAAAATTGATTATAAAATTCAATTTTCAGTTCAAATGAAGTTTAAAGATGAAAATAACTCTCTCAATCCTCTACCTTCCTACCCTTCCTCTCAAACACTCACACACACATAGGTATTTTAGGCCCCAAACTCTCTTCCTCTTTAGGTTAGGTGCCTTGCTGCCTTTCTGTGTGCCTTGCTGCCTTTCTGCGAGATCACCAAGTCTTCATGTTATAAGGTGTGTTCTGCCATTCTGGCAAACATTTAGCTAATAGGTAATGAAGAAAGGGTGGGTTTTTAGCTTCAGGGCTTCTCTTTCAGTGTATTCTTCGAGCGATTCGATGGAAATGGAGGATGGAAATGAAACAAGGTATTTACATGCCCTCTCTATAGAGTAGGAATGGACATAAGGCCCATTTAGATTTTTTAATTCTTTATTTACAAACTAAAATGATATTTTGAATCAAATATTCAAATTAAAGAAATTTCATCAAAAAAGTTGAACAAATTAATTAATTGAAGCAGCCATTTTTAACTACACATACACTTAATAAAGCTTATAATATCAATAAAAACACAAAAAAACCAAAACTAAACAATTTTGCTACAAAATTTATTAATTGGCTGCAAATATTTTTACTAATCTGAGTCTCCTCTTTATTTTTAATAAGCAGATCGATGATGAAGGGGACGGTTTCTATAAATTTAAATGTTTAATTTTCAAAATTTGTTTTTAGACTTGTTTATTTTGATTGTTTTTGTCAATTTTTAATTTCGAACGATTTTTTTTCAACCCCTAAATCCCCTCAGATCCGCTTATTTTTATTATTTTTATTATTTCTTGCGAAAAACGAGTAAAACCAAGAAGTCTAAAAAAAAAAAAATGGGAGTTTCAAGTGCTTAAAAGATTACAAATTTAGAAATTCAGTACAAATAATAATTTAATTTTATTTTATTTACATTTAATAAAATTATTATTTTTTATTTTGTTTAAAAAATTTCTTCGAAAGTAACTATCTTGTAAATGTAAAATGTTCAATTTTATAATTAATTAAGAATTTGATTTATAGATAATAACTCCATTGTCTCTTTACTCTTCTTTCGCAAGCAATAGTTATATAAGTAAAAATTGTAAAAAGCAAAATAAAAATTAAATTTATAGTTATCATATTTTTTACATTTTAAATGGTTTATTTGAATTATATATAGTCAGTCCTTGACGTGAGTGACTGCTAATTAAAATTTTATAATTTTTCTTAGTATAAATAATTGTTTCATAATTTTTTTGAAGTATTTTAGGCACTTCTTCATCAGCAGTTCACATTCAAATGCCATATACAAGTTAACTTGCAATTCTTTATATAGAGTCCAAATGCTCTAAATTAAATTGTAAATTCCTTTCATGGTTGAATATTAATTTATATGTGGCATGAGTGTGTATGATTAAAAGAAGTCCCGACAAGTCCTTCTGAATTATTTGGAACTTTATTAGATAAAAGAAAACTCACAAAAATTATAAAATTTTAATAAGCAAACACTTATTCAATTTATTAGGAGCAAAATTTATTTGATATATTTTGAAATTTTTAAAAATTTTTTATTTATTTACCTCACCACTTAATCCTTGGCTTAAGGATGAGTCGAATTCATAAAAATATTTTATGAATTTCTATTTAATAATAAATACAAAAGATTTTTCTCATCATATCAACGAAACCAAATTTTATTTTTTCTCTATTTATTGAAACTTTAAAATGTCAATGGATCTACTGTATTTTTTTATTCTGCTTTATTATTTCAATTGTTGTTAGAATTAAGGGACATTATTTTTTTGTAAATATTTTTTGTAAACTTGAGCTCTCTCGGAATTCCGTTCGCTAGAAAATCAGCATGTAATCAAAAATCTCTGTTTACCCCCGTTAGGCGTTAGGCAGTCTAGAGTTTGGAAGGAAGAGACGAGTTCTTGTTTTTTATTTTTTTTTTTTATTTTTGACATAACTCAAAAACCGAAACTTGTCATGTTTCATTGGATTCTTGATTCTGATCACATTGATTTCGAACAGCAAGTGAATATAAAGATTCTCTTGTGGAGAGTAATAACAACCTTTCGATAAATGATTAATAGATTTAGGCAGGTATTTCATCATCAGTACTCGGTTCAGTTCGGATCCTTGTGTTAAGATGATAAGTCCAATAAAAATACAACAAGTTTCTTCTATTCGGACAAAATTAATTAGGCCTTAGGCCTATGAAAGTTCTCTTTGGCCAAAATTAAATGCATGTCTTTCGATTTTTATATTAGGGAATGATAGAGGTGAGGGGGATCACTCTCCCCGGGCGCAATAATATTTAAATATAGGTCCCTTTAGCTCAGCTTCACTTAAACAGCAATGATATTTGAATTTGGGAGAGTGGTCACACTTAATGAATATGCAATTTTTGCACTTCTAAAGCTTTTTTTTAAAGATCTTTATGATCTTTCTTTTCTGATTAAAAAAATTATGCATTTTATGCGAAGAATAAAAAGGAAAAATTGTGAGTGAAGTACGAAGATTCATTCTTCGAAGACTATGAAGACCAAAAATACATATCAACAAAGGCATACCCTATGAAGCTCAACAAAGGCAATACTTTATGAAGAAGACGCCTCCACGCCTCAACCTCTTCAAAATAAGCTTAAATGTGTGAATTTGTGTTGTCTATTTAAAATAATATTTTTTATGTAAAAACTATGTATAAACTATTAAAATAAATAAATGTTTCCCATTTTATTTTTCAGCCGAGGATGTCAACTTGTATTCATAATTAATTCATCAAAAGAGAATTAATTTTGAATATGAGTTTTTTATTATTTAACATTTTGAGATTTTTTTGTTTAGATAGTAAGCGAGCGATAGCAGAAACCAACACCTGAATGGATTTCTTCAAATGAATTTTGCCTACTTATTATGGTGTATCTTTATGAAAAAGTAATTATCTTTTTCTTATTTTTAATAGTATATAGTCCTTGATATTGAATTTTTTTTTTTTTTTTTTAGAATAAAAAAAAAAATTCACACTTTTTTCTCATTCACACTCACACTAACACACACATATTCACACACAGTAGCGTATCCAGATGGGGGCGCTCGCCCCTTCCGCCCAAGGCGAATCAAGCTTTTGGCGCCCCTCGCGCATCCCCTTTTTCCTAAAATCTCAGGCTTTTTTTTGGTAATTTCATAATAAATTCATTTTAAAATCACAAAACCAGAGAAAAATTACAAAAAAAGCTCGAAAGAGATTCGAATACTAAAAAAAAAAAAGGTCGAACGAAAAACGGCGTCCCAGTTGAGCTTCGCCCCCTCCGCCCTCAAAGGCTAGCTACGCCGCTGACTAAACGCCCTTTTATACTCTCATTTATGATTAGATTTCATTTTTACACGTTTTGCATTTAATGAAAAAACAATTCACGCGTTTAAGCTGAATTTATATCTGCGTGGGTGATTTTGATCCTGAATCATGAAAATGTGTCTATGAAAGCTCTGCCGGTAATTTTAATATGTTTATTTATTTATTTATTTGAAATTCCTATCGGGGTCCCCGTTTATTTACCCGAGATGTTTAAATGTACGAAGACACACACCTCAAACCCAAAATTTTAATATAAAATATTATGACTATGTCATATTATCAAGTATGTCATCTTAGGCAATAGGCGTAGCCAGAAATTTTCGATGGGGGGGGGGTTCAGGATGATTTCTCCCCCCCCGACTTATAGGGCAGTATGAGGCGTCTAATGAAATATATGACTAGCCAATCCGCCCTCATGGACCCCTTCGGATTGGCTCGGGCCCGCCCTTTCTTAATTAAGTGCCCCAAATTTTCATTCATCTCGTTTCAGGCAATAAAAAATGCAACCCTCACATCTTTAAGAATTTTAGATATATCCCTAAAATAGCGGAGTTTCTGTGTTTGTTTCTCTTGATCCGAATTCTATCTCAGATCTCTTTAAAAAAAAAAAAAAAAAAAAAATTTAATTATATAATAATTTTTATTATTTTTCATTTGAGGGATTTAATCAATTTTAGCAGGCTTTAAATTTTTATAAAGCAAGACAAAAATTAATTCTTTTCAATGGGAAAATTCTGAATTTTCTTGAATTTTTTGCGTTTCCTTTAATAAAATTATTTTATTATATTTTTTTTTTTAAACTAGAGAAAATTATTATATTTTTTTACTTTCTCTTACCCTATATATGAAATATATATAGAGAGAAAGTATTGTTTGTATTACAGAGCTTAAATATCTAGTCATGGCTTGGGCCCAATGGGGGGGGGGGGTTTGAACCCCCAAAACCCCCCCCCCCCCCCCCCCCGTGGCTACGCCTATGTCTTAGACACAATTCCCCTATATCAGCGTTTTCCAAACTGTGAGGCGTGCCTCCCTAGGGAGGCGCGGACTGGTCTAAGGGGAGGCGCAAATATTGGCCACCAAGATCAATTTTCCAAATGACTGCTAGTTTTATATTATTATTATTATTTTCGGAGTTTACGGGCATTCTGGGACGGAGTTTTTAATTAAAATAATAAAAAATAGGTGTTAGCTGTGTCTTCTACACAGCCGGTGGCTTTTTAACGTGACAACGTCTTTTGCTTGATTTCAAAAAAAATTTTTTTCTCTTACCTATATTGAAATATAAAGAGAGAAAGTATTGTTTTTATTTTATTTTTTTTACTAGTAGTTTGTTTTCATAAATAAACATGTTCAAACATTTTCATTGAAACAATATATGACAGGTGTGGCCAAACTTTTATCAATTAAGGGCGACATATGCTTAAAAAATGAGGTTTTTCGAGAAAAAACCAATTTTGGAGTTAATTACTCTGGATTTTTTTATTTATTCTATTAGAGGTTATCTTTCTGCACTAAATGACATCTCATTTAGTCTGATCTGATTAGACGTTCGGAATCTACAGGGGTTTAAAATTTCGAAAAACGAAATCCCGCCGAGTGCTCTCATGCGGTAAAATGACCTCATATCAAAAAAAAAGAAAAAAAAGCCCTGGGGGTATTGAACCACTCTTTCTAAAACTATATTTAGATTTAATATAGCTTTTATGGTCAAGTCGCTATGCGTTGCACAATTAGGGCTATTTTTCGATATTTTTTTGCCTAAAAAATGAGGTTTTTCGAGAAAAAAACCAATTTTGGAGTTAATTACTCGGGATTTTTTTATTTATTCTATTAGAGGTTATCTTTCTGCACCAAATGGCATCTCATTTAGTCAGATCTGATTAGCCGTTCGGAATCTACAGGGGTTTAAAATTTCGAAAAACGAAATCCCGCCGAGTGCTCTCATGCGGTAAAATGACCTCATATCAAAAAAAAGAAAAAAACACCCCGGGGTATTGAACCACTCTTTCTAAAACTATATTTAGATTTAATATAGCTTTTATGGTCAAGTCGCTATGCGTTGCACAATTAGGGCTATTTTTCGATATTTTTTTGCCTAAAAAATGAGGTTTTTCGAGAAAAAAAACCAATTTTGGAGTTAATTACTCGGGATTTTTTTATTTATTCTATTAGAGGTTATCTTTCTGCACTAAATGACATCTCATTTAGTCTGATCTGATTAGCCGTTCGGAATCTACAGGGGTTTAAAATTTCGAAAAACGAAATCCCGCCGAGTGCTCTCATGCGGTAAAATGACCTCATATCAAAAAAAAGAAAAAAAGCCCTGGGGGTATTGAACCACTCTTTCTAAAACTATATTTAGATTTAATATAGCTTTTATGGTCAAGTCGCTATGCGTTGCACAATTAGGGCTATTTTTCGATATTTTTTTGCCTAAAAAATGAGGTTTTTCGAGAAAAAAAAACAATTTTGGAGTTAATTACTCGGGATTTTTTTATTTATTCTATTAGAGGTTACCTTTCTGCACTAAATGACATCTCATTTAGTCTGATCTGATTAGCCGTTCGGAATCTACAGGGGTTTAAACTTTCGAAAAAAGAAATCGCGCCGAGTGCTCTCGCGGTAAAATGACCTCATATCAAAAAAAAGGAATGAAATCCTTGGGGGTATTGAACTCACTCTTTCTAAAACTATATTTAGATTTAATGTACCTTTTATGAGTCAAGTCGCTATGCGTTGCACAATTAGGGCTATTTTTCGATATTTTTTTGCCTAGGGAAAAATGAGGTTTTTCGGTTTAGAAAAAAACCGGTAATTTTGGAGTTAATTACTCGGGATTTTTTTTTTTAATTCTATTAGAGGTTCTCTTTCTGCATCTAAATTGACATCTCATTTAGTCTGATCTGATTAGCCGTTCGGAAAATCTACAGGGGTTTAAAATTATCGAAAAACGAAATCCCGCCGAGTGCTCTCATGCGGTGTAAACCCTATTTGACCTCATATCAAAAAAAAGAAAAAAACCCTGGGGGTATATAAACTTATATTTTTTAGTATTAAAAATTTTTGTTTTTGTATTATTTTATTAAATGTGTGGGGGAGGGGGCGTCATAGGATTAAATATTTTTAAGGGAGGCGTTGTAAAATAAAGTTTGGAAACCACTGGCCTAATATTAATAAAAAAAAAAAAAAATATTTTTATATAAATTTATATTTTTTAGTATTAAAAATTTTTGTTTTTGTATTATTTTATTAAATGTGTGGGGGAGGGGGCGTCATAGGATTAAATATTTTTAAGGGAGGCGTTGTAAAATAAAGTTTGGAAACCACTGGCCTAATATTAATAAAAAAAAAAAAATATTTTTATATAAATTTATATTTTTTAGTATTAAAAATTTTTGTTTTTGTATTATTTTATTAAATGTGTGGGGGAGGGGGCGTCATAGGATTAAATATTTTTAAGGGAGGCGTTGTAAAATAAAGTTTGGAAACCCTGGCCTAATATTAATAAATAAAAAAAAATATTTTTATATAAATTTATATTTTTTAGTATTAAAAATTTTTGTTTTTGTATTATTTTATTAAATGTGTGGGGGAGGGGGCGTCATAGGATTAAATATTTTTAAGGGAGGCGTTGTGAAATAAAGTTTGGAAACCACTGGCCTAAAGTAAGACTCATTCTAGAAAATTATACTATGTGTAAAACCCAAAGGCGGATCCAGGGAAGTTTTTCAGGGTTTTAATTTTTTTCTGACTAGACGCAAAGCTCGCCGAAAGCGATAGCATTGTTAATTATTTTATTTATTAGGATTGGTTAAGGGGTTGAAAAAAATGTTTTTTAAATTTATTTTAGATAAATAGAAAACATTCAAAAAATAGCGTTGATTATTATTTGGATTAGGGGGGATGAAGGGTTGATTATTTATTTATTATTTAAGAAAGGCCTTGGAATATTCCAATTCACTTGTTGACATTCTTTTCCAGTTCTAAATATAGTTAGATTAGAGTAATAGATATTTTTTTTTTACTTTTAATAAAAAGGGAATTGTTATTTTCATCAATTTTATTTCTATACAAAAAGAGAAAGACGAATCTCTCGTTCAGTCGAAGGCGTTGCCTGCTAACAGGCGGCGAGCTCTCTCTCTCTAAGTTGTGTTTTAAGTGAATAAAAGTGAATTATTAATATAGTGCAACTCACCCTGACCTCACCGCCAGCCGGGTCACCCTCTTGAGTGTCTTATTAAAGGTAATTATTATGCATTTTATCGTTGAAAAAAAAAAAATAATAATGATAGAAACAAATAATTTGACAGCGAAAAACGATTCTTTTGAATATGAAATTAAATATTTTGTATTTCACTAAGGGTAGAGGAAGAATATAAGCTGTTGAAAGGGGGAGGGGTGTGTAGGTGTCATTGAATTTTTTTTTTTTTTTTTAATCTTTTTTTTAACACCTTTTTTTCTCATTCACACTCACATACACATTCACACAGTCTTTTCGACAACTCAGAACATATAAGACTTTATACGATAACCGTTATTAATTAATAATTTACATATTGGGGGTCCAGGCATTTCAATTTAAGCCATTTGGTATTCATTTCGGACTGCCAGGGGTCCGAAATCTCCACGTTCGGTACGCTACCAACTACACCAAGCATGGGCGGATACAGGGGAGGGGGGGGGTAAAGGGGGTAATTACTCCCCTGAGATTTGAAAAAAAAAATACTTTTTTTCGAAAAAAAAAATGTATTTTTAATGTAAAATTTTAAAAATTAATACTTAAAAATTTGATTTGAATTTATATTCTGTCAAACAAGTACAGAATGCGCCTTTAAATTACCGAAATTCTTTTCTTAAGTCATTATATTCTTTCTATTTGGCCTATATTTTTGTTAATCAAATTTCCTTAATATACTTTTACTCAGGGGTGGATTAATGGTTTAAAATTAAAATAAAATAATTTCAAAATAAAATAAAAATTAAAATAATTATTTATAAATGCATTCAAATTATTTTGAGAGTAATTTCTCGGTGAAGGCTCGCATTTCCTTAAAGAGGGGGGGAGGTATGAAGGCATTAACCAGGGGGTTAATACCCCATCCCCTATAATGCACAAAGATATTAATGTTTTTTAATACTTTTACTAAAAAATAAGTGCATTCCGTTTGAGTGAAAATTTATATTCAATATTTAGCAAATAGCATAGTGGGGTCGAAACATTTTAATGTCATCCTAAAATTTCTTATTACTGGGGGGGAATTAATTTTTGAGAATTTCGAAACCCTCATAAACAGATAATAATAACACTGGATAACTTAGGATCCCATCGAATCCCTTGCGGAATTTTGTAGGGAATTTTTTCATTAGGTAGAAAAGTAACATATGATTAGTCCACTTATAATTTTACTGGGGTGAGTTGCCGCATCTTTTTGTATATAGAACTAATCTCAATTCGGATTTGAATTTTTACTTTCTCTTACCTATATGTATAAGTTAATATTCATATATATAGAGAGAAAGTATTGGATTCATGTCAAAAATTCGATGTCGAGACTTTGATGAATTTACACGTTTTAAGGTCCCCTTCAAAAAATGGTTTTCGCAACATGTTCTGTCTGTGTGTCTGTTTAGGTTCAATTTAATGCATGAAGAAATTGAGCTAGGAGGTTGAAATTTTATATTTAAATTAGGCACCCCCCCCCCCAGGACGTGAAAATAAGATTTGAGAAAAATATATTTCTTTAGGAATGAAAGTTAGAAAAAACGAAGCCAGAATTTTTCTTTAAAAATATATTTTAACAGCTGACGTTTCGGCTTTGGCCATCCTCGGAGCTGTTAGTGGTCATCGAGGATGTCTTTTACCAAGGCCCAAACGTAAGCTGTTAAAATATATTTAAAAAAAAATTCTTGCTTCGTTTTTTCTAACTTTCATTCCTGATACGATTCCACCAGCCATAAAATACCCTTATACCAGCGTTTTCCAAACTGTGAGGCGCGGACTAGTCTAAGGGGTGGGGCGAATATTGGCCATCGGGACCAATTTTCCAAATGAATGCTAGTTTTAATATAAATAAGAATAAATAAAAAAAAATATTTTTATATAAATTTATATTTTTTAACATTAAAAATTTTTGTTTTTGTGTTATTTTTTAAAATGGGGGGGGGGAGGCGTCATAAGATTAAATATTTTAAAGGGAGGCGTGGTAACATAAAGTTTGGAAACCAATGCCCTATATATTCTGGCAAACAAGTACAGAATGCAAAATTAAATTAACGAAAGAGAAAGTTGTGTGTTGTGCGACCAGTCACACCAGATTACCCCCTTCGAAAAACTTGTCTGGATCCCCCCTTGTCATCTTGATCTTTTTTAGTTTTTGAAAATTTATTTATTTATTGTTTTGAAATTAGTAGCAATTGCTTTAGTTCTTTATTTTGATAAAAGATGTCTCTTATAAAGAGTTTCGCTATCATGTCTAACTTTTTAAATTTTTATGTGAATGGTTATTTTGTGGTGGTTGGTGTTGCTTTTAAATATTACTCTCTCTACAATTTTTTTTACCGATATTTCATCAAATGACTTTTTTGAAATTGTTAGGTTAAAATATACAATTTAAATTAAAATCAAAAGACGGACGGGGAACGTCAAAAATACCAAAAACAATTCCTTTATTTATTTCACTAATGGAAACTTCGGTTAAATATTGTATAAGTTAAAAAAATAATTTAGGTTCTTAATGATTAGAAAATTCATTAAATTAAACAATAATACCTCGCATAATTCGGCTTTTATTAGTTAGATTTTTCTTTAATCCGGTTCCCATAAATTTTTTTTTTTTTTGCTTGAAAAACGAAAAACTAAACACGTTTGGAAAATTTTGTTTGAGACCTTAGTTAATTCCTCTATTAGTTTGGTTTCAACGGTCTATTCGAGATATTGTTGTATATACGAAGTTGAAATTAGAGTTGTATAAAATAAAATTATATTCACAAGCCGGTAAATTTCTATCGACGGGTCTCTTGATTAAAAATAAATATTTATACAAGGAGGCAGTTATAATTTTATAACAAGAATTATTAGATTAGAAGAAAGAAAAAAAAAAAAATTAACTTCACACTATTAAAAGTCAGCGCAACAAAATAAATAAAACCCTAATTATTAGAAAATTTATTTATTTTTTCGATCATTGACCTCTTTTGATATATAATCAAAACACTGTTAAATTAATTCTTCTCCCTTGCAAGGTTAAATATAATCGCTACATATTATGTAGGTTCAGGAGGGGGGGATACCCTGGAAAGGTACATGCCCGTTTAGTATTTCAAATAATACCGTAAGGTAAGATAGAAATAAAAAATCTGGTGTGACTGGCCCACAGCACACAATTTTCTCTTAAGGTCTTTAATATCCAGGTCTGAAATTTAAAAACAATCTTTTTAGATTAAAATTTTATAATCAATTTCTTTAAATTTGAGTATAAAATTTTCCCGCCTTTACCCTGGCATATATCCACTACGAATAATGGTAATTCTTGTTCTTTAGAGGGGGTGGGAATTTGAAATACGAATATATTTAAAAATTATGCATATTAAGTAGAATTTGTCAATTTCTTGGATACATTTGATTACGATATGTTCACTTTTCAAACGTTTCCTAAAAACTAATATCCAGGGCCGTATTTACGAAGAAGAGGCGAACTAGGCACGCGCCTTGGGCGGCAAAATTTGTAAAAAAAAAAACTACTTATTTACCTACCTGATTTTTCAAATAGAAAAGTATTTGATGTTGAAAAGGTATAGATAATCAGAGGTCCACTGGCGTGTTAGGATATTTCTCAGTATTGGCGTGATATATTTACTAAATTTGCGAGTATGTTTATTTGTTGGTGGTTGCAAATAAATAATTCAAAAACTAACGCTAGAAATTATTTTAATTATTAACGGGATGAAAATATTTTAGAAAGATCAGGGAATGTTTTAACCCTAGCCCGGCTGACGGGGTCCAATGGAGGGCGGATACAAGGAGGGGGGGTAAATGGGATAATTACCCCCTCCCCGAGATTTGATAAAAATATTTTTTTGTTAAAAAAATTGTATTTTTAATATAAAATTTTAAAAACTTAAATATTTGATTTGAATATATATTCTGGTAAACAACTACAGAATGCACCTTTAAATTACCGATAATAAGAAAAAATTGTGCGCTGTGCTATCAGTCACACCAGATTACCCCCTTTTTTTAACTTATAATTATTAATTTTATAAAATAAAAAGTTTTTATCGAACACATCCGGCTCGTCGGGATCCGTCGGACCCTTTTTTACAATACCTTTAAAATATTTAAAAAATTCGAATTTTTTCAATCCAACGTTTCAGTCTTAAATTGTCTGTTATTATTTTTTTCTACCTTTAAATAAAGTTAGATTAGAGTAAGTTTTATCTTTTATAAAATGATAATTTCTTTTTTGATCCTTTTTTTAAAGAGAGCGCAAACACGCATAGACTTCTCTCTCCCAGTTGAGTGAATGACTAGTTAGCCGTCGGGTCTCTTGCTCTCCCTTCTCTCGTGTTTCTTTCAATTATTTGCCTTGAAATTAATAATTAATACAACTCACCCTGAACACATATCGCCACCCGCCTCGTTGACCATTTATTTAAAGGTAATTAATATTCCTTTTAATTTCTTTCGAATAAAAGCTACTTTCTTATTAAATTTATCTTGAATATTATAATGATTATCAATTAATGGGAGTTCTGAGGGATGCTTGAATTAGCTATTCAAAAACCTTTTAAAATTTTTTATTTCAAACTTAAGACTTATGTTTTATTTTTATTTTTCTTATTATTTTTTAAATAGTTATAACACCCTCAGCTTCAAATGCTTTTTTAAAATAAAATAGATTCTAATTAGGGATCAAAAAAATAAATATTTTTTATAATAAACAAGATAAATTTTAAATAGGAATGGTATCAAAATTTACTTCTTGAGTTAACATAAAAATTTAAGATGAAAGATTCTCGGGGAGGAGGGGGAATCTGGTGTGACTGGTCGCACAGCACACAATTTTATCTTACTTTCGATAATGCATTCTATACTTGTTTACAAGAATATATATACAAATCAAATTTTTAAGTATTAATTTTTGAAATTTTATATTAAAAATAAAATTTTATTCTCAAAAAACTATTTTTTTTTCCAAATCTCGGGGGTATTTACCTCCTTTGCCCCCCCCCCCTTTGTATCCGTCCTTGGCCAGCATTTGATGAAGAAAATAAGTTGTTTTTTTTTCGGCCAGTTTATTTAATGAAAATAAAAGCGACGTTTCGATCCAAAATTTAGATCATATGGCTCCTTAAATGAAAAAGTGACACAAATTAAAAATGACCAATTTTTAGATTTTGTATAAATAAGAGTTCTTTTTATGTGTTTATGTGTAGATTTATGTGGGAAAGTGTCATTTCTTTCATTTCTAAGTATCACTCCGAGAATGCGCTAGTATCGTTTTTCATTATTGGCGATTTTTCTCTTATTTTTGTAGAAATGCATAATTTGTCTAACTAATGTCGAGTAATTGGTCGGATAATTGGTAAAACATTCAGAGTATTATTTCTTGATTGGCTCTGTCTTTACACATTCTTTTTTTATTTGCCTGAAGATACATCGAAATGTCGCTTTTGTTTTTCATAAAATGAAGTTAGCCGAAAAAAAGTTGTGTTTTTGTTATTTTCTTCATAAAAATTTAACAATATTTTGTATGTTTATTTGTTGGCGGGGTAAACGTCCCAATGTCCTCGAGAATCGAACCCTGAATCTGCTCTGAGGCCATGGGATATTTGGCCACCAACAAATAAACATACTCATAAAATATTGTTAAATATATTCAGTCAAGTCCGAATCGAGGAATATATATTGAATTTTAAAATCGTATTCAAATGAATAGATAACATCTCTGTGACCTAATATCGTAAGTCATCGAAAGATGTGTGTTGTTTGTTTATTAAAATTTTACCTTTTTTTTTACCGTAAACTCTGGTTACTGATTGCCATACTTGAAGCCAATCGTCATCACAAGAAGGATGGAGTTAGACGTTTTTCTGCCTAGAATGTGATAATGTGACTTTGATGACGATTGAATCTTTAGGCCTCAAGCTATATTTCTGAGGAAGTGTGCATTATATTAATATACAGCCCCGAAGACCTACAAAGCTCTCTTATTATTGAATATTTATAGCAAAATATAAAAGCGTGCATCTCCATTAAATATTTTATTTAATTTCCAATTAAGGATATTAGAAACTTTCACTGGGAGTTCACGCTTTTATAAAAATATTCAATAAAAATCTTATACTGTCAAGGGCGGATCCAGAGGTGTTTCTCGGGGGGGGGGGGTAATTTGGTGTGAGTGGTCGTACAACACACATTTTTTTCTTAATTTCGGTAATTTAAAGGCGCATTCTGTACTTGTTTGCCAGAATATAAATACAAATCAAATTTTTAAGTATTAATTTTTGAATTTTTAGATTAAAAATAAATTTTTTTTCAATAAAAAATGTATTTTTTTCAAATCTCAGGGGGGTAATTACCCCCTTTACCCCCCCCCCCCCTGTATACTGTATATACAATAGAGGAGTGTACGTCTGTCCGTATGTCGAAATTTTGCAGTCTTGTAAAGGACTTGTGGAGAAATTTTATCAGTATTTTTACTGGTGTCCTCAAATTCTCAAAATGACAAAAATTCCATAAACTCCAGAATTTGCCCATTGGAAAGCATTGAGTTTTGTCAAGCCCTATGAAAAATAAGAGAAAGTAAAAAGCCAATTATAATAAAAATGAAATAAATAAAATTAAAATAAAAAATTATAATTAAATCTCTCAAATGAAAAATAATAATAAAAAAAAAAAAATAAATAAATAAATAAAAATGTTATTAATTAAATTACAATTTTTTTGATTGGGATTGGAGTTCGGATTGAATTAAGACAGACAGACTGACGGACACTCCGCGATTATATCTATAAAGAATTTTTAATATAAAATAATAAAGGGTATTTTTTAATAAGCTATAGATCTATATGTATTTTTATTGCCTGAAACGAGTTGACTGAAAAATTGACTAAGGTGAGCGTACGCCGCAGGCGGGCGGAGCGGCTAGTTTTAGATAAAAAGTTTATTTAAAAATTTTTTTTATCTCTCCCTGATATATCTCATTTTAATGAGAACTTTGGGATTATTTATTTCCAAAACCATTTATTTCATAAGAAACGTCTTTGTTAAGGTTTTGATTTTTTTTTTCTCCATTTGACGATCGGAACCCACGCATCGTAACTTCTGGCCCTCGGCGTTTGAGATCTAAAAATGAGGAAAATTAAGTGATTGTTATAAAACGTCCTTTCAATATAAACATAATTATATATAATTAGAGTCTATTTCAAAATTAGAAAAGAATTTTTGAATGAGTATAGGATAAGAAATATTTGTTTCTGTCCGGGGGAATATTCCCTTGTTGCGTGTATGTACAATTTTATATACTTGTGTGTGTGTCTGTGTAAAATTTTCTCCCAAAGAGATTCTGATTCAGAAGCGACCGAAGATTAATTGGCGCGTCCCGCGGACCACCAGCCCCGTTTTTTGGTTTTTTGACAAGAGCAGTCACCATGTAATTTGCCGGCCCGACAAAATACAGGGTGTCCCTTAATCAGGTCCCAGGTCGTTAAGGACAAAGGGACCCGCCGCTCTTTCAAGCCTCTTTTTATACTTAAGTTGTTTGTGATCGAAGCTCTTTTTTTTCTTTTTTTCATCCCACATATAGAACGTCCTTTATTCGAAAGGTTTTTTTTCCTATCTATTAAACATCAAAATTAAATATAATAATTTGATATTTTTTTTTCTACTTATATATTTTTTTTATTCTAACTGAAACATACTTTAAAATTATATTATTACTACTTAAGCTATGATTAAATTTTTTTTACTTAATAAAGAATATTTTCCACAATTGTGTATGTAGTGAATTGCTTTGCTCATTATTTTTTGTACATACATCCCTCGCTAAACGGTTTGTTAGGAAGTTAATGAGGAGGAGGTAAAATTATTTATAAAAGAGGATGAATAGATGAAGGATGAGAAAAGAAAAAAAAAATTTGGGAACACCATATTCAAATTAAATTTAAAATATTTTGATGAATGAAGAAAATGAATAACAACTATTTTTTTTTATTCAGAGTTCAGAGTTATATAACACAAATAAAATAGTCATATTTTTTCAAAAATTACAATGATATTTTCATATTTTTTTTATGAAACTGGACAAGTTAATCTTAATTGACTAATAAGAAGGTATTTTATAGAACGAAGTTATTTAACGCGGCTTACAGTAGGGTGAATTAGCAGAATTCGTAACAAAAAAGCGTTACAGAGCTCGAGAGCCGGCGAAGGACCTACTCCTCACCGGCTCTAGAGAAATCTTTTCTCTTTCTCTTTCTATAGGCATATTAATTAAAAAAGAAAAGAATTATTTACGCCTAAATTATATTCGGAGTTGAAGAAAAGGCCTGAGAAACTTCGTTCCTGGCGGGGGTCTCACGACTCCTAATGTTTACTTTTTTGCCTTGAATGATTTTAGTAGATTAATTTATTTTGGAAAAATCAATGATATTTTTTTAATATTAATAAAAGAATTTGATTTTCGGTTTAACTATGGTTTATTTGTTGGTATAAACCTCAGTTAAACCTAAAATCCAATTCTTTTATTAATAATAACAACTGTGAAAGCCTAAACTCTAAAATTTGTTTAATATGTTACCAAATTAAAAAAATTTTTATCTGTAAATATCTAGTGGGCTTTCAGTATAAGTAAATTTTCAATAATATATGACACTGGCATACAATAGGAGTTTATTATATATAAATTATAAAATATATATAATGTAACGATTGAAATAAAATTAGAAAAAAACGCGAAAATTGTAAGCCATCAGTTGAATACAGGCAATGGAAGGAAGAGCAAGAGAAATCTTATCTTTGAAAAAATTTATTTTATTTCTGTTATATAGCTCTGAAAATGGTCTAGACCAAGACCGAGACGTCAGCATAGTGGACCTGAATAAAGCAAAATAATTCTCTTTTTTCATTCAGTAACTAAATTCCAATTTTATTTTTAATATAAAATTTTTAAAATTAATACTTAAAAATTTGATTTTTACGTATATACAATATATTCTGGTAAACAAGTATAAATTACCGAAAGAAAAAAAAATTATCTGCTGTGCGTCACACCAGATTACCTTCCCCCCCCCCCCCTCTGGATCCGCTCTTTGTTTGATACGTCTTTTGTTTGATAAGATCCTTTAAATCTCATTTTTATTTTTATTTATATTTATTTACCATAAATATAAATTTAAATTTTACGGGAGTTTTGGATAATTTATTAATAAATATATTTTTGATTTCAGGCTCGACCCGATTTTCGCTTTTGTGTGTTGGTGGTCAACATCTTTATGGGATCAACGTAGTGTGTGTTGGTGGTCAACACCATTTATCGGATCAACGTAGTGTGTGTTGGTGGTCAACATCTTCATGGGATCAACATAGAAAAACCGTGAGTTTAATCACTTTCCATATATATATCAAATACTAAAAAAAAAAAAAAATTTTTTTTCATAAATCATTATAAATGGAGCCTTGAGCTTAGTCAACCAAACCAATATTTTAAAAATAAATAAATATTTTTTTTATTTTAAATGCAACTGACTACTCTTAAGCATTTTGGTTGCCTAAGCTCAAGGCTCCACTCTCGAGCACAACAAGCACTTGTGGCACCGACAATACTTCATAGTAAAGAAATAGTTGCCATGGTAACAAATTATAAACATTTTTCTGTTAATCCCCGAATATGATATACATTCAAATTTATCTTGGATATAGAAAATTAAAAAAAACAAACGTACTGCCCTTGATATGTTGTAATGGAATGAAAATTTATTTATTTATATATATATTTTTTTTAATTTAAACATTAAAGACATGAATCGATCTTCAATAACAGATGAAGTAATTATAATTTCAAGGATATTTTTTTTTCCTCCAATAAGAGTATCCTGTAGAACTTGCTCCGATCACTTTGAGCTACTTCAATTAACTGGTGTTTTATGGCAACTGGAAATCATTATAAAAATCTGGTCATTTTAATTAATCATATAGATGCTTTCTTATTATCAAACTATTTGAAAGGTTTTAAAATTGAACATTTAAATCTATAATTAAGCTTAAATTGGCGCTTTAACACTATTTATATATAAAATTCAACAATGTCCGCACGTCTGTCTGTCTGTCTGTCACACTCTGTTTGTACAATTCCCGTTGAAATTTTTAAATGAAATTTTGCATCGTTAAATCCCCAAATGGGGAGGATTAAAAAATTGCTCAATATCGACGGTTTTCCCATAGGAAGGCATTGGGTTCTATCCCGCCTTATGAAAAATCAAAGCCAATCTCTATATAATAAGAAAATAAATAAATCTCTCGAAATAAAAAATATGGGGTGACTGATCGCACCTTCTTCAGAGCTAAAATATTTTCGTACATATAATTATCACATGTTATTATTGTACTTTCTATACGCTATACTTTGGCTCATATGTTTTGAATTTTTTTTTTTTTTTTTTGACTCGGCTTTAATAGAAAAATATTTATATTTTGTTGCCATGGTAGCCACTCTTTCTTATGAAGCACAAAAGTAAAGTGTGTTTCAAAAAATTTTGAGGATAAAATGTGAATATACATTTTAAAGAGCATCAAAAAAAAAATAATTAATTTATGAATTTTAATCAAAATCGTTATAGCGAATTTTGAGAAAATTAAAAAAAAAAAAATTGGAAAAGTATATATACTAGTACTTTTTGACCGATTTTGATCAAAAGTTTCTTTTTACGTGCCAGGGGTACATAACTTTAAATATCATATTTCAACCTTCTAGCTTTTTTTGTTCTTGAAAACATGTATTTCCATTAAAATTCCGACATCGAATTTTTGACATGAATCCAATACTTGCTCTCTCTCGCTCTCTCTCTAAATTTATATTTATATATATATACTTAAGAGAAAGTAAAAATAATAAAATTTCTTGTATACACTCCGTTTCATAACTATAGGTACACTGGTTTTCTTTTAAAACTTAGGCTATTAATTTCCAAATGAAAATTTTATTTCTGTTTTTAAAATAAAATATAAATTAAATAGAAGCTATTAATTATTTAAATTATTAATAAAAACTATTATTATTTAATTAAATCAAATAATATAAATATTAATGGGTTTCATAGGTAGATCACTAAAAAATCGCTTATATTCTCACTCACAATTTATTCTTTAATTATTAGGCCTATTTATTTATAATGTCTCGTGGTATGCACCTCAATGATGAAAAAAAGTAAAAATTCTTGCGTGTAGAGAAGAAGAGTATTCATTTAGACACCATGCAAGCAGTGGCGTAACGTATTTTAGCTGCCCCCCCCCCCCCCCGCAACCTTTTTTTTCGACCCGGGCATATATAAGGGAGGGCCGAGGCCCCCTCCCTAAATTTTTCAAATCTATATGCATATATACGGGTATAAGGCTAATTTCTAAATTTTTGTTTGAAAAAGTGTGTCGGATAAATAAAAGTAATAAAAAAAAAAAAAAAAAATGAAATATATTAATATTTAAGCATTTTTTTAATAAAAGTTTAAAAATTTTATCGGTTTCCGGGATTAATAATAATATCTATTATTTTTAACAAAGTTAAATTATTGAAAATTCATAAAAATTCAATTTTCAAATAGGCTTGTGTTGAATTGGTTTTACAACTATTAGGTCAAAGTTGAAACGATATATTCACACCTCTTCTCATCTCTTTCACCTGTCAAAGAAACTCTTAAAGTCTTATTTATGGCCTCTGGCTGACAGCATGCTTTGTAATCATGATTATTTCAAAAAATAGATCCAACATTTTGATGATTATATTTAGGTCTCTCTACCTGAAGGTGGACAATCTTTTTTACTAGGAAGTAAGGTCCTTTAAAAAAATATCAATTTAAACCATTTCACCGGTATCCTATCGCCTGGAACCAATTTTCCTTTTTCATTAATTAAATCAAATTTTTCAAAAATATATATAGATATAAACGATTGTTGATTTATTTTGTCTATTTCAAAAAAACTTAGTGGAAGAGTCCCATTCTCCCTTTGGCTAAACCTAACAATATTAAAAAGTTTCCATAAAAGGTGGAATCGCGAGACAAAACATAAATTCATATTTAAACCTCAAAATCTTCAGTGAGGTTTTCGAGTGTCAGTTTAAATTTTTGGAAATTGGATTCAACATAGAAAGCAATCTCAGTCTGTACCTCAAAATCCTACTTACGGATGGTTTTATAACTTTGACATTTTAAACCAGAACTGCAGAATCTACAATTGACCCTCAAAAACTTCAAACCATATAGAAATTATTCTATACGGGTTTGAACCTCAAAAACCTCAAATGATGTATTCCCCACAAAAAGAAATTTTCAAAAATAAAATAATTATAATTAAACTGATTGCGTTATTACGCAAAAATATACAATTAATTAGTAATTGTATATAAATAATAATAAATATGATTTTATTAACAATAGGCCTATTGTTTGTTTTAAAACTAAAAAAATCTAAAATGTCACCCTTATGTGGTAACTTATAAATAGGACATAAATTTTTTTCCCTAAACAATAAATTTTCTAAGTCCTAACTACAACTAACAATTTTTTTCAAAGTTCCAGCTACAACTTTCCGATACATGCGAGTTTTGAGGTTATAGTTAGGATTTCAAATCAATCGGTAATTCATATTTAAACCTCATAGTCTTCAATGAGGGTTTTGAGTGTTAAAGTAGAGCTACTTTCTGAGTGGCAAACACCAAAGGAATTGAGGCTTTTGAGGTTAAAACTAGAATTTTTTTTTTTTTTTTTGACTCGGATTAACCCACCAGAAAAGTTTTGAACAAATAATGCTAATTTTATTTTTAGTTTCTCTTTCCTATATATGTAACTAGCGGCAAGGTTCGCCTTCGGCGAACCTTGCGCTAGCCAGGGGGCTTCGCCCCCCTGGACCCCGAGCTCGCCTTCGGCGAGCTCTTTTTGCTCGCCTTCGGCGAGCAATGTTAGGATTTGCGGGCATGTCGCTTGTACGCCCATCGTTGAAACCCTGAAATTCCCGGAGCATAAACCTTAATTCGTGGCCAACCCTCAACATCGATGCCTCGTTTCTTCTTTAGAGCAAAAAGCAAATTTATATCTCAACCCCTTTAGAGGTCATTATAAAATTTAAAAAAAAAAAAACTACAATTTACCCCGTCCATATTTATTCAAATTGATTGGTTGACAATTTAAATTAATTTTATGGTTAAAACCATTTTTGAACGATTTTAACCACATTTGACGCCCGAGAGCCGTGGCTCAGTGAGAAGACATTAGCTTCTCGCACCGGAGTCCCGGGTTCGCTTCCCATCCTAAGCGAGAAAAATTTATTTCATTTTGATTTGACTACAAATCATTTGAAATAAATAGGGATGGGGTCTAAATGGCCTTAGATGCCGAGAAGGGCCTTAAAAAAAAAAAACCACATTTGACCAGTGCCCTGGTCAAAATATAAAAAAGTATTTTTTGTTAAAACCCTGCTCAGGGGCGGGAGGTCTTAGGATCAAAAACAGTAAATAGCTTTTTTTTTTTAATTTCATTAAGTTTTTTTAGGCATCGAAGGCATTAAGACTCCGTTTATATTTATTTTAATTGACTGGGTAGCGAATTCAATTGACTGGATACGAACATGCGACCTTTGGTACAAATGACTGACTACTACACCAAGGCCCGAGAACACTAAATAATTTTATATCCCTTGAAAGAGATTTATTTAAGAAACTTAAATACAAAAAAATCTTGTGGATGTATTATTTACATTGCTATCTATTATCGTTTAAAACATAGTTTCTCAACCTTATTTTGCTCAACTCTCCCCTTAAGAATATGTTCTTTTCTAGAGCCCCCCTCCACCCACCCCCTTATCTTAATTCACCTCTCGATAATTTAAAACAGCTATTGCCACGGTAATATTATAGTAGAGTCGTAGGATAGGATATGACACCTATCCTATTTCTGAGTTTAAAATAAAGAATGAAAGAATGATTCAATGGGGGCAATTAAATTAAAACGCATACTTAGTTATATCAAGGAATATTAATATTAAAATTCTAAAGACATAAATTTAAGACATAACTAATTAGAAGGTTGAACGAATATTATGTATTTTAAGAAGTTTGTTAATAACAGGCTAAAATTTACTAAAAAAACAACGGAAGGTCGCCGCTTTCAGTAACTTGAAATAACCTCTAATAACAAAAATTAAACGATATTAATTTTTATTTTACTTTAGCACGTGATTAGCGATTTTTTTTTGCCTTTTTTAGACTATAATTTTTAATCAGCCCACGTCCCTTCTAAGGAACCTAAATGCCCCTAAATATCTCTAGGTCTTCTACCGCCCCCTGAAAGTCTGAAACTCCTAGAGGGTGACGTTATCGGGTACGTTGAGAAGCTATGGTTTAAAAGATATTAAAGATATTATAATAGTAATATCCTATGGAAAATTTATATTTCTGAAAAAATTTGTTAAATCTCACAAATAGATTATGTGTATAAAAATTATATAAATTCTAATAATATTTAAAAAACTGGGGGTTTTTACTTTGTTTTTGGCGGGTGGGAGGATAGGGGTTGGGGGCCATATATTTCGAAAAATGGCTTCTTAAATGACGCCTTGGGCACAAAAGGACTCTACATGCCAAATTTCAGCCTTATAGGTATTATAGTTTAGGCTGCGCGTTGTCATCACTTAGTCACATCTCTCTTTATATATATAGAGATGGAAAAAAAAGAAGAGTTGAAAAAAAATGCATTTTTCACAAAAACGATCAATTAGGGTACCGAGCGGCCGGATTTCAAAATTTAGATATTCATCTAAGAAAAATTTTAGCGAAGAGACCAAATTAATATCTCATCTCGTTTAAGAATTATTTAAAATTTCAGTTAAAAGTTGAAAAATCCGAATTTTTTTACAAAAATGACAATTTGGGGTACTTAGTGGCCGAATTTCAAAAAACCCTGAAACAACGAATTTAGATATTCATCTAAGAAAAATTTTAGCGAAGAGAGCAAATTAATATCTCATCTCGTTTAAGAATTATTTAAAATACAAAAAAAATACCCCATTTAGTGCCCTTAAAATTGGAATTTCGAAAAATGGCTTCTTAAATGACGCCTTGGGCACAAAAGGACTCTACATGCCAAATTTCAGCCTTATAGGTATTATAGTTTAGGCTGCGCGTTGTCATCACTTAGTCACATCTCTCTTTATATATATAGAAGATAGAAGATAGAAGAAGAGATGGAAAAAAAAAGAAGAGTTGAAAAAAATGCATTTTTCACAAAAACGATCAATTAGGGTACCGAGCGGCCGGATTTCAAAACACAACACCGAAATTGCTTTTAAGGGGGGGGTCATTTAAGGGGGCTTTTAGCGAAGAAAGCATATTGATATCTCATTTGAGTTAAAAGTTGAAAAAACGGAATTTTTTAAGAAAGTGACGATTTGGGGTACTTAGAGGCGGAATTTCAAAAAACCACGAAATTACTTTTTAGAGGTTCATTTAAGGAAACTTTGAGCGTAGAAAGCATATTAAAATCTCATTTCAGTTAAAAGTTGGAAAATCCGAATTTTTTTACAAAAATGACAATTTGGGGTACTTAAAGGCCGAATTTCAAAAAACCCTGAAACAACGAATTTAGATATTCATCTAAGAAAAATTTTAGCGAAGAGACCAAATTAATATCTCATCTCGTTTAAGAATTATTTAAAATTTCAGTTAAATGTTGAAAAATCCGAATTTTTTTACAAAAATGACAATTTGGGGTACTTAGTGGCCGAATTTCAAAAAACCCTGAAACAACGAATTTAGATATTCATCTAAGAAAAATTTTAGCGAAGAGAGCAAATTAATATCTCATCTCGTTTAAGAATTATTTAAAATACAAAAAAATACCCCATTTAGTGCCCTTAAAATTGGAATTTCGAAAAATGGCTTCTTAAATGACGCCTTGGGCACAAAAGGACTCTACATGCCAAATTTCAGCCTTATAGGTATTATAGTTTAGGCTGCGCGTTGTCATCACTTAGTCACATCTCTCTTTATATATATAGAGATAGAGATAACTTATATGGTGAGAAAGTATTGCGATTATGTCAAAAATTCGATGTCGAGAATTTGATGGAATTACATCTTTTGAACTTCCATGAGTCCAAAAAAGTGTGTCCCGCAAATTGGTCTGGCTCTCTGTCTGTTTCAAGGGCATATACAAGGGTGGGGGTAAAGGGGGCAATTACTCCCCCACCCCCGAGATTTGAGAAAAATATTTTTTTTGGGAAAAAAAATTGTATTTTTAATATAAAATTTTAAAAACTAATAATTAAAAATTTGATTTGTATATATATTCTGGTAAACAACTACAGAATGCACCTTTAAATTACCGATAATAAGAAAAAATTGTGTGCTGTGCGACCAGTCACACCAGATTACCCTCCCCCCCCTGAGAAACTCCTCTGGATCCGCCACTGGTCTGTTTGTGTGCAACGATTTTAAGCATGAAGGAAATGAGCTACTCGTTTGATCCCCTCAGTTAAAATAACCTTATGAACAAAATAAGCCAAAAAGTACTAGTACTTTTCGGAACCCTCCCTTGGGTCTGATTGGAATATATGTGTGATTGCCTGTGTTTGAATTTGTTAACAAATCCATATAGTAAGAGAATTGAATTGCATTTATTAAGAGAGAGATAGATAGATAGATAGATTTATTTATACGGGCAAGAGCTAGACAGCTCCATTTACCCTCATAGGTTACAATAATTTACATTCTTATCATTTATATCATTTTAGAGAGAGAGAGAGAGAGAGATAGAGAATTTGCGAGACCCAATTTTTTAAACTCACGAGTTATAAAAGCTTCATTCAATTCCTCTTCCATTTTCATGCATTTATAATTTTTAATTCCCCTATAATGTCTATTACAGAGAAAATATTGATTACTATAAGAAATGTTTTAATATATCCTATTGCTTAGTAGTTCTTAATATTTATTGAAATAATAGATAAGATCTGCTCTTTATTCACTACCTTACTCCCCTTTTATTTAAATAATAAAATGGAATCTTCCACTCTCACCTCACATAATAAAAGAAAGTTGGGTGGGAGACCTCCCTCCACATTCTTTTTAGCATATCAATCGTTTCCCCCACTCTGCAGTCGATTCCCTCCTCCTTACTAATTAACCAATCACGGGGTTGTATTCTTTGGCGCCTGCTTTTAAGGGCAGACAAGACGCTTGATCAGTTTAGTAGAGTGGGGACTCTTGACTAACAATGTCTCTGTGCTCGTTTTCTCTAAGGAAACCGACGCCTTCTCATTTGGTCGGCAGCCATGATCCAAGCCAGCAGCCTCCGCTGTTCTCTCTCATTTCTCAATCGTTTTGCTTAGGTATTTCGATTCAATATTTCTTATTATTTATTTATTATACACTTTAAACATATAATCTTTATAAATAACATAAAAATTTAACAATTCCTCAATATCTTTTTTGAACCATATATGATTGCATGCCATCGGTTAATATTTTTTTGCTCTCTTACTTATTGGCAATTTCACATGTGCATTATTTTATATTATCCATTGTTTTTTAATGTCAGATTCTTTCATATACCATTTCAAACATAGTAGCTATGCTAAGGGTTCTTTTCTCTCGTTAGTCCATTTCGTCTTTAATTTAATCTCTCTCACCATATTGAGATGTATAATTCTAAATGAATATATTACTTGAAAGAGAAAAGCATTTTCCATATTCTAAGCTTATATCATGGTAGACTCGATCATACTTGTTCTTATATTATAATATAGGGATATATGAATGCCTTATCTATTTGTCCCGCTGTCCGTCTGTCACGCTCTATTTGGGCAACTTCCCGTTAGAATTTTGAAATGAAATTTTTTATGCTTAAAAAGGACATTCTAAGCATTAGAGGAAAATTATTTTCATCCCGAAATTCCTATAAAATATTGAATTATTAATTCCTAAAGTTACGATTTCTCCCATTGGAAATGTATAGAGAAATATTTATGTATTCTTTCCATTTGCGTATTCTAAACAAATCCTCAATCAGGCACTGGATTGGAATAGTAATGATAATTTTTTTCATAATTAAAAAAAAGCGAGGGTCCGCCGCAGGCGGGCCCAAGCCAGCGGGCGAAGGGTCCAGGGGGTGGGCCGCGTCTAGTATTTAAATATTATTTGAAGGGTGGAACGTTTTATTTTGAAATGAAATGAATGCATAATAATTTACATTGGTTTTATTTTAGCCTTTTGAGCATAACGTTTCGGTAGAGATTCTAGCTTCTTAATGTCTCTTAGATGTTAAGAAGGACTTTCACAATAAAATTATCTTTGATTTCATATTATAGCTCAAAAAAATATTAAAATAATATTTAACATATTTTATGAGTACTTTGCTAGTCAACAAAGTACCATCATGTGTCCCCTTTGTCTTCGAATACTTGATCAATCTGGCCGATTTTGCTCAAATGATTAGTATTGCTTGCCAAGGGGGTACCTAACTTGAATATCAAATTTCAACCTCGTAGCTCTTTTCGTTCTTGAGATATTTTGTTCATACACACACAGACCATTTTGCCGGATTCACTTTTTTGTACACTTCAAAAAGTGTGTTTTCATCAAAATATAATTTTTGACATGAAATCCAATAGGCTACTTTCTATATATTGCTAATATTTCGATTCCATATTCCTATTTTCATTAGGATATTTAGAAAGAATCAAGTATCTCTTTATATCTTATTGATGCATTCAAAGAGGAAAATAATTAATTTTGTTTGAAAATTTTTCCTTTCCACCTGCAGGCCACAACTTGTTTAATTTCTAGGATCTTTTGCATTATATTTCCATAAAAGGCTTATTCTAAAAACGGTCATTCTTTTAAATTATTCATTACCTTAATAATAAATTTATTCATTTATTTATTATTACCTTATTATCAAAATAAAATTTAACCTTGAACGGGGTTTAGGAAATTATTAGATAATTTTATTTCCTTATCAACATTTCTTTTAATTTAGATAATATATTTTATTTATTAATTTACATCTTCATCTTAGTAATTGAATTATTTTTTCTAGTTATATATTTGAATTAGGTATTAGTATTCAAAACAACTCGATTCGTTTCGGACTTAACTAGATATATATCTAACAAATAAATAAATAAATAACACTCACATCTTTATTTTTTTCTAATTTAATTTTTATCAATTTGCTATATCTAAATTAAGTTACTTTTATTCCGTCCTCTCCTAATTTAATCATTAATTTTTATATTAACCCTCCCCCCCCAAAAAAAAAAATACCCAAAATCAAGTACCGTACTGTCGGAAACTAAATATATGTCAACACAAAAAAATCTGGTGCGACCAGTCCGATTAGATTTTTTTAAATCTTACGGCTTCTGAGACAATATAGACTCACCATTCTTTTTGGGAGAGGGTATTTTTTTTTGAATTAGGGCTCCAAATAATCCTTATTTATTATAGTTTTAATTTAAAAAAATTGGCTCCGATATCTTAAAGATTTTTTGAGAAATTCGCCCAGAAAGAGAAAAGTTTCTCAAAAAAATTAATTTTTTCACGTTCCTATCTTTTATTAGGGATTTAAAATATTTCTTGATAATATAATCTTAAGGACGACTCCTTTATGTAAATTCAATAGGCCATTGAAATCTATTGGAATATCAACTAAATGGTAGTATTAAGGATTTTTTTTCTTTTTTTTTCTTTTTTCCTTGCTCGGAGACGAGTTGCTCCCGCGACTCTTGATTTGGCGGAGTAAACGGCTTATGACCCCCTACTTTCATATATAGGAACTGTACAGTGAGGGACAATATTAAGTCCCACCCATGCGTTTTCTACTTGTGATTAATTCATTGTTTTTAAAAAAATATATATTTTTTAATGGACACTTCCATGGTTCAAACCTAGAAAATTTCCAATAAAGATTTTCATTTTCTTTTATAAAAACACTAAAACAATCACAAGTAGAAAACGCATGGGTGGGACTTAATATTGTCCTTCACTGTACGTTTTGGGGTTAATCGAGGTGGGCTGGTGCAAAGGGTAGTACACCGGGGCCCCCGAAAGGCTGGAGAACTTGGGTTCAGGGGAGTTCATTTTTTAACTCAAAGGCTAAGCATGTTCTTGTTTACTATTATATATCGATGATTGGTCGGATAAGTTTGCTAGTTGACTAGAACTGAAGCAACCGGCCTCTAGCTCGCGGTTCCTCAAAATGTTCATTTTCATTACGGCATTGATTTTTGTGTTATCGGAAAATATCTAATTACTTTCTCTTACCCTATTTTTTTTTCTTCCCCAAACACTCAACTTTAGATTTTATAAATTACTTCCCATTTATTTATTTTTTTGGAATTTTAAAAGATAAAGTTTTGTCTTTGAGTAGTTTCCTTTTAGGAATTGAGATGAGAGTAGCAATATTCGTGATTGCCGGTGGTCGACAGGAAGTGAGTTGGGCCCATTCCCAGAATCTGTGATGCATCACAGGGACCCCGGGGCGCTGCTTTGTCTTTTACCGAGGGCTCATGCCACTGATGCACCGACACAGAGCCCACTTAATAACCCAAATAATGATTAGTTAAAAAGAAGTTAGCCGACCGAATATTTCTAGCTAAATATATACAAAAGAAATTCATTCAAAAACTCTGTCACTTTCTAAGTACGGGCACTATATCTTTCGCTTATTAGTGGTAGGCAATCGGACGTTAATTTCATAAATTCAATATTTAATTAATAAAGCGCAGATTCTTCTCTTATATCCACATTTTTAAAGATAGACATTTGAAATGACTGGTTAAAAATTTCCATTTTACTTATTTTTATTATCCATATATGTTAATATATAGGGCGGGAGAAAGTATTGCATTCATGTCAAAAATTCGATGTTGATGGAAATATAGGTTTTGAAGCCCCCAAATCCAAAAAAGTGGGTACCACAAAATTATCGGCCTGTCTGTGAACAAAATATCTCAAAGTCGAAAAGAACTAGGATGTTGAAATTTGATATTTAAATTAAGCATCCTCCTAGTATTCCTCCTACATACATCCTACATACAATCCTCCTAGCACGTAACACCTAGTTTTTGAACAAAATTTGCCAAAGAATTCTTGAACTATACTGATGTACTTTTTCAGTTTTTTCGATTTTCTTGAAATTCTTTCTATTTTTGATTAAAGTTTTATTAAAATTCATAAATTAATTATTTTTTAGATGTTTTTAAAATGTATCTTCTCATTTTGCACTGAACATTGTGCCATTGCCTCTCTGCTTCTTTTTCACTAGAAATCCCGGTCCCCTTAATAAAATTCTGGGAACGCCACCATTGAGATGGTCAAAATTCGATTTCGAGATTTTGATGGAAATACATGTTTAGAGGTCCAAAAAAGTGGGTCCCCCAAATTGGTCTGTCTGTTTGTGCGCACAATTTTAAGCATGAAGGAAATGAGCTACGAGTCTGAAATTTTATATTTAAGTTAGGCACCTCTCTGAGGCGTGAAAATAAGCTTTTAAACAAAATCGGCCAAAAAGTACTAGTACTTTGTTGAAGTACTTTTTCAGCTTTTTTCGTTTTTTCAAAATTGGCTCTAACAATTTTGATTAAAATTCATTCTTTAGATGCTCTTTAAAATGTATATTCTCATTTTGCCCTGAAAGTTGTTTGAAGCACAATTTATTTCGTTATGTCTTAATTTCTCAAATACAATAGAACTAATAAGGCTGCAATTATTCAAAACGAATGAAAATCTATCAGCATAATAAATGTATAAACAATACTTTCTCACTATATATTAGATATATAGGTAAGAGAATAGAGAATGTAAAATATACAAAGTATTTCTTTGTTCCCAGTGTGATGATACGTGATCCTAAATATTTATTTTACTATTTATAACATTAACATTACAAATCACTCGCGGGAATCCAACCCTCGTTCTTCTATTATTTACTGCATTTTTAAATAAGAATTTTTTTTTTTAATAACTGATGAAATAATTCATAAATTAAGTTACTTTTTTTTATAACAATCCTTACATTCCATCTGTCACATTTTTAAGCAAATAAGGGAATTATTTCATCCTCTTCTTGCTCAAATCTAGCGTTTCGTTGCACGCACCTCTAATTATAAATTAACGTCTTGTTGAAAAGATCACACAGTTTTTTAGGCAGGCATGCAAGCGAATTATGTCAACTAAAAAGAAAATCGGAGTCAATTTTGTTGAGTAGTGAACTATAAAAAAAAATTTGTCGGCTTACATTTGAAAAGTACTGCGCAATTCCTTATATTCACACATAACAATTATAAAAAGTTAATAGCATTGGTACAATTTGAAACTTCCTCTAGGCTTTCTTTTAATTGTTTAATAAGTCATATATATATTAGTGTTAAGGCATGATAAAAAATCGTGTCTATATAATTCAATTTATATATTTCTACTCTTTATTCGGGGAGGGTTCAGGGGGGCAGGCAGGCTTCACCGAAGAATAATTTTGAAAATTTAATTTAATTTGTATATTTAATTTTAATATATATATTTAGAGCGAGAGAAAGTATTTGATTCATGCCAAAATTTTGATGGAAAAACACGTTTTGAGGTCCTCTGATTCCCAAAAATGGTCTGTCTGTCTGTGGAACAAAATATCTCAAGAATAAAAAGAGCTAGGAGGTTGAAATTTGATATTTAATTTAGGTACCTTCCCCCCCCCCCCCCTAGTGTCTAACACAAAACATTTGAACAAAATTGGCCAACGAGTACTAATACTTTACTGATGTACTTTTTTTGTTTTTTCGATTTTCTCAATAAATTTTGCTACAGATTTTGATTAAAATTCATAAATCAATTATTTTTTAGATGCTCTTTAAAATGAATATTCTCATTTTATCTTTAAAACTGTTCGAAGCACACTTTACTCTTGTACAGTGAGCGCCACAATTAAGTCCTCACCTGATAGCTTTAGCCTTAAGTATATGTTATACTATATGGTAAAATAATTTTAAATTTCAAAAAATAAAATCATCTGTACCAGATTTTACGTTTTACCTTTTCGGTCATTAAAATTATTTCACTATACACCATATACTTAAGGCTAAAACTATCAGGTGGGGACTTAATTGTGGCGCTCACTGTACTTCATATGAAAGATAGAAGATTGGTTGCTATGGTAAAAAAAAATATAAATATTTTCCATATTTATAAATTTTACATCTTGAATTCTAATATATCGGCGGAAACAAATATATGTAAACACAAAAAATCTGGTGTGACTACCTAAGATAGGTCAGTCACTCCAGATTTTTTCAATAAATTGGTTCTGCCCCAGAATGTAACCAAGGCAAAAAGGATATAAATATAAACAGTGATAGAAAGAAATCTTAGATTTTAATTATTGACATGGTCTAAAAGAGGGCGTTATTTCGTTTGTCGCCTACAGGCAACTGCCTAATTATCAACGGGTCTTCCTGTCTCTCCCAAACACGAATGCTACAAATGCTCTAATTCAAATATAAGATTTATTAAATTTTTGGGTATAAAAAAAAAGAATTTAAAAAAAAATTAAATGCTAGATAATTATCCTTCTAAAATTCTATTAATATTAATAAATAAAAAAAACGTGAGGAGTAATGAACTAAGTTCATTAACTTGTTTAGAATCAAACACTGAATTTACTTATTATTTTGCAATCTCAAACTATTGAGAACTCAAAACTATTATAAAAAATTATCCCACAAAAAAAAAGATTTATATTTTATTTACAAATAAAGATTTGTTTAAAAAGTTGACTGCTCATTTATCCACTTACCCTTCAAAATTGTAGAGAAGGTTAATTTTTTCCGCATCTCTAAATTAAACAATAAGTAAAATAAATAAATAAAATCACCTTCAAAGCGCCAGTAAATTTTTCTTGAGTAGTTAGATAAATATTTTTGTCAGAACGGCGAATACGGCTCATACAAAACAGATTGCTCTCTCTCTCTCTCCCTCTTGCAAGTTATTTTTGTAGCCTATATTCTTCTAAATACAAATGATAAATTAGAACGAACCTGCTTCTCCCATAACTTCTAAAGAAAAGGAGGGTTTTTTTTTTTTTATTTATTTAATGCTTTTTTTTGTGATTCTCCTTTTGAAAAATGGTTGGCGATCGCATCGAAAGACGATTTCACAGTCAAATGAGCCGCGGCAAATCGACATTCGACACACCTATCTTGTATCATAAAAAGTGATTTATAAGTTAGTAAATCACCTAAAAAAAATCCATTTTTTATGGCCTACATTTTTTTTTAAACAAATATCATATATCATCTTTGCAAAAATAGGCCTATTTTGCATCTTCCCCTAAACACTTACTCCAAAGGGAAAAATTAGTCTAGACAAAGTTTATTTTAACAGCGATGATAACAGAACCCATCAAACCAATCATTCATCACCTTTTCATTATATACAATTAGAATATACAGTATCTTCATTTTATACAAGTTATATTCTAAATAAATATCTATTATGTTTAAAAAAATCTTAAAATAACTTCATATTACAATATACTGTATATCTAATATTATAATTCTAGTGGATCGAGTTATTTATTGATTCAAACCCGTGATCTCCCACTCTATCAGACGCTTTGCACCAGGCCAAAAAATAACTGTTAAATTAATTAATTAATACCATCCTCTTTGTCTTGGTTACATTCTGGGTCATAAAGGACTTGAAAAAATTTCAGAGCCTAAGGTGATTTAGACTCCATCCCCTATCTATTTCAAATGATTGGTAGGCAATTCAAATGAAACAAATTTTTCTCGCTTGGAACGGGAAGCGAACCCGGGACTCTAGGCACGAGAAGATTATGTCTTCACTCTGAGCCATGGGTCATGGGCCATATCCAATTTATTGAAATAAAATTAATTACAGAAGGGCAGAAGCAGGCAAAACAAAAACTCTAATTGCTTTTCGATTTCCGAGATCATTCATTTTTGTTAATAAATAAGAAATTATATATAATATTTAAGATATTATATATATCGCGTATGTGAGCTGCGAAACGGAAATTTACATAATTAAATATTTATTAATTCATATAACCGAAAAAATAAGGGTTCGTCGTCGGGAGTCGAACCACGGATCCTCCAATTTGTACTCGGAGTGCCCTAACCACTACTCCACAGCACGACATTCGGATATATGAAGTTCATGCTGTGGTCTAGGTTAGGGCACTCGGAGTTCAAATTGGGGGATCCGTAGTTCGACTCCCGACGACACACCCTTATTTTTTCGGATATGTGAATTAATAAATATTTAATTATGTAAATTCATTTTTGTGTCAACTTCTATTTAGTTTCCGCCAATATATTAAAATTCAAGATGTAAAATTTATAAACGGGGGAAAATATTTATATTTTGTTACCATGGCAACCATTTCTCCTATCTTTCCTATGAAGTACAAGAGTAAAGTGTGCTTCAAAACACTTCAAGGACAAAATGAGAATATAGGCCTACATTTTAAAGAGCATCTAAAAAATAATTGATTTTTGAATTTTAATAAATTTCAGTGGAGGGAATTTTGAGAAAATCGAAACTGAAAAAGTACATTAGTAAAGTACTAGTAGTACTTTTTGGCCGATTTTGTTCAAAAGCTTATTTTGAGTGTCCGGGAGGGTACCTAAATTAAATATAAAATTTCAAGCTCAATTCCTTCATGCTAAAAATCGTTACACACACACACACTCTCACAGACAGACCAATTTGCGGGACTTTTGTTGGACCCAGGGGACCTCAAAACGTGTATATTCATAAAAATCTCGACATCGAATTTTTGACATGATCACGATACTCTCTATTTCATATATAGGGTAAGAGAATGTAAAAACTGAAAAAGTGTATCAGTAAAGTACTTGTATTCTATGACCGACTTTTTTCAAAAGCTCCGTGTTGCCTACCAGGAGGGTACCTAATTTAAATATAAAAATTTCAATTTCCTAGCTCTTTTCGTTCTTGAGATATTTTTTTCATAAACAGACAGACCATTTTTGGACTCATGGGATCTCAAAACATATATTTCCATTAAAATCTCGTCATCAAATTTTTGACATGTATTCAATACTTTCTCTCTCTCTATATATATTAAAATATATAGTAAGAGAAAGTATCTCTAACCGAATATGTTTAATCTAATTATTCATCTATCTTCATTAGAGTTATTTATTTATTTATTTATTTTTTTTTTTTGAGAATGCATTCAAAAGAATAAATTTTCTTTAAGTTTCTTATTTATTAGCGAATTTATTATATAATTATCCAGATGTTTTTGAATTTGGATTCTAAATGATTAAAAGTGACGTCATCAAACACTCATCGTCTGTCTTTAGTTGAAAGATTAATATACTTGTATTTCCATAATGATCAAGCGGAGGCTACGTGCCCGGACCACTTGCCTTCTCCTTGATCTATTCTGGTATTTTATTCAAACATTCAAGGCACATTCATTCTTAACGAAAATTATTATTAAATTGACATGTTTCATTCTTAATGTAAATGAGAATTTCATCTTTCTCCTTTGCCGATGTTTCGCTGACTAACCATCACCCTTCTTCATGATATCGAAATGTTTCATGCATCTATTCTTTTTCCGATCAGGAATAAAATATTAATTTTTTTTACAAACTGATCTACATCTACACGAAATTAACTTATATTCTTTAGCAGCTTTAATCCTCCCTTTCTTGTGTTCTTTTCCATTTGATTTTTCTTCTCTTGAGTCCTATTGAAAAATTTATTTATTTATTTAGGCGATTCAGTGGAGGATTCAGAGGTGTTTCTCGGGGGGGGGGTAATCTAGTGTGACTGGTCGCACAGTACACAATTTTTTCTTAATTTCGGTAATTTAAAGGCGAATTCTGTACTTGTTTGACAGAATATACAAATCAAATTTTTAAGTATTAATTTCTAAAATTTTGCATTAAAAATAAATTTCTTTTGGAAAAAAGTATTTTTTTCAAATCTCGAGGGGGGTAATTACCCCCTTTACCCCCCCCTGTATTCGCCCTTGAGGCGATTATTCATTTTTAATTTTTTTATAATTAGAGAAATTTATTAAAATGTTCGAATTTGCAAATATGATTAAGTTTAGAGAATGCGGTGTAGGTTTTAGGTGAAACATTTTAAACTGAGGTTGTGTTTATATGTGGGGTTTCACTGGGTTATGTGAGTAAAAACAAAATTTATTTTATACTCGATATATTTCGGGATATTATCCCATCTTCAAGAGTTACAAACGACTGACTGTGGGAGTGAAAAATACAATCTTTTCTCCCCCTCCACTTTTCCTTACCATAAAAGAGTGTATTTTTCACTCCCACAGTCAGTCGTTTGTAACTCTTGAAGATGGGATAATATCCCGAAATATATCGAGTATAATATAAACTTTTGTTTTTACTCACATAACCTAGTGAAACCCCACATATAAACACAACCTCAGTTGCAAATATGATGTTATTACCTATCTTTTTTTTGGGAGGATTTTTTCAAAATTAAATGATATAAAAGTTATATTAGAAATTTTATTTATTTATTTATTTATTTATTTATTTAAAAGGATCGTTGGTATTAGACCACCAGCCATTTTTGCCACCGCTACCTATATGATCAATCAATATATCAATCAATCAATCAATATATCAAGATTTAAAATTTATAAATATTGGAAAATATTTATATTTTGTTACCATGGCAACCATTTCTCCTATCTTTCCTATGAAGTTTAAGAGTAAAGTGGTCTTCAAAAGATTTCAAGAGGAAATGAGAACCTAATTTCCCAAAAGTAAATTCAAATAAATTGTATGGGAAACTAAATTTATCTCGACACAAAAAATCTGGTGTGACCAGCACGGTGCACAACTTTCTCTTACCGTGCGCCAGTCACACGAGATTTTATTTTATTCTTATTCCGACTGTTTTTGCTAATCAAATTGACATCACGGAGAGAGAGAGAGAGAGTGACATTTTCTCACTCTCTCTCTCTCTTTCTCATATAAGATAAAGAAAATTAAATAAAATTAAACAGAAAAGAAACTTGACTATATCAGATACAAATGCTTAAACGTTCCCTCCCCACTCCTGCCTAAAAAACCAACTGAGCCAGAAATTTTGCTACCATAAAAATTTAATTCTATAAAATAATAAATATAGTCCAGGGGCAATGAAATATTTTGAAATTTTTTTGGATACTAATTAATTTAGAAAAATAGAGACGAAAATCTATAAACAAACCTAAATAATTATTTTATTTATCATACAATTTTCATCGGACAAACTTTCTCTTATCTATATATTTAATATCAAAATTTTTTGCGAGTTTAAAAAAAAAATTTTAATGTCGAGGTCTCAACGAAAATTTGAAAGTTTTGCAACTTCGTTATTTTTAATAGCATAGAATTAAAATTTTTTTCTCTATTCATTCAGATAATGAATTAAAAAAAAAAAGGAATATTTTTATAAATACTTTCTTTACTCTAAATGAGGAAATAATATTATCATCTCTTTGGCCCTCACACACACATACACTTACTTCACACAGACGAATATATATAGACATACTTTTCTAAATGCTCTTAATCTTGTTCATACAGGTTGAAAACGGCCCCAGACCAAACTACCTTATACATATGGTTTAGTATGGCTTGAGTAGCCGGCCCAGCTTACACGTGGAACTTGTGCTCGTGGTTTTAATTCGACAACCCCTTCGTTTGGTGAGTAATCCTTTAAAATTTAAACAATTCTTGTTCATTTTTAAATTATAAATATGCTGATATATAAATATTTGATAAATTCAAAGAGTTAATTATTAAAAACATAACGAAATGATTTTATTTTGTTAAAAGCACATTTAACTTTTACTCTCTTTACAAATCTTCACAATTTTCAATTTTTTCGTGGATATTTTATATAAATGACTAAAATTCATTAAAATTCAATTTAGATTTATTTAAAATTAAAATTTTCAAAATGAAAATGTTATAATATCGATATTTATGCAAATGAATTCTTTTTCTTATTTCAGATATAAATATTTTGTGATCAAGTGTTCTCTGCAAAGTGTTAAAGTGCATCTCATCAACTTCAGCTTATAAAAGAACAACTTGAAGATTTTCCTGCACGGGAGCAACTTCGAGTCATCAAGGCAGTCTCTACAGCTGGTTGCAGAGTGTAGCAGCTACATCCAAAGTCTGTATGAACATTTACGTGGGCGTAGAGTAATAGAGATATAGGATTTTCAAAATTCTATTTCAATTTTCTTAATTCGGCCTAAATATAGAATATTTTACCATAGATGCAGTGTTAGGATGTTATTAATACATGTATTTCTCCCATTTCAGAGTCCCATGCTTTTAAAAATTTGACAATTTTTAAAATTAAAATTAATTCAAAATTTATTCCTTTTTCAATTGAAAATTATTTTTTAATAATTGTTCTAATTTGATCTAAAGTCATTTGATTTTATCATAATATAAACATTTCGCTCAATTCTTTTAAAGTAAATCAGAAATAAAGTAGGTTTTTATATTTCAATCCCCAAATGCAGTTTCGCTGGTTCTAAAAGTAATGAATGGGTGAATGGTCAATGTGCATACGGTAAAGAAAGGATTGTAATTTGTCTATTGGTAATAAGTGAATCATGCACAGCACCTCATTCATTCATTGCCATCGAGGGATCATCGTCATCATATGAGACAATTAAAGTGTGCATGCATTATTATTTTAGCTATTATTCAGTATTAGGACTTAAATCTTGCGTGTATGGGATTACTATTGGGGATCTTTCTCTCTATTCCAACTGCATGTTAATGTTAAAGAATACACGCAATTTTTAATAGAATACATAGCAATAGACAGCTCTATTTAGGGGACGGTAAAAATAATTAGAAAATCTCTATGGTCACGTGTTGATTTATTATTATTATTATTATTTTTTTTGTGGGGGGGGTGGGGAGGGGAATTAGGCCTTATGTGTCGGAATTCTCTGATGTTCTCTTGAATTGACGTTCAATTGTGAATTGATTCCTCAATGCTGGCATAGGGTGTTGTTGTTCGTCCCATTTAGGTTCAGGCAGGGCTCCCAGTAGAGGATCATTTCACTTTTGGCCGTTGTTCAAGGGAAATAGGAGAATTTCTCTATCGTATGTTTCTTCCTTTCGCGCATTTTGAGGGAAAGAGTGTTTTCTCTTTCTCCGGGGCTCTGTCGGTCAGTGCTGTGTTCTGGGCCTTGGTTGTTTCAGGACAGAGTGAGTTAATGTTCAAGATGTTAGGAGTTCGTATAGGTTGTTGTTAGCTTTTAGGGTTCTTTTTTTTCAGCATGCATCTTGAACAACGTCACTTCTGTTTCTGAGATGAGCAACCAAGGGGGTTCTACAGTATTGCATTGACAGTGCTTCCATCCTAACACGTGAATGAAAAACAGATCAATTAACTTTGCTCTATTTTAGTTCGCTATTAAAAATGACATTTCTTAGGCAGGTGGGCCGAGATTAATTGATCTGTATTGTGATTAAGTATGCTTGTATGAGTGTGTGTTTCTTTTCCTCTTTTATTTTCCTTGGGCTTGGGGCGCGTTTCCTCCGTTTCGTTTCCGATTAGTGTAATAAATGAAGGCTTACCTGCCTTCCGGGAGTGTTCGCGTTCGCGAGTGTCTCAAGAAAGAAGAGGATCTCCATTTTAGAATTAGATGGCCGTACCGGTCATAGATAGTTTGGGTTTAGGTTAGTTTTTAGGGAAGCCCTCGTTGAGCCGAAAGAAGTAGTCTACAGGGTAAATTAAAAAAATTTCAAACATTTTCCAATTTTTGTTATAAAATAAATCTAATTGTATATTTCTTATTTTGTTTTAGATGGTTAGGGTGGAAGTGGGGGCTGAGATCTACGAGATTCTTCACGCCTAACCAAATGGATCCTTTCGTCCTTTCGTAAGTAATATTTAATTCTAACTTAATTATACAACAATATTATGGCTATTTTCAAGATTTCTAAAATAAAAAGTGAGATCCTTTTCTAAAGACAGGACAGCCTTCTGATCTGTCTCACCTCTAGTGTATTTATTTTTTTCCTATAGGCCCTATCAACATTGAATCTATATATATAAAAATGAAATGGGAAAAATGTATGTATGTATGTAAATATGTATGTATATGTTCTATAGAAATCCACAATTTTCAATGAATCCATTTGAAATTAAGTACACATATAGTACAAGGGACAGGGAGTAACGTAGTAATAATTTGAATCTTTTAAATGTTTTGGAAAATTAATTATAATCAAATTTCTTCAATATGGGAACACAAAATCAGCAAGTTGGCTAGAAATTTGAGAGGCAGGTAGATGCTCTGTGAACCAGCTTCCTACCTGACTATGGGCTGGGGGCGGGGCTATGCAGCAGTTGAAAAACGAAGAGAAGACGCAGGTGACTGACCCTTTAAACAGTCATAAACAGACCCTTTTGTGCTGTCCCCAGTCGGTAACCTCGCCTCGCTTGAACATAAGATCCTTCCTTAACATCTTAACACTTGCATTGCAACAAGAAATATCCCGAATTGGGAATAAACTTGCTCGCCGAAGGCGAGCAAGGGGTCCAGGGGGCGTAGCCCCCTGGCTAGGCGGAAAGCCCGCCGAAGGCGGGCTTTGCGACTAGTATCTCATAAAAATTAATTAATAGAAAATTTATTCATTTTTTTTAATAATAATAATTAATAATTTAATTATTATTAGAAAGTATTTATATTTTTATATTGGCATATTTTTTATAGGAATTTTAAAAAACTTTAGAATATTCTTTTTTGAATTATATAATAACGAATGACCGTCGGCTGGGATAATCGTACATCCCGAATGGCGCGTGGTAAATGTAATTACACGTGGTAATTGACTTGTCCTGGTTACTCGGCACCGACCACGCAATTCTGCAGGACAACTATTCTCTATTCTCTGCAGGCACAGCAACTTATACCGGTATGACGACTGCAATGGAAAAAAAAGTCCAGCAAATAAATCAAAACAACGGAAGTAACCACTGAGTGTGGAGAAAAGGACAATGCAATATTGCTTTTTACAATTTCTATTTGACTTTTGATCATATAGACCAGGCAGGTCGCGTTCTAGGCATTTTTTGGGGACATGCGAGATCTAAATTTGGCGCAAATATATATGGATATCTGTGTGTATGTATAAGTTTTGAAGGAAATATATAACCCTTTCCAAAGTGCAAGTACCCCAATGCGTTAATCAAAGATGACGATTGTATGAATATTTTTTTGTTTCTTGCAATAAAAAAATATTAATTTAAAGTAGGGATTTCCTCGCGGCGCCACATGCCACCGCATGTTTCGCATGGCCCTGAGAACAGGGGTCGGCAAAGCGCGGGTCGTTGCATGTTTTTAATGCTGCCCTTCATGATATATTAATATGTGAAATTATGAATTTAATAAAATCAAAATATAGAACGAGATTGTTCGAGACGATCACAGTATTTCAAACCCAACCAGATGAACGGATACAAGGAGGGGGGGGGGGGGGTAAAGTGGGTAATTAATCCCCCTGAGATTTCGGAAAAAATTTTATTTTTAATGTAAAATTTTAAAAATTAATACTTCAAAATTTGATTTGTATATATATTCTAATAGGAAGAATAAAATGAGCAAGCAGCTAATTATATTTCATTTTATTAAAAAACCAGGGCCGACGTTTCGGTCACGTATGGGACCATCTTCAGGGCCAGGTTAATGTCTGAAAATACATATAATCCTCGCCAAGTTATATTGGGCATACACAATTGCATGTAGCTTAATCATGACAATGCCTCAAATTATGATGAAATAGAGTGAATGACTCATTCACTCTCTGTCCATGGTATTGTAACAACATAATTTGAGGCATTGTCATGATTAAGCTACATGCAATTGTGTATGCCCAATATAACTTGGCGAGGATTATATGTATTTTCAGACATTAACCTGGCCCTGAAGATGGTCCCATACGTGAACGAAACGTCGGCCCTGGTTTTTTAATAAAATGAAATATAATTAGCTGCTTACTCATTTTATTCTTCCTATTTGATTATCAACACTCAGCTATATACCTCCTTCAAATATATATATTCTGGTAAACAAGTACAGAATGTGCCTTTAAATTACCGAAATTCAGAAAAAATTGTATGCTGTGAGACCAGTCACACCAGATTAAACCCGTAAAAAAAATTTCAAACTCGTAAACTCGTAAACCCCCCTCGAGAAACTCCTCTGGATTGCCCGATATTAATGAATTATCGAAAAACATTTAACATTTTTTATTTGAATAAAATAAATTATTTTCTGTATAATTTTATTTCTCTTTTTATTCTCCGATATTATTATAGCATATAAATAAAATTGTTGCTTTTAAATTAATTTTTAATAATATTTAAATTTGATTAAAAAATTTATTAAGATACATATACTACATTACAAAACTTCTGATTCTGCGATACCCTAAACTATTTCTTTTTTTTTTTTTTAATTGCTCGCTGTTCAAACAATATTGCCGTCCACTGAAACCACTGATCAAATAAGGATGAAACTTAGTGAATTTATAGTCCCATGTGAACGAAAGAATGTATTAAAAGGAGAAGTGAAATATTTATTGCAAACTACGGTTTTCTCACCAAATCTTTTGAAACTCAGCCATAATATTGTTGTGTAATAAAGAATATAAAGATATTCCAATTAGGAAGCGAATCCGGAACTTCATGTATTCTCTCTGAAAGGCTACAAACAATTGTTTTGTAGACTCGTGGATCTTCTATTTTGATTGAAATCTTTTTTAAATTTGTTTAAAGTATTTTTTTTTGGCATCTGAAGCATTTATAACCCTATTTATTTCAACCGATTGGTAGACAATTCAAATTTAACAAATTTTTCTCCTTTGGAGGGAATTAAAATCATACATAATTATAAATTATTTTTTTCAATAAAACAGATTTCTTTTCAAAATAAATATTTAATTATATTTTGTTTTTTCTTTCTAGACCAAATTTGGATCGATGACGGTTCCTTCTCACAACGCTTGGACAGCTCATCCGTCATCCTAGATTGACGACGTCTCTCCTCTGCTTTTTTTCTACAATCCCATTATTGTAAGTTTATCATCTTTAATTGATACTCCTTTTCTTTACGTTTTGATTTTTTTGAAATTAATCAAAATGTTGATTTTTCAATTCATTTAAATCACGTAAAATGTGTTTATTTATTAAAAAAAAAAAAAAAAAAAATCAAATATTTATAACACAACTGACCAAATATTCCAATAATTATGACGGTTTATAAATATAAATAAACAAGGCACTAAGCACGTTTTTTGGGCTTTGCACTCTCTGACGTGCCATCTGTCTTTATATGATTTACACTATAAAAAATTTGCAAGAAATTTTAAACAGTTAAAAAGTGAAAAAAAAAATAAAAATATTTTTTTGTGCAACAGTTTTGCGAAATGTCGAGTATTTCTGGATTTTTTATTTGGATATCTGATACGACTCTATTAAAAATCAAAAGTTGTTGTTTATTGAAGCTTTTGTGGTTTGTATTATTATTATTATTATGTGAGTTTTTAATTATAGACCATATTTGTATTATTTATTTATTAAAAATATAAATATCGTACAAGCATTCGAAATGTTGTACAGTATTTATATTATAATTAATACGAATGGGCTCTATAATAAAAAACTCCTATAATAATAATAGTCAAAAGTTTTTTTTGTTCACCCTTGTGGAATCAACTAAAAAAGTATTATATTTCCATGAATATCATTTTTTTTGTTGGAGAAATTACTAGAGATATTCCAATTAAGGCGTTGTTTATTGAGTAGTTCCTAGGTCTGGGGTAGTGTATTTTTGGACCATGCTAAAATCGAAGATATCGAATTAAAAAAACAGTCTCAAGAAAAAGGATTCTATACGATATATTGCAATTTGCAAGAGGAAGAGACTCTGGACCACCTAATTCTGAGATATCCAATGTAGCAACAAGGAAGAGATTTTTGGAAAAATACCATAAAGAACGGACTTCTGTGTCTTCTTACTTTCGAGATATTTGGAAAACAGCGACATTTTTAATTTCATTGTTGAGGCAATTCAAACCAGAAGTTTGGTTTTAGGATAGAGGAAAGAAGAGGAAGAAAGCTGACTCTAAGCTGGAAAAAGAAAAAAAGAAAAATTAGCGAATATCTTCTCATATATTTTATTTTTTTTGTAGACACCTATTTGTTTTTAAAAGAAGAAATTAATGGCTGAGTGATAATTAACAGGAACAGGTAGATGTAGGCAGCCAGCAAAGAACAAAAACTTTATTTAAATATCGTCGACGTTTCGGGAACGCATCGCTCCCATCTTCAGGACGATAAATTGTTAATGTTGTTTAGATTGATACATGTAGGTCATACAAAATTATAATACAAATTTTAAAATACCATTAAATGTATGTTTAATTGTCTATGAGAATTGTAGTAGGGGTCTGGACTTAATTTATTGTTGAATCGGCCTAGCCCCGGGGCCCGTCAGGTCTGTCTGCGGCCCTGAGTCTACTTTATTTGTGACAGAATAATTCCTTAACTTTAAAAAAGATGAACGAGCGAAGTATAGCATTTATCTATTCTTTTTTGTGATATTTGTATTTTCATCTTAATTTCAAATATGGACGTTATTACTTTTTTAAAAATATTATTCATCCATAAAATAAATTTTATTGATCAATAAGGGATTATCTCAAATTGAGTGTACTTCCCTAGAGTTCGGGATTCCCGGATCCGTTTAGGCATCTACATGACAATTTCGCATTCATAATCATAATTTATATTGACCTCTGTTCTGATATAAAAACGACTATGTTTATCTTAAGTTATAAATCACCTAAGACTATAAATTTATGTGATTTATTCATCATTTAATAATCTTTATATTAATATTAAAACTTTTTTTTTTTGTGGAGAAATATAATTTTTTGTGTCAGGCCGGTCTTTCTAAAAGAAAGTCGTAAAGTATTTTTCTCATTCAGAATAGGATACCATGAGATCTTGTATTTTTACTTCCTGGGTATGAAATATGATCAAAATTTTGTTGATTAATTGCTCCAGAGTGGATCATGACAATGCTTGTTATTCCTAACAATTTACAATGGATTAATCGAAAAATCTATTAGGAATTTGGTCATTTTGGTTGCCTGTCTTCCAGAAAATAATTCTATCACACCGTCCTCCCTAAGAACTTCAATCAACGCGCTCAGAGTTGCGCTGACTTGATGCGATGCCGGCCAAATACGACCAGCGCAACTAGTATGCTATATATAATAAAAATTCCTGAAGTAGAATTGATATTTGAGGGGTGGAACCACCTGGAAGGAGCCGATCTGGAGGGAAATAACCTCTGGAGATTGAGGATGACTCGTCTCTCTTTAAGGTCACCGCGAGGTCAGCCAGAGTTCTGATCTCATCTAACCAAATGCTGGCTGGTCCTTAGTAATACAAGCAAAATATTACCAATCAACAAATCAACTTTAAAAGAAAAATTTTTCTAAACTTATTTCATTCCTATTATTTCTTGCTTTAAATGCTAATCTATTACGAAATGACTATATGATAAAAAAATTTATTGAATAAATTAAAAAAAAAAAAAAAAAAAAAAACATTACAATGTAGTTTATTTTGTAAAAAAATTATATAATAAAAAAAAAAAATTTATTTGCAAACTTAAACTCTTTATTAACAATTTGCTACAAAGCAATACAAACAAATAAGCGTAATTATATTTTAATATCGGTTGTAGAGAAAGGACGGGCTTGACTAGGGAGGGGGGATATCTACGTCAAAAATAAAGATGGGATACAAAAATCCATAAAAGGAAAAAAAATAAGAGATCTGTAAGCATGATGTTAAAATTGTGACCTTCAAGCCAGGAACTCTAAATTCTTGAGACTAATTTTTTATTTATTTCTATATTATACTCTAAATGACTCAAGATTTTTTTGCCAAATTTGATTGGATTAGGCAGTCTCTGCGACCGCACGACCAAAAATGTTAAAAATTATGCCTTTATAAAATTGCTAACTTCACAATACTCTCCTTATACTTCAGATAACTAATTATATGTTAAAAAACTCATTTTTTTAACTTGAAGGTTAAACTTGTTCTTGTTTAATAGATCGATCATTTGCTATCGGTCGGATAAGTTTCCTAATTGACTAAATCTGAAGCAACCGAATAAGTTTTTCGACTTATATTTTAAGAATATATTTCTTATATATAATCTCCATAATAAGAGTAAATGAAGAAAATCCTAATCCTACTATCAGAACAAATAATGCCGGATAAAAATCTATAATTCCAACGCTAACGAAACTCGTACCGCTGCCAATACATTCAGGTTTACTTAAATAAAATAATTTATAAATTCGATTTTGTAATCCAAATTCTTTAATCTTCCGATACCTAAAAAACAAACAAATCTAAAAGGCATTCATTACGTAAGCAACCTAAGGGGAAGGGGTTAATAAAGCTGCCTATATCAGCATTTTATAGAGAAAAAAGGGTTAGGTAAGCAATTAGAGGGGTTTGCTTATTATCACTGACAAAGGGAGGGGCTTCTAAAATTTGCTGCGTAATACTCTACTGGCTCCCTGTCTACTAGCTATTAAAAATTAATATGAGAAATCCTTCCCTTATAACTTTTTTTTGTAGTGGAATCGAAAGGATTCTTATTAAAGTAAAGTTTATAAATGAACCAAAACCAATTCATATCATCTTTAGAACTATTTTTCAATATATTTATTGGTATAAATACTGGAAATATATTTCGACAGTGTGTCTCTTCAGAAGTAATACAAATAGGCTACTGAATAGTTGATTTTGAGAAAATCAAAAAAAAAGTACATTAGTAAAGTATTAGTAATCTTTGACCAATTTTATTAAAATTTCTCAAGATGCTTACGAGCAAGGGCGGATCCAGAGGTGTTTCTCGGGGGAGAGGGGGGTAATTTGCTGTGACTGGTTGCACAATACACATTTTTTTCTTAATTTCAGTAATTTAAAGGGGCATTTTGTACTTGTTTGCCAGAATATAAATACAAATCAAATTTTTAAAATTTTACATTAAAAGTAAATTTTTTTTCGAAAAAAAGTATTTTTTTCAAATCTCGGGGGGGGGGGGCTAAATACTCATCTCGTAAGCAAGAGCGGATACAAGAGGGGTAATTACCCCCACCCCTTGTATCCGCCCTTGCTTACGAGATGGATATTTAGCTTAAGTATAAAATTTGAGTATCGACAGATTTTTCGTCTTTGAGTTATTTAGTTAACTCACATTTTTTGGTATTTCTCTTGAAATTTATTAAATTTATTGTGAAAAAATCCTAAATTCCATGTAGATCCATTCCAGTTAAAATATCAAAATATTTACCTAAATTTCTAACAAAAAGTATTTATTGTTTTTTTATTTAAATGCCTTTTTAATGGTTTCTTAGAATTGCCATTAAAATATCCGATTACTTATTAGCTTGAATTTTAGTTTTTTTCACAATAAATTTAATAAATTTCAAATGAAATATTAAAAAATGTATTAACAAGATATTTCAAAAACGAAAAATCTCTCGATATTCAAATTTTATACTTAAACTAAGTGCCCATCTCATAAGCATCATGAGTAATTTTAGTAAAATCGGTCAAAGATCACTAGTACTTTAGTAATTTACTTTTTTTTATTTTCTCAAAATTAAATCTATCGTTTTTATAACATATTTTTTTCATTTTTCATTTATTAGTATTTAGGCGCGCTCAGCAACAACGGCTATTTGCGCGTTTTTTATTAATTTTAATTAATTTTATCTAATTTTTGGCTTTGAAACTTATTAAGTTTTCATGAAAAATATCTTGGTTGCTGTGACATTGGTCATTTGACCTTATTCCATTCATTAAATAAAAAATAGAATCCATTTACTTACATGACTTTGAAATGATCAGTATAGGGGGATCCTCTAACACAGCCCTGATAAGGATCAATTTGCCTCATATATGTAATAGCTGATAATCCGCATTTCTCATCCTCCAGAAATGTTTCTTGAATGAGTTGATAGCCGGTATTGGATTCAATTTGAAAAGCATAAAGGCCTTTCCTTACTTTTTTTATTCCTTCATCAGCCGTTATAAATCCAGACATTTTTCCTTTTACATCCAATCTATTTTCCCAAATTGCTTTACTTACTGGGTCTGTTAATTTCTGGAAATATTTAATAGAATAAGGTATTAGACCGTTTAGTCGATTAAGGGCTGGCTGCTTCACATCTAGTCAACTAGCAAACTTATCCGACAGATTGCAAATCATTGATATAGTAAACACGCTTAATTTTCGAGTTAAAAAATAAGTTTTTTCACATATAATTAACTATCTGAGGTATAAGGGAAGTTATGTGAAGTTAGCAACTTTAAAAAGGCTTCATTTTTAAAAATTAAATTACTTAAAATAAATATTAAAAATAAAATAATTATTAAAGCTAATTAATTTTTTAACAAAAATTTAAAAGTTTCCAAAAAAATAAACAAAGCTTGTGTTTCTAATTTCACTCCTTAGTTAAGCCTTATACCAAACTTTGGGTTTTAGTTAGTTAACCACGATCTGGCTTTTTATCTAATCATATAATTAGCTTAACTAAATGTGTAAAATATCGAAAGTCATAGTCAACTACCTTATTCGAGCGATATCTAATTAATTAGAAGTGAAGCAACTGGCTCTTAGTATTATTAAAAGTAATGCATTTAAATTGTCTGTATATATGTCTCCTCTTTTCATTCAAATTTGTTATTACTTTATCTTACCCGATATATGAAATATATAGAGAGGAAAAGTATTGCGATCATATCAAAAATTCGACGTCCAGATTTTGATGGATATACCGGTACATGTTTTGGAATCCCTTGAGTTCAAAAAAGTGGGTCCCGCAAATTGGTCTGTCTGTCTATGTGTCTGTGAACAAAATATCTCAGGTACGAAAAGAGCTACGAGCCTGAAATTTTATATTTAAGTTAGGCACCCCCCCCCCAAGGGGTTAAAATAAGCTTGTAAATAAAATCGGCCAAAGAATACTAGTTCTTTACTGATATACACTTTCCAGTTTTTTTCGATTTTCTCAAAATTTGATCCAACGATTTGTTAAAAATTCATAAATCAATTATTTTTTTACATGCTCTTTAAAATGTATATTCTCATTTTGCCCTTGAAATCTTTTGAAGCACCTTTACTCTTGTACTTCATAGGAAATATAGTAGAAATGGTTGGCATGGTAATAAAATATAAATCTTTTTCTTTTTAGATTAAAATTAATATAAATCAACTATTTTTTAGTTGCTCTTTAAACACCACACCAAGATTTTTTATTTTTTACTTCATTACAGTTTAAAAGGAGATATCTTTTAACTTTGTTGAAAATAATAGGATTGAAAATTTTCTTATGAATTTATTGTTAAAAAAAATCAAAAAGTTATTTTTATCTCTTTGATATTCTCCCCTACTTATTAAACATCTTAGTTGTGTCCGTGATTGTTTTAAAAAATTTCAAACCTCTATTATCTCCTCTCCATAATTATAATTATCTATACCGTATGTGTGTCTAACCTCTGTTCGTAGGCGAAATATGAATCTCAGAATATCTAAGAACTAGAGCTATGATTTGTCGAGCATCTTTCAAAAGGGTGCCCGAATATAATTTCGTGCCTTAAATCTCAGCTGCACCCCTAAATCTAATAACGTTTCTTTACTAGATCATTTTTTTGGATTTATTTAATTTTAATGGAAGACTTTCTTTTTTTTATATGCTATTTTATTATAAATATGAGTGTCACTTACTTTAAGATAATAATGATTATAAGAAATATTTTCCGCTCCAATATCTATACCAGATTCATAAAGATCTTTAAGTGTAACAATAGATGTTGATTTGGACTGGAGAAGAGCAACAATCGACGCCGAATAAGAAGTATATAAAAACATAACTGCTAAAAATATCATCAGACTGATGATTCGTCCACTAATATTGCGGCTTTCACGTTCTGATCCTAAAAAATTAAATTAAAATGATCAAATCCAAATTAAAACTTTGAAATGATAAGTATTTAAATTAGAAACCTTGTTGACAAACTGCTCCTAAAATTCCAAGAATAATATCACTCCATGTGATTCGTTCCAATGGAAACAAAGGTCCTTCAATGTAAAGAGCCAGGCGCCATAAAATTCCGCATAGAACTAAAAGTCCTATACAACTCAACCAAACGATTGCGGAAAAGGGGAGAGTGAAGATGTTACTCATGTAACTGAGAGGAGGCTGTCTGAAGATCAAATACGACCTAAATCGTGGATAATAAATTTTCAGTTCAAAAGAGATATGACAAATTTTCCGAAATAAATATAACATTTTAATATGGACAAACTTTAAAATAAATTTGAACATTTTTTTTTTAGACATTTGGGTACATTAATAAAAATAACTAATAAATTTGAAAATGTGGCGACAACATAAATCTAGAACTTTTGTGTTTTTCGATTATTTGATCCAAAGCCCATCTAATTTCTAAGGAGATTTGAAAATGCAACAGTTCTAGTGGTGCTTTGGAGCAAATAAACGAAATCCATTAACTAGCTGCTCAAGTGTGTTCCCTATTTTTCAGTAACGAATTTATCGAAACTTTGCGCCTATCTTATATATACAAATATAATTATACCACATATTAAAGTTTAAATAAATATTAGCAGGATGGCAGCCGGGAATCAAATTAAACAAAAAATTTTAAGTCAATCTTTATCCAAATTTTTTTTTTATTTCAATCGCCAACGTTTCGGACGCAAATCGCGTCCTTTCTGTTCAATGAGACAAATATGCATAATGAAAATTTATAAAGTTCGAATACATTTTTTTTAAAACTTATAATTGATTGTTAATTATTTTATATTATTAAAAAAAAAAAAACACACCCATACTGACTATCAATTGTAAGTTTTTTTTTTTATTATATTCAAACTTTTGTCAATTTTCATTGTTCATTATGCATATTTGCCTCGTTGATCATAGGTCCTGTGGAAGGACGCGATTTGCTTCTGAACCGTCGGCGATTGATATTTAAAAAAATTGAATAAATATTGACTTATAATTTTTTATCTAATTTGATTTCTGGCTCCCATTTTGCTCATACTTATCAATTATACAGCCACTACCTCACCATTAAAGTTTATATTATTTTAATAATATCTGTGAAAGTTCACATACAATAAATTGGTTTAAAATTTAATATACTCACTGATCACTAAATATCTTACCTGGTTGGTGTTGTTAATGCAATATATTCGCAAAAGCCAATTCTTTGTGTTGTAAAGAACAATGAAGTCGCTCCAATATCTACTGCTTTCTTAACAAAGAATCCGCTCAATCCGGTCCAATTTCCATTTTCCTGTGGAATTCCCCAATTATCGGTGTATTTAAATACCACACTGCAAAGAGTAAAATTTAAATAATCCTTTTAATTTGAAGAGTATTATTTTATTATTAAATGAATACCTCGCATTCAATCCTTCAATTACATGTTTAAACATATGGTAATTGCATTTCGTTATCGCATCTATATGCTTGTTAATGTAAATGTCTTTGTCTAGATGGTTGTATGAGTCATTATTAGTGACCTGGAGAAATTTACATCATTACATCAGAAGAACAAGTTGATGTTAGATCTTAAATATTTCATTAGTTGATTGTTAAAAAAAGACAGCAGGTACAATCCGATGGCCATTATCGATTCATTTCTGAATACAAAATTTTAAATACATACCACTACCCCTGCTCTAATTGCCGCTTTGTGTAAATTCATCCTTAAAAAATATCTATTATTTGGAATCCATTGGAGATGTTCATCCTTTTGTTGAGCTCTGAGAATGATTTGCAAAGGCTCCTCATTTCCATTCCTGAATATTTCCAAGACTCTATTATTCGTAGTCATATAAAGACAACGGGAATCAACATGAAACCCTTGAGAGGTCACCCAAGGCTGGATATCTTCCAACTGGAAAATACCAATTAGACATATATTTGGATAAATTTGAAGGTTTATTCAATTATATGAATAAATAAATAGTATATATTTATAATTCGCTAATGTCCGTCTGTCCGTCTGCCACGCTCTATTTGGGCAACTTGCCGTTGGAATTTTGAAACGAAATTTTTTATGCTTAAAGAGGACTTTCTATGGATTACAGGAAAATTATTTTCCTCCCGAAATTCCTATAACTTTTTTGAGTTATTAATTCCTAAAGTTACGATTTCTCCCATATGAAATGTTTAGAGAAATTTTTATGTATTCTTTCCATTTGTGTATTCAATGACAGTAAACAAATCCTCAAGCAGGCACTGGATTGGAATAGTATAGATAATTTTTTTTTCGTAATTAAGAAAAGGGGAGGGTCCCCCGCAGGCGGGCGCCACGGCTAGTAATCTATTATAATTTAACTGGCATAATTTACATTTTATAAAATATAAAAAAATTTCATTAGTTGCAAAATAACGTGTAAAAATAAATAATTGGATAAAATTACAAAATTGATAATTAAATAAAAATTTGAAATTATTTAAACTATCAACCGTTGGCTCTAGTTGAAACATTATACAGTACTATGTACTGCGATGCAAAAAAAATCGACCCTCGAAAAAAACTTTACTTTTAAAATTTTAACAAATAGCCATATAAATTGTTCTATTATCTCTTAAACATACATAAAAACACTAGCATATAAGTTTCAAAGATTTATTAATAGTGTTAATTTTTGAAACTTATAACCTAGTGTTTTTAATTTAATGATAATTTTAGATAATTAATTTTTGTCCCTAATCCCGCTCTCCGGTCTCAAAACAATAGAATTTTAATCAAATGAGATTCTATTGGATTAAACAAAGATTTAAAAAAAACATTTTCAATATTTCTTCATATAATAATAACATTTGATTAAGGCTGTATAACATTTTTTTTTTTTTTTTGAATATTTACTTTTTCTTGATAGAATTCTCCTTTACTTTCCTCATTGTCTTCTCTTGTCCAGTTTAAAAATATCCAACGATTAGGTCGATTGAAAAGGTTTTTTTCATTAGCCTAAAATAAAACATTTCTTATAAAAGAATATAAACAAAGTTTATGTAAATTTTACATAATATGAATCTCTTACCTTGCTGAGAAATTCCGGCGCACAAGGACAATTTAAGTCAAGTACAAAAACGATGTTGCCTTTCAAAGTTAGTGGATAAAAAAATTCTTCAGAACAATCTCGAGAAAATTTCCCAATAAAACCTTCAGCCGAAAGTTTTTTAGCAATTTCTTTATTCACTATTAAAGTAATATAATTTTAATCAGAAGTCTTATGTATTGTATTACATAAATAAATACATGCAAACAATGAAAATGGAAATTAGAATAACATCTTTTTCAAATTATACAAAAACTCAATTTTTACTTTCTCGTATATTATTTGTAATCGTAAAAAAATGCGACCTAGAGATTTTGATTCTCTACGTTTTAGAACTCTCTGATGTCCATAAAAAAAAACATTTTTAGAATTACAGAATGTCTCTGTGTGTGTGTGTGTGTGTGTGAACACGATTGCTTAAAAACGCAAGAAGCCAGATGGATGAAATATGCTATAAACTTCATTACACTAAAATTGTAGATCTGTATCAACTTTTGGAGTAAAAACGTCAACCAGAAGTAGCACTTTATCCAATAATTTTTTTCAAAAATTTTGAAAACTAATTTTTTCGCCATATTATGATAAATTTTTCTATTTTAAACTTTTTATTTTTTGACATTTTTTCGAAAACTGAATAGTTTTTGAAATAATCAATAAAGAAAAAGACAATTTTTGCTAATTTTGAAAAAATAAAAATAAACAAAATCCTACAAATGTCAACAACAAAATAAAATGTAAATATAAACAAATTCATTTGTCAAAGAAAATAGAGTAATTTATCATAATATTACGAAGAAATTAAAAATTTCAAAATTTCTGAAAAAACTTATTAGGTAAAGTAACACTTCCACTAGACGTATTTACTCCAAAAGTTGATAGAGATCTACAATTTTAGCACTAGTATTTAGTATTACATCGATCTGGTTCAAGGGCGTCCGCGTGCAGGGGGGGGCAAGGATTTTTTGCAGGGGGGGCAAGTCACTTCCAGATAAGTTAAAATAAACGTATTTTGATATTAATAATGTTATACATCTCTTAGTATTTAAAGCTTTCTCACCGCGGCAAGGTGGATGTATACTGTGAAAGGTTTTTTGTATTTTTTTTTTTGTTTTATACATTTTTTTGTATCATTTTAATTTTCCAGGGGGGCAAGTGCCTGGTTGCCCCCCCCCTGCGGACGCCCATGATCTGGTTGCTTGTATTTTTAAGCAATCGTGTTCACACATACATAATTCCATAAATGCTTTTTTAGAGTATACACAAAAGTCTTGAGGAAGTCATTCCCGAATTTTTTTTTATACCAATATAACTCACAAGTATTTGTGATTGCCGACCAGGAGTTACCCATACTAAGGCTTTCTTCCGCATTCGTTATGCTAGCCTTCACCATTAGGCTTCTCCGATAAATGAACCACAAGAATAGCTCTAAAAGCGAGGGGTCCATATTACCACCATCTTCTCTCATTTTATATCTTATTTTAATAAAATCTTTGTATGTCATTTTTAACAAATTTGCAAATTATCCCCGAGATTTTTGATATAGGCTATTATCCTTCTTCGATTTTAAAATCATTATTTTATTTACCCACTTAGATATATTTCACCTACATTGATCGAAAATATTTCTAATTCATTGAATTGTTGCTAAAAGCTAAAACGTTCTTTGTTTTTGATAAATTAGATTCTTCATATGACAATTGGTTAGTAAAATATTTATTCACAATTTTAAAATTTCATTCTTTGCCAGGAACTGAAAATATAAAGCCCATCTGTTGTTTTGTTTGTTGTTAGCAGCTGTTCAAAGAAAGTGTTTTTTTTTTCTGTTTGTTCTACAATCAAAATCGCGTGGTTATTGAATTTTTGTATATAAAAGGCTTAAGAAATAGAGAAATTTATGAAGTGTATTTAGAGAAATATTTTCATCCATTATATAAACATTTTGAAAAATTAGGTGAGCTCGAAAATTTTCATCCGATCTTCCTTGATGAGATAAAAGCTTAGGATAGGATCGTTTTCAACCAGTTTATTTACTCAGTCCAAAATTTATGATAAAAGTATAGTTTTACTTAAAAAAAAAAATTATATTTTAAGATTGCGATGGTTGTTAATAATTAAACTTGGAAATAATTATCAAGCCAATTTAGATCAGGACCTCCCCTCTATAAGTCAACGTTTCGGAGTTATAAAGACTCCTTCAGGACTCGGATTTTGCATATAATGCATGTTTTTTTCTTAATCGCTATCCTTCAAATTTTTTTATCTGGCCGTTTTAGGGTATCAGGATCCACCCAGGGAAATATTATTTTTCATATAAATGCATATTTTGGAGTTTAAATGCATATCTGGCTAGCGTTTTAAGCTGTATTTTGCATACTTGTGTGATTTTTCTTGCTCGTTTGTTGGCAAATCAGAAAAATAATTTAAGAAAATTTTAAAAACAGAGAGGGTAGGCTAGAGATGATTATAAAAATTGCATTCATGGAATGATCAGCTATTTTGTCATAGTGGATGGAAAAAAGTAACGATTTGCAAAACATCTGTTGATTGTACTGAAGATGATTCCATAGCACTGAGGTCGAAATATTTACAAATAAACGGATAATACGCAAAAGCATTTATTTTTTGGCCGACGGTCCTTATAATTAAATTGATCATCCTTACGGCCATCTACAAACAATAAAGTGGATTGTCTTGTCGGTGTCTTGTAATGTGGCAATAATGTTAGCAATAATCTTGTTTTCTCTGCTATTCCGCTGTCTCGGTGCGGGACCGGCACATCTAATCCTTTACTCCCCTCTATCTAACACACTTGTCGTCGGCAGGCCAAGTTCGATCATATTCCTTCTGAATCAGTGAAGTCAAGTTATCTTAATTGTTCATTTTCGTATATATAGCCCCATATCTTACCCCGTTCTTGGCCCATCACTACTTCCTTAGTGGTACTAATTTGAACTCAAAGATTAATTTTCTACATAATGTACAATTTTGCATGTAGTGTTGGTAAAAATGTATCTAAAATCTAAATCACTTCCAAATCGCGCGCTGAAATTCCATTTTTCTGTTTTTTTTTTTTTTTTTTTTTAATAATTTGCATATTTTTAGATAGAAACTTGTTTAAAAAAATCTAATCTAGCATATATTTAGACCTACCTAAAATCGGATCCACAAGTGCCTGATTTGTTTAAGAGTGAAGCCTTGATCTTAGGCAACTAAAATGCTTAGCCGTCATAAGTGTTGTCTTAAAAGTAGCATTTCCCCTTCAGTTTTATTTTTAAAATATTGGTTTGGTTGACTAAGCTCAAGGCTCCACTCTCAAGCACACCAGGGACTTGTGGCGCCGACTGTATTAAATTCAATTTCCATTTAAAGTAAAAATCGGAGTCAATTTGGGAAAGTAAATCAACAGCCTCAAGAAACAGTTAAAATTCCTTAGATATTTAAAAAAAAAATTTTTTGTTAAGCAGCGTAATTAATATAGCTTATAAAATACTCTATAATAATTCTTATAACAAAATACCCGCATCGTTTAAGCAGACAGTCATGTCGATGTAACCCGCAGGTTCTTTTATAAAAGGAGAGTTGATCAGAGACAGTAGCATCGGAATCGAAATGGCTGATGATTCGGCAAACACCAAAGACCAATTCCAAAACCAGCTGAAACACCAGAATATCTTTTGCATTTCTCTTTCTTTTTAATTCAACTGACAATAAGCCCAAAAACTCTTTTCAACGCAATCCCACGCCTCCTTTGAATAAATCATCTATCTTCGAAACAGTTTCGAGCCATGTCCTTTAAAACAATCGAATATTTTAAATATTTCGCCAGATATACAGCTCCTTTTACTCCTTAATAAGGAAGTTCTTTGTTTCGTCTCTGGCATCTACATCTTTAACCAAGGGAAATCCTCCTTCAGTCTGTTTTTATAAATTCAATAAAGCTTAATCCAAACTAGTAATCATCGTTTTATTTATTAATCTGAAAAGACAATTCAGAATTTAGACTGTTAAAATAATAAATAATTTCTAACAGAAAAAAAACAATTATTAAGGGCTCTTCAAAGCCTACAAAATTGCTAACTATACTATTAAATATATAATATACAACAAAGTCTTTTTTACTTTCTCTTACCTTAATGTAGGCTATTTGTTAATAACATTATACATATATATATATGTATATAGAGACAAAGTATTGGATTCATGTCAAAAATTCGATGTCGATTGTGTGGTTTTCGCAACATGGTGTGTATGTCTGTGTGTCTGTCTGTCTGTGAATAAAATATCTCAAAAGAGCTAGGAGGTTGAAATTTTATATTTGAATTCAGTACCCCCAAGAGGCGTGAAAATAAGCTTTGATCAAAATCTGCCAAAGAGTACTAGTACTTTACTCGAGTACTTTTTCAGTTTTTTTCGATTTTCTCAAAATTCGCTCTTACGATTTTGATAAAAATTCCAAAAATCAATTATTTTTTAATAAATAAGAAATTATATATATATATATATATATATAATATTTAAGATATTATATATATCGCGTATGTGAGCCGCGAAATTTATACAATTAAATATTTATTAATTCATACACCCGAAAAAATAAGGTTGTGCCGCCGGGAGTCGAACCACGGATCCTCCGATTTGTGCAGCACACTGCTGTGGTCCAGTGGTAGGGCACTCTGAGTACAAATCGGAAGATCCGTAGTTCGACTCCCAGCGGCACAACCTTATTTTTTCGGGTGTATGAATTAATAAATATTTAATTATTTTTAGATATTAAAATGTATATTCTCATTTTGTCCCGGGAGTCCAAAAAATTTATCTTTGTGACGATTTTAAGCCTGAAAGGATTGAGCTACGAGATTAAAATTTTATATTTAAGTTAGGCACTTCCCTGAGGAGTGAAAATAAGCTTTTGATAAAAATCAGTCAAAAAGTACTAGTACTTTACTGATGTACTTTTTCAGTTTTTTCTCGATTTTCTCAAAATTGACTCTAATTATTTTGATTAAAATTTATAAATCAACTATTTATTTGCTGCTCTTTAAAAAGTATATCATTAAGTTTTTTCGTGAAAATTATTTGAAGTAGACCTACACTTTACTGATATATTTTTTTTCGAATTTATCAAAATTCGTTACGATTTTGATTAAAATTCATAAATCAACTATTTTCTAGATACTCTTTAAAAAGTATATTAATAAATTTTTTCTTAAAAATTGTTTGAAGTACACTTTATTTCCTGAGGAAGCATTCGTAGCTCAGCGCCATCTATGAAACGCAAATGGATAAGTTTGGAACTAAGGTGCTATGGGAAACTAAATATATCTCGACACAAAAAAAATCTGATGTGCTGTGCATTAAGTGATACATGATTTTCATATTTCAAATAATATTCATTTACAATTGTGGTTGGTGAGCAAATATTGTGGCTTTTATTAATTCTTGAATTTTTTTGAAGTGGAACATCTACCTTAAATTTCACTCTTTCAAAAATAAATCCACTTAGTTATTTATCGATGTTTACTTTGATCATTTACATAAAAGTCATTGAAAAGAGCAATGGTTAATTATTTATATAATCAAATTACATAAACATATTTACTCTAATTATTTATACTTTATTCCTTTTTTCAATTATATACACCTTTTAATGACTTTACTAGGAATTTTTATACCATTTACCTATCTTATATGGAAAATTAATGAATATTTATTGAGAAATAATAATGTAAAGCGGTATTTTCTTTAGAAATAAGACGGAAGGGGGGAGACGATCAATTATTATATAATAATTTTACTTTCATTAGAAATTTGTATTATTTCTTGAATGTTTACTTTGTTTTTGTTACTATGCAAACTGGAATTTTTAATTAAAATATTTGTCAGGAATTTTATTATTAATGTTAAAAGAATTTATTTATTTAAAAATTCCGGTAATTAGAGAAATAAAAAACATAATCAAACACTCGGTTCAAAGGATGAAATTTGCATTAGTTAATTGAATAAAGACAAAATGAGAAAATTTTCATTTAAATAAAATAATATTCAAATAATTTAAACTTTAACAATTATTATTATTAGTAATAAAAGACATTTTTGGCCTTGGGCCACCGAAACCCTAAATCCGCCACTACAGGTGGCACAAGAAAACAAAATTGCAAAATAAAACTTGGTGTAGTAAAGTTAACAAATTTGCAAAGGTTTTATGTGGACATAATATAACATATATTAAATTGTGTTTATTGTAAAACTAGCCGCGTCCCGTGCCTTCGGTGGGCTCTACGTTTTTCCAGTGAGACTCCATCTTCACCCACCTGTGGGGGACCCTCGTCTTTCCTTGATCACGTGCCTCAATTTTTCCAACAGCTTGTTTCGAGATGATTAATGATATAGGAAATTTTAAAAATACATTTATTTTTTAGTAGATAATTGAAATTAAAAGAAAAATTAGGATTTCTTGTTTCATTGATAAAATTAATTTATAGGTTTAAATGTGGTGAATGGTGAAGTCATTTTTTAATACAATTCTACTATTTTGTGTTTTTCAACTGTTGTAATGAAAAATTCCACCAAGGAACAGCACCGCACTCGCAATCTATCAAATTCAAATTTGAGAAGTACTAATCTCTAAGAAATGACATCTTTTATATAAAACATATATCATCATCTGTCATAATTTTTCAAAAAATAAATATTAATAAAAAGGAAATGGAATTTCTTATAATAGAAATGTGTTAATAATGCGAGAGTAGGATAATGTTGAAGAGAATGTTTGAGGTTGAAGTGAGAGAGGTGTCTTAGCCAGTGGCGATGAATGTATCGAGAGAGAGAAAGAGAGAGAGAGGAATTGGCAAAGGTGGTCGAGGTGATGTGATGGCAACCAAGTATTTCTATCGAGTTGGCATTGTATCGAGGTATCGTTATGACAAGGCAAAGTGTCAAGGTGTGTATAGAGATGTGGCTTGAAGGTAACGAGAGGTGGCGAAGGTGTGGCCTTGGCGTTGCCCGCCGCCATCGCAGACTGCTTGGCGCTAGAGAAACGAGAAATGAGAGACGAGAGATGAAACACGAAAAGACGTCAGCAACTGCAAATGAAAGACGCAAGAGTGCTTGATGAAAAGTTTAACTAGCTTTGCAGCAGCTATTCAGCTCATTTATCCGACCTATTAATAGATCTTTTTTACTTTACTCTCTACTTAATTTACCAAAAAAGTCTTCTATTTAAATGATCATTGCAAATTTTTCTTGAACTTCAAATTAAAGCACTTTGGATTGTTATATTTCATGATTCTAACAAATCCCTGCATCCTTGGTCTATTATCTTGATCCTGGATTCAATATTCAAAGATAATTATTCACTTTAAAACATTACGATAATTATTAATTGATTTAGATTTTCAAGATTATTGTTATCAGTAGAGACCGGACAAAAAAGCATAAAAAAATGGAAAAAAAGTGCTTAAAAAAGCATAAAAAACTTGAATAAAAAGTTGTTAAATATGCATAAAAAGTGAAAAAAAAGCATCTCATAAGCAACTTCTACTCTTACCAATGGCGTATACAAATTTTTTTTTTTAAAGAAACTAAATTTATTTCTGTCCCGCCCTGCGAAAAATTTTGTTTTTGCGGAACCAAATTTTTTTCACCCTGCGGAAAAATTTTTTTTTTACAATGCTATAATTTTTCGCACTGCGGGGCCTTTGAAAATTTTTTTTTTTTTTTTTTTGGGGGGGAGGCGGGCCCCCTCCCCCCCCCTCTTATACACGTCCCTGGTGTATGCGTGTGTGAATGGGAAAAAAGTGTGTTTTTTAATAAAAAAAAAAAAAAAAAATTATAAATATTCGTAAAATAAGTTCAAATAAGCACGAAAGGGAAAAAAAGCATAAAAACTCAAAAAAAGCAAAAAAAGCATAAAAAATGCAATCTCAATGCACTTAGTTTTTCCTAATTCGTATAGAAATTAAATATCTAATGGCTGCTTATAAAATTGAGCAATAAGCATTTTGCTTAAAATCCGGTCTCTAGTTATCAGCAATGAAAGACATTTTTTGGTATAAATCGTGGTTTATTTTGTCAAATAATAATACAAAAAGTGTTATTATTTACAATAAAATACAAAGTTACGGCTGCTAATTCTGCAGCCGTCATCAGGCAGATTCATTCACTTTCAACAATGAACACTAACTGAGGGTTAGGAATTATTTACATGTGTGGCTAACTTCGCCTCGCTTACATTCGGGGCCAAATTCACTTCGTTCACATGCATTGCTCACTTCATATTACCATCAATTGAATCTTATTTTCTTTTAACGTTCATTGTTCAATAGAAAAAAGAAATAAGATTCAATTGTTGGTAATATAAAGTGAGCAATGCATGTCAACGAAGTGAAGTTGGCAACGAATGTAAGCGAAGCGAAGTTAGCTAGACATGTAAATAATACCTAACCCTCAGTTAGTGTTCATTGTTGAAAGTGAATGCCACCTGATGGTGGCTGCAGAATTTAACAGCCGAAACGTTTTATTTTAATGTAATTAATAACATTTTTTTATTTGCTAAAATAAACCACGATTTATGCCAAAAATTGTCTTTTAATTGTAAAATAATAATTAATTTATATTATAAAATATTTTTTTGTATTAAATAGATATTTCTCTTTACCCCATATCCTAGTTAAAATCATATTTTAATAGCCGAAAAATTTGCCAAATAAAAGTGATGTAATACTCAGGAACAGTTTGGTTTTATCTTAGTTTACTTTAAGTTTTAAAATTATAAATATCACCTTCAACTTTGATTTCATAATTACTTAGTTAAATCAAGAAAAAATTTATTTTTTTTAGTAAGAGAGAAGGATATTTTGAGATTTTTGTAGAATCTTAAAAAACTACTATTCACTTTAAAAAATAACAAATTATAAAATCTAATCAATGACAAAGATGTTTAAATATTCTAAAAATAAAAAAAATGTCTTTAATATATGACATAACAAACTAAATATAACTTCTCTTTCAATATAAGTATATAAAATTTCCAAACCTTCCAATAGTAATTTGTATTTTTAAAGTTAATAAAAAATTTCTTTGAGGGAATAATTAATTTGTAAGAGCAGTTTCATCACTTAAGGCAATGTACCATAGCACATCCTGACTTTCGAGTCTTTAAATCTTGTTAAATAAGAGCTAGATCACTAAATTTGCGATCCGCGACCTAAGACTTGGGATAGTCCTTAATAGGGCCGGCCCTACCAGACTCCAAGTCGCTATATAACCCAACTAAACTTAATGATAATTTTAGGATTTTTAGTCGAAATTTCAAAACTTTGAGGTAAAAATTATCATAGAAGATATTGTCCGAATTGAAAAACAATTAATATCTGTAATGTCCATTTGGGCGGGCCCATTTGCCGGGTATTACATTTCGCTCCAAAAAAAAGTGGCAAAACGACCCACCCTAATGGGCACACAAAACTTTTATAAATTCGTTAACTTTACTACACTAAAAAATCTGTCCACACACACACACACACACACACACAGACCAATTTGCGGCCCACTTTTTTGGACTCAGGGGACCTCAAAACATGTATATCCATCAAAATCTCGACATCGAATTTTTACCATGATCGCAATACTTTCTCTCTCTATATATTTCATATATAGGGTAAGAGAAAGTAAAATGATTTTATTTTGCAATTTTGTCATCTGTAGTTGCAGATTTAGGGTTTCAGTGACCTCATAACACTGAATAACAAGGAATGAAATTGGATATAGGAGACGTAGCAGCCAAGGAAATTAAATAAAAAACTTTTATTTAATTATCAATTGTCGACGTTTCGGTCGGTTCATCAAGAAAATTAATTGTTAAAATACAAATTATCCTGATGAAGGTTGTGACTAGCGACCGAAACGTCGACAATTGAGAATTAAATAAAAGTTTTTTTTATTTAATTTCCTTGGCTGCTACGTCTCCTTTATCCAATTTAAAGTCAACAATTTTTAATCGCCAAGGATTAAATTTTAAAATTTCTGTATCAAAATTCCTTTATTCTTTTTAATGACTATTAAGAACAAACCAGAATTTTGAAAAATCTTTTAAATAAATTTTACAATGATGACTGAATGATAATTCAGAGGAGCAGAAAAATGAAGTCAGCCAGCATAGAATAAAAAATTTTATTTTTTTTAAGTGAAACTTTTATTATATCCTCTCAAAATTTTTGGCTCTTCTATCAGCATGTCGCGTTACACGTCGTGACGTCAAGAGCAGTGACGCTACAAGTCATGACATCACAATCCGTGACGGCAAAAATACGAAAGTTGAAATTTAATATATATAACGAATTATAAAAAAATAATTGTGAGATTTAATAATTCAATTTTTAAATTGATAAAATATAATTTTTAAAATAATTTAAAATCTTCAATCTATATATACTGTATATATATAATCCGGGGGCCGAAGGCGGGCGGCGCGGCTAATTACTAAATAAACATTGTTCACAGTTTTCAATATGCCTCTATTGATTTCCCAATATCATTCCCATTTTCCAATTATTAAGTTAAGATTAAAAACGCGATTTTAATATATTTAATTGAATAATTTTCTGGAAATTTTTAGTTAAACGCCTACGATCCGAAAAAAGTTTCACTTGCATCGTGGTTTCATAAAACCACAATGATTTTTTTTTACTATTAGAGCTCAGTGACAACATATCGAAATTCCTTTATTCTTTTTATTTTTGTAATATTTTATTTATAGATGAATTTTATATTTTTGCAGATATTAAAGAGAAATTGTAATTATTTAACTACTTACGTCAGGGATAAAAATAATTTTATATATGAATAAATTTAAAATTGAAGAGAAATTTTATAGATGACTATTTGTTAATTACTGACGTCAGCAGTGGAACTTTTTTTTTTGAGAGTGAGGAATTAATTTAAATAATGAATAAGTATTTGGCAAAAAAAGAGATTAGTTAAAACAATACAAAACATTTTAATTTCAAATACACAAAAATGGATACCGTATGAAATAATTTTTCATGTAGGGGTAGGTAGTTTAATTACTTTACTACTAAGCAAATTTTTCTATTTGCTCACATTGAAATGCTATTTGCATATTCTTCACATAATTTTAATGTTTTTAGCTTTAGTCATCGAGATGGCATTTTATCTTTTACAAAATCATCTTATTTCTGAATTAAAAAAAAAAATCTTTAATTCATTTTCATTATTAATAATTTCAATAAATATGTATCTAATTAAAATAGAAATGTAGTTTTGATAAATTCGTTTGTATATTTGTCTATTGTCAAATAGCTTTATTCTTTATTTAAACAAATTTTTATATATATTTAACAAATTCACGCTTAATGATGAGTTAGAGGCGAAGGTCCAAATTCGGGCCACTATTTATATCAATATTTTACATGACATCCATCCTAGAGAAACGATTTTCATAAAATCTATTAAAAATCAAAGTTTATCCTTTCTCTTAAATTCCTTCGCTAATTTGTGAAAATCAGTCAAAAAGGTCCCCTGAGTTCAAAAAAGTGCCTGTCATTAAAATAAAGTATGAAGGAAATCATCTATGAAGTTGAAATTTTATATTTAATTTATGCACCCCACAGAGGATCGGAAATAATCTTTTAAATAAAATCGGCCAAAGAGTACTAGTACTTTACTAATGTGATTTTACAGTGTTTTTTTCGAAAAATCCACTTTAAAGTTTTTGATTAAAATTCATAAATCAATTATTTTTTAGATATGTATTCTAATTTTGCCCTCCAAATTGTTTGAAGCACACTTTATTCTTGTACTTCATAGGAAACAGGAGTAATGATTGTCATGGTAACAAAATATAAATATTTTTCTATGTTTATAAATTTTACATCTTGAATTCTAATATATTGTTGGAAACTAAATATATGTCCACACAAAAAATCTGACAAAACACCACTTTTAATTACTAAATGTAAGAGAAAGTTGTGTGCTGTGCCACCAGTCACACCAGATTTTTAGATAGAGAATCAATGTGCACATTATTATTATGTCTTGGGTTGAAGTTTTATACAATGTTTTTAATTGGAGAATTGATTCCAGTGAATTGCTGGCAAAAATTGGATTATCCGTGCATACTCATTATGGTAGGAGGAAATATCTTTTTTACCAGGAGCATGTGCGGACCTTATACGGGGAAAGATCTCCAATTTTCCGGAATATTAGGGAGGCCAACCGGAAGGGGGTTGATGTTTTTGGCTTAAGTTTCGGCGAGTTCTGCCGTTTTCTTTAACTAATTAATTATAATATATTGTATTTGTCTGATTTGTTGTTGTTTTGTTGTCTTTTTTTTTGTTTGTTTGTGTCTTTTGTGTTTTTTTTTCTCTCAAATTGTAATTGCGTATTTGCCTGTAATTTTGAGTACTTGTAAATAAATAAATAAATAAATTATTTTTGTGAATAGACCCTAGACTCATAGACTCTTGTCTATTTATTCAAAATCCGAACTTTTATTATTTTTCTTCGATACTATTATAGCCTATTTGTGAAATATTTTTCAATCAAGTTTCAGTTTTTGTTCTTAATCTCTCAACAGAGGTTATCTCCAATTATAGAGAGACAGAACATTGTCAGTATTGAAAAATTTTTGCGGCAAGCAGGATTTGAACCCGAATTGTGTTGTTGCAACTCCTCATTTTTCATCTACATCTTATCCGTAGTAAAAGAATTTTATTTTTGGTTTAATTGTGGTTTATTTGTAAAAATTACGTTTCGTCCACTCATTATGTGGCCTTCTTCTGATACAATTCCGGTAATATTATAAAGGTTGTTACATCTGTGACAATCTCAATTGTCACAGATGTAACAAATAAACCACTGTTAAGCCGAAAATCAAATTCTTTTACTAATGATAACAACTGTGAAAGCCTAAACTCCAAAATTACATCTTATCCGATTGTTATTAAATATTTCAAATTAAAAAGCCGAAATATACTTTGTAAAATTTTTTGTTTTTCACAAATAGTGGATTAAAAATAAAAAAATCGAAAATTTTATATTTTCATTTTAAAAATATATTATAAAACTAGTTTCAAATTTTTATTTATTATTTTATAAAGTATTTGAAAATCATGTCCTACTCCAAAAGAGAAAATTCATGTTTATTTATAAAATGTCTATGATATAACTAGCTGGGTAATAAATTTAAAATTGTATGATTTAAACCAGGAAGGCTTCTGGGGAAACTTCATAATAGTGCATGTGTATGTGTGTGCCCCCTAGCCTGGTGTGGTGCTCTCCATCTTCAGATTCTTAAAAAAAAAAAATGGATGAAAACAGGACGTGACGGGCGAAACATTTTGTTAGAGTATATGTACACAAAAAATTCCCTTCTTGGCTTTCTTTTAATGAACCTAACGACACCGCCACCTCTCTTAAACAAACTTATATTTTTTTTGTATCTTCCTACCAGTTCACAAATAAGTAAACTAGAGCCCAGACGGATAAATTTTAAATTTCTCAGTTGCAATTGTAAAATTTTTCTTTCTTTGTTATTAATTCCGAATGGTTTACGAAGTTTGAGTTACTATACAACTCGGTTTCAAATCCTGCTTGCCTCAAAAAATTTCCCACATTTGCCAATATCTGTTTTTTGGTTATTCTTGATAAGTTCTGTTGTGAGATTTAAAAAAATACATAAATTTTTTTTTAAATTTTTTTAATGTCTTTTTCGGCATATAAGGCCATTTAGACCCCGTCCCTATTTATTTCAAATTCCAAATGAATCAAATTTAAATTTGATTGAAAAATATTTCAAATATACCGGTATTAGTATGAAACAAAAATTCTATTAGTATTCGTATTTTGTATAAAAAGGATGTTTTTTTTATCCTCGATGTCTCTTCCACTTATTTTCGACTTTTAAGGATCTCAGAATCCAGCCAGACAAATTTTATCATGGTTTTATATTTTAGCTGTTTATGTAATTTTTGCATATTTTAGACGTTTTATCTACAAAAAATTGATAAAAGAAATTTTCAATTTTTGTGGTCTCCCCCCCTCCCCTCAGCAAAAAATATCATTCACCCCACCTCTACCATCATGCAAATCTAGAGTATTTTACAAATCTTGAAACCTCTAATAAATTTTTACCATCCTTGAATTTAAAAAACATACATGTACAGTGAGCGCCACAATTAAGTCCCCACTTGATAGCTTTAGCCTTAAGTTTATGGTATAGTATATGGCATATAGTGAAATAATTTTAATGACTGAAAAAGTATAATAAAATAAAGCGTACCAGATTTATTTTTACATCGTCTGTACCAGATTTTATTTTACATTTTCGATCATTAAAATTATTTCACTATACACCATATACTTAAGGCTTTAGCTCCCAGGTGGGGACTTAATTGTGGCACTCACTGTACCAGTATATGTACGATATTCTATAGTTCTTTAACTTTCGAAAAATCATTCATTCGTACAATCATTTAATTATTAACGAAATTATAAACCAAACATTTATCAAAACCAGGATTCAGCGTTATCCATATACCCAAGAATAGCTCAACTTCTAAGGCATTTATCATAAAATTTTATTATATTTCTTATATCACAGATGTAACAACCTTTGTAATCTTAGCTGAATTGTACTTGAAGAAAGCCACAGAATGAGTGGCCGAAACGTTGTAATTTTTACAAATAAACTACAGTTAAACCGAAAATCAAATTCTTTTACTAATGATAACAACTGTGAAAGCCTAAACTTCAAAATTTCTTATATTTCTAACAAACTTGACCTTGATAACCTTTTTTTTTTTAATATAATTTCGTTATTTATTAACACGAATGAATGATTTTTGGAAAGCTAACGAACTACAGAATATCGTAAATATATGTTATTTGCATTCAGGGATGCCTTAAAAAAATCCATAAAATTCCTAATAGAGCAGATTTTCTGTTAAAATTCAATTTTCTCTATATCACTAAAACTATTAATATATCTGATGGTATTTTTGAAATCAGGGCTACCCATGGAATAGCTCAAAATACCTCGGCACTCTTATTGTGTGTGTGGCCTGTGTGAATTATTATTCTTTTACTCATTTCTTGAGTGTGTTTAAAACTGTTTAACACTAGATTTTAAGAGCATATTTCGTCCTTTTTAATTTAATTGTTAATTGCATATTTAAAAATAATAATTCGAAAGAATTCTAAGAAAGTTTTTTTCCTTTACCTTAATAAAAAGAATTAACAAATTTCCCTATTAATAATGTAATTTTTTTTATCTTTAATATTTGACTGCCAGATAAAATATCTCATAAAATTGCACATGAAAACGTCTTCGTTTCGACTGTTTTTAATTCTCTTTTGTGTGTGAAAGCTAAGTCAACAATATTATTTATGTAAATAGGCAAAGGATGAGTATTTATTTGTTTTGTTGAGTACATGCTGGAGCGTGTGGCAAATGAATAACAAGCCGGTAAGAATGGCCGAGTCATTCGGCAAATAATAGAAGGCCTTCTGGAAGAATGGACCAAAAGTTCCCTCTCCTCTCGGAGAGACAGAAGCCGCTTCCTCAGGTAGCCTTTGAACTTCAAATTTATTTAAGGGTCTGCTTGAAGGGATTCAAGGGGCTCAAAGGCGCTTCAAGGGGCTGCCTCACAACACTCGACCGCCTTTCGGCAAAATTGTTATTTTTTATCCTTCCCTTTTCGCAAATCATCACCATCTTTTATTTCTCTCTTTCAATATATTTTATTTATATCCGCTAGAAAAAATGTTTTGTCTATTAATTTATTATTTTTGTTAAAACATATTTTAATAATATTTAAACTTTCGACCACACTATTATACACTATTCACTGTGTGTTGCAAAATTATACACTATACACTGTGTACAGTGTATAATGTTTATATTGTTGCTACTTTCATGTAGTACAATTACTTGTCATCATCAGAAGTGATAACATATAATATATGAAAGTAGAAACATTTTAATGTTTGAATTATTTTAATAATGTTTATTAAAATATAATCACTTGTGATGATGACAAGAAATTGTCAAAATACGTATTAAGAGTTAATTTTTAATTAATAAAACCTTTGAAACCAATAACCTAGTGTTTTATTTGTATATTTAATTTTAATTTAATAAATAATATTTTATTACTAATGATATTCTAGCCTAATTTTGTGATGCTGATTTCATATTGTTTTTGATTTCGATTTTTATATATTAATCTTTTTTAAGAGTGTCATTAAATAACAAGTACTTTATAGATAGTTTTCAAGAACTATTCATTTGACAATAAATACATCGATTCGTACTTAACGAATATGTTAAATAATTTACACAACTTCCTCTTACCTTCGATAATTGAAACTTGTGTTCTATGCTTGTCACACCAGATTTTTTGTGTCGACATATACAGTAGATTAGAATTCAAGTTGTAAAATCTAAAAAATACTTATATTTTGTTATTATCGCAACCACTCCCCTTTACTTTACTATGAAGTACAAGAGTAAAGTGTGCTTCGAACAATTTCGAAGACAAAATGCTAATATACATTTTAAAGTGCATCTAAAAAATAATTGATTTATGAACTTTAATCAAAATCATCAAAATCCTTAAAGCATATTTTAAAAAAATCGAAAAAAAAAACTGTAAAAGGACATGAGTAAAGTACTATTACTCTTTATTTAAAAGCTTATTTTCGCATCCTGAGTGAGGTGTCTAATTTAAATAAAAAATTTCAAACTCGTATCTCATTTCCTTCATCTTTTATTTTCATCACAGACAGACTCAGTGGCTGATCCAGAGGAGGTACAGTGAGGGACAATATTAAGTCCCACCCATGCATTTTATGCTTGTGGTTATTTCATTGTTTTTATAAAAGAAAATGAAAATCTTTATTGGACATTTTCTAGGTTTCAATCATGAAAGTTTCCATTAAAAAATAAATAATATTTTTTTGAGCATAATGAAATAATCATAAGTAGAAAACGCATGGGTGGGACTTAATATTGTCCCTCACTGTACCTAACATAAATATAAAATTTCACCTTCATTTCCTTCGTACTTTATTTTGAACACAGACAAACTAGTTTGCGGGATCTACTTTTTTGAATTCAGGAGGCCTCAAAACGTGTATTTTCATAAGAATCTCGACATCGAATTTTTGATATGAATTTATTTTTTCTTCTTATAAAACAATATTTTTTTTAAATTTACAAATGGTGGAGCAAATATAAAGGAGGTTAAATCTTTTCTCTAGAATACTCTTTAAACTTCATTCTAATAAAATAATACTTGTTTAAAAAATTTACATAATTTATTTATTTTGACAACATTTGGCAGACGGCTACCATAAAAAAATTTACATAAGAAGCGCAAAAAAAAATTGACTATTAAATCCTATCTAAAATATGTTTTCTAAAAGGAACGTCATCATTCCGACTTGAAGTTCAAAGAAAAAATATAATTTTTAAGGCCTATACATTTATTTGTCATGCCTTTGTCCCGAAGGTGGGAGCAGCCGAAAAGTCGGCTGATGCAAATAAATGTATCGTACTAAAAAACTTTTTTCTTTGGTATCTCCCTCTCTTTAATAGTCCCCTTCCCGCATTTACTCTCTCAAATATAATTTACATATTTTGTATTTGTTTTTGAAAATTTTTTCTGTATAAGCAGATATACATGCATCTTTGTGTTTGGTTGCATAGCTTAAAGGCACTTGGTCTCTCTATGCTTTAGAGCCTGTTGCTTCACTTCTAATTAACTAAATATCCCTCGGATAAGCTAGTTGACTATGACTTTGAGTCTTATCACATTTAGTTAAGCTAATCATATGATTAAATCATAATTAACTAGCTAAGACCCAAAGTTCGGTATAAGGGGTGAAATTAAACACAAGAAAGGCTTTGACATATTATGTACTAGGCTCTTTGTGACGAAACTTGCAATAAAAATTTTGACGCTTCTACTTTAGCCTGACATAAGAGGGAGAACGGGAGGGGGGAAGTACAGTCAGAGGGGGGGGGAGATATACAGTCAGCGACCAGAGGTCCTGCACACTTAAGGCCGGCTGCTTCACTTATAGCCGAATAGCAAATTTATCCGAACTATAGTAAATCATTTATAAAGTAAACAAGAACACTCTTAACCAGCGAGTTAAAAAAATGAGTTTTTTACATAGAATTAGCTATCTGAGATAGAAAGAGAGTTTTGTGAAGTTATCAACTTAGTAATGACAATAAGTTATAAATATTATTAAAAATAAATAAAAATTGAAATTATTATAATTTAAATAAATATTAAAAATTAAAATAATTAAAGATAATTAATTATCTGGATTGGGTAGATGTAGGCAGCAAGCAAAGAATAAAAAAAACTATTTAAATATCGTCGACGTTTCGGGAACGCATTGCTCCCATGGCCGATAAATTGTTAATGTTGCTTAGATTGATACATTTTGGTTCAAACAAAAATAAATAAATAAATTTTCATATACCATTCAGATGTATATAAGAATTGCAATAGGTGCCTGAGCACAAAAAGAAAAAAAGAAATACAGCTTCATATACATCTAATGGTATATGAAAATTTATTTATTTATTTTTGTTTGAACCAAAATGTATCAATCTAAGCAACATTAACAATTTATCCTTATGAAGATGGGAACGATGAGTTCCCGAAACGCCGACGATATTTAAATAGTTTTTTTATTCTTTGCGGGCTGCCTAAATCTACCTAATTCTTATAATTACCAGTTAGCCATCGAATTTCTTCTTCATAAAGATAATTAATTTTTTTTTACAAAAATTTCCAAAAAAAATAAACAAGGCTTAATAAAGAGTTTGCATTCCAATTTGCCATTGGTTCCAAACTTCAGGTGTTGACATATCGCCACTGGCTACTATTTATTATGATACTTAAGTATCAGGCTTGTGTTTCTAATTTTGCATTTTTGTTAAAAAATTAATTAGCTTTAAATATAATAATTATTTTTATATTTATTTTAATTATTAATAATTTTTATAAATGATACCTTTATTAAGTTACTAATTTCACAAAAGTTTTCTTATATCTCAGATAGCGAATAATATGTGAAAAAACTCATTTTTTTACTCGTTTTCTTGTTTACTACTGTATATCGATGATTTACTATCTGTCTGATAAGTTTGCTAGTTGACTAAAAGTTAAGCAACCGGAGTTGTTTTCTCTAACCGTTAGAGCCAATTGCTCGAGCGTATACTTTTAGTTGATAGGCCTACATATAGTAGAATATAAATTCTCACCAATTTTTTAAAAATAAATACAAATGCTTACGGAAGTGAGGATGAAGAAAATAGTACTTTCAATACTTACAAAAAGAAAGATTTTAATTAACATAATAAAAAGAAAAAGAAAGCTATTTTGATAATATCACTACTTATATAAAAAAAAAAAACTTTTATAGTTTTTATTTCTACTTTCTATGAAAATTAGGTTAGGACACATGCGCCCTCTTTTATGCGATCCTGGAAACTAAACCACTGTATAAATCAAAATATTTGTTTGCGATCAATTATAATTTTATTTGTGAAACATTTGTAGTATAAATTAAAATAAACAAGTCTTGGAACCCTCGGAAAGGTTGTACGGAACCGAGTTTGAATACCTGGAATAGACGTGACAAGGTAATAGTAAAAACAAAAGTGAATGTTAAAGAAAAAGGATTATTGTGTAGGCCTACTTGAACAATAAAAAAAAAATTATTTTCAACCTGACATAGGTTTTGATATGTCACTGTATTATCTTCATCAGACGTAGTTGGCCCTAATTTCACTTTTCTCTGATGAAGATAATGCCATGTCTATATCCAAACCTATGTCAGGTTGACAATATATTTTTGACGTACATAATATAAAAATTTTTCTTTAACATTTACTTTCGTTTTGATATTATTCAACGTCACTAAGGCTACAGATTCAAATTATCTACTCTGTGTATAAACAGTTATTTAATGAAAAAAATGTCATCAATTATTCTAACAAAACTTTCCTGTTAACCCTATACCACCTTCCTTTTAGACATGCATTTTTTTACTTTTATTTTGACGTTATATTTACTGGTATATAAACAAACAAAAACTTTAGGAAGAAAAGGGTTAAAAAAAAAAAAAACTTTAAATTATCTAATGTAAGAGAAAATTATGTGCTGTGCGACCATCACAGATTTTCCAATTTTATCAAAAATCGCTCTAACGATTTTTTTCCAAAAAAAAAAAAAACGCTGAAGTTCGCTTAGCCTGGATTTTTAAATAATAAAAGCATTATTATACTGGTGCTTTTATTATATATTAATTTTTATTATATTACAATAAAATAAACATTGTTGAAGCCCCGTTGCTTCTGATTCAATAAAGATAAACGGAACCTCTAAATTCTTATAGATATAAAAATTTAATAGCGGAGTTTTAAGTATCTACCGGTACATTTTCGTAAACGCCTATTGGTTCGCTGTCAATAAAAAAAAAAGGAAAATATATTAGCTAGATTCATTGCCTAATTTAAAAAATAAGCACGCGAAACGATGCTATTCAAGAATTTAGAGCATTTTTTTTTCTTTTATCAAACGTCTTTTGTGTATAAAAATGTACAAATGGAAATTTGCTTTTGAAATCACTTTGTTAATTGCATTTAGACTTGGATAACTAGGTAGACAGCTGAAAAATTTATGGTCTTCAATGGACAAATTCCACAAGGCAATAAATATTTCATAAATTTGTTTCTATTACCAACATTACTTTCTCTATGTATACATAGTTCGTATAAGAGAAAGTAAAAAGGCTATTTTTTATTTAAATTAAAAAGTTAAATAATTCTAATTTTTACTTTCTCTTAACTATATATGTATTATATAGTGAGAAATTATATGATCATGTCAAAAATTTGATGTCGAGATTAGGGCTTCGATTAAGCGATTATTTTCTTAAAAAATAATCGATTATAAAAAAATCAATTATTTTTCATAATACGCTATTGGGCAAATAATTGATTATTTTCGGGAAAAATGCGTTTGAAAAAAAAAGTTCAAATTCAAGTTCAAGTTCAAATTCAACGGAGTCCCGGGTTCGCTTCCCGTCCCAGGCGAGAAAAATTTATTTCATTTGATATGACTACAAATCATTTGAAATAAATAGGGATGAGGTCTAAATGACCTTAGATGCCGAAAAAGAATTAATTTTAATTTTTAATAATTTTTATAAATTATACCCTTGTTAAGTTTATAACTTCACAAAACTTTTCTTATACCTCAGTTAGCTAATTATATGTGAAAAAAGTCACTTTTTTAACTCGAAACGTGTACTTGTTTACTATATCGATGACTTGCTATCGGCTGGATAAGTTTTCCTAGTTAACTAGAAGTGAAGAAACCGAACCTAAAATTCCATTTCAGTTGAGTTTTCTAAATACTCATTAAAATTCCTGATTACAAGAGGTTTTTATTAAATACTCGTAATAGTCGATTAAAAAAGTATCATTAATTTATTTTGCATCCGAACAAAATAACTTAATCGTAGGTCGAATTCCATCTCTAACATTTTGCACTATCACTCTATGTTTATAATAAAATCATGGTCAAATAATGAATGACTTGAAACTTCGGACAAGAGATGAAACTATCAGATTACATATAAAGTAGATCTTATCAATCTTTTCTGTAATATCTTAAAATCATGATTAGATATTAAGGAGTTCCGGTAATGCGGGATAATATCAAAGAAAAAATGAAAAAATAATATTTATCAATTTCTTATTTATTCTTTTTGTTGTATTCTTAAGAAATATCTTTTTTATGATTTTTACACAAGTCAACTTTGTTAGTTATGCAAATGTTTTAGGATTTTTGTAAACTTTAGGGTGCTAAAAGTGGTTCCCATTGTTCCAATAATTATCTGTGGGTGTTCTTTTCAAAAATTAAAATCAAAGTAGGCCGGGATGAGGATAATGAGTAATTAACAAGGTGGTGCGAGTCTGGAATAACGAGTCCGAGGAATTTGTAGACAAGTCAGCCCATTGTAACCAGTATTTACCAATTAGAGTGTTTGCAACAAAATAAATGCCTGCTTAAGATAAGATCCACCCTTTTTTTTTTTTTTTGTTTTAATTTTTACTTAGCTTCTATACTTGTTTAAAGTAGTAAAATTTTCTTTTAATATTTATGAAATTATTAAAATTTATAGTAATTTTTTTAAATTAATGTTAATAATAATACTTTTACTTTTTCAATCTATTAATATTATAATCGTACCCTTCCCTGCCAATAAAAAAAATAAGTTTCAGGTCTTAAAAACCAAGGGCGTATATAATGGGGGAGGAGAGGCGGCCCGGCTCCATCCCGAAATTTTTCAAATCTATATACATATATACTGCATATGGCCAGAGAGGGCTCAGGCCCCACGAAATAATTTTGATTAAAAAAAAAAATTTTATAAAAATTTGTTTTTGAGAAGGTGCCCTCGAGGCTCAGGTGAAAACAGAAAAATTTGGTTAAAAAATTTTTTTATGAGAATTTCTCTTTGAGAGGGACCGGGCTCCTCAAAGCTCAAGTATATCCGGTATTTTAAAAATCTTGGCAAATTTATAATCGTAAGAAAGTTTAAAAATGAGAAGTGAATTGATCCGCAGTGAGCGGTATATATTTATCACAAAGCAAGATTTTCTCAGCTTTCCCTGAACCAAACTCAGCCCTAATATTGTCTTCAAAAATAAAATAAGATTTATTCTCAAAAGACTAAAAAGAAGAAAAAGTGAAGAAGAAATTTGCTTATTAGTTGATCAAGAATTCATCAGAGACTCTAACATTTTATTTGAATTGTTTTCTTTTTTTTTATGTATTGTACAATATTTAATAAAAAAAATATTTCTTTTTAAAAACATAGCTCTAAAATAACAAAAAAAAAAAAAAACAATTAGGTTGCAAAACTTTGTCGTTTTTTTTAACATACTTTTGAAACCTGAAGCCTTTTTTACTTTCCAGAAATATTCCAAAAAAAAAAAAAAAAAATTTCAACTAAATATTTCATTCAGACTTTATTATATATTGAAATTTTTAAATTAAAATTTCAATTCATTATTTTGTCTCTTAATCAAACGGTCAATAAAAATTTTAAGAAATTGTTTGATTCTTTCTTTTAAAGAATTAAACAATTAGACCTATTTTGGATAATATTTTCTCTTCATATATATATAACAATTTAATAATGCAATATTAAAATTATAATAATATATTGGAACTTTTTTCCTTTATTGCAGATCTAATTTTTGTTTTTGTGTTTATAAAAAAAAAATTTATAAAATGGTTTTTGTGTAATAAATTTATCTATAGGGCCGTCACCTGCTCCAAGCCTAAAAATATGTCCTTCCAACTAAAATAAACTGGGATGATAGAGGAATAAATTTTATAGATGGCGATTACGGGTTGCCCCAGCTAAGACTGGAGGCCTTTTTCCCTTTACTTGCTTGATGCAGAACGGTCCTGAAATATGCGATATATTGTCACTGTGTTAAACATATCCATAGTTTAGTATATGCGTTTTGGCTTATGATATAAGTTATTAATTTATATTTTTAATTTTTCCAGGTTCCTGCGAGTTAACGAGCTGACGAGGCAAAGCGAGAGGAGCGACATCTTTCTCGGTACTTTATTAAATTTTTTTTTTTTTTTTCTGTGATTATAATATTTGTGCCCGGGGAGAAGACACTAGCTTCTCGCGCCGGAGTCTTGGGTTCGCTTCCCGTCCCAAGCGAAAAAAAATTTATTTCATTTGATTTGACTACAAATCATTTGAAATAAATAGGGATGGGGTCTAAATGGCCATAGTTGTCGAAAAAGACCTTAAAAAAAAATTGTGTTCTCTTTTTACTTCGGGGTAATGAAAGCTAATTGTCTGAAAGTCAGTGGTTAGTTTTCCGTCTTGAGCGATGAAATTTGACTACCAGTTAAGTTAATATGAATAAATCCTATATGGACTTTTAACGACTTAATAAATTTTGCATTCGTTTGCTTTGACAAAATACTATTGCATTAATTTAAATAAATTGTAATCGTAAAAATTCGCTTGCTCAAAAACAGTAAAAGCCATCGACCTATAATCCTATATCCTATAATAAATTTATTTCATTCTAATTTATACAAATTAAAAATAAAGAGATTAAAACAGATCATAAGGTATTTGTATTTCAGTTTGGTTCGATTCATTTCCCAGTGCGTACATCTATTTTATTTTATTTTTTTTAAGTGAATTTTTTTTCTTAAATTTTATAATATTTTGGCAAGTAAATACGCGTATATTAGAGCTGGTTTTTTTTTCTGTGTATTCAGCTTTAACCATCCAATCCACTCAATAAAGGTAAATAAATCATAAATGAAAATAAAAAATTTATTTTAAATTATTGAAATGAACTATTCTCTCCTTAAAATGAACTTTGTTTGAAAAAGATGGAATTTTTTAAGTTTTGAGGTCCCCTGAGTTAAAAAAAAAGTGGTTTTCGCAACATGGTCTGTGTATGTGTCTGTGATCTACTAAAAGCATGAAGGAAATAAGCTACCAGGTTGAAATTTTATATTTAAGTGAATCATCCCTCTGAGGCGCGAAAATAAGCTTTTGAACAAAATCGGCCAAAAAGTACTTATACTTTACTAATGTACTTTTTACAGTTTTTTCGATTTTCTCAAAATTCGCTTTGACGATTTTAATTAAAATTTAAAAAATCACATATTATTTAGAGGCAACATATTCACGGAACACAAGAGAGGCATCGTCCTAGCATCCCTATGCTGTTCAGATCACGACTAACAGAACAAATCAATTTCATTCTTCCTTTGTCCCATGACCTCCCGTGATTGGAACAAGCTCACCGCGTCTATCTTCCCCAAAACCTCCGCATCTATCTTCTCCAAAACCTATAATCTTCAGACTTTCAAGTCTAACCTCAACAGGCATCTTCTCAGTTCCCGCAGTTGAGTTTCCCTTTTATGCTTCTCCTTTTGTTTTTATTTTCTTCCTGGCTGCATGTGACTACTGGTCATTATAGGTCTTCGGACCTTATGCACCCATTCCAAAAAAAAAAGGCTCTTTAAAACTTCTATTCTCATTTTTCCCTCAAACTTGTTTGAAGCACCCTTGAACATCATAGGAGAAATGGTTGCCATAGCAACAAAATATAAATATTTTTCTATGTTTATAAATTTTACATCTTGAATTCTAATATAACTACGGAAACTAAATATATGTCGACACAAAAAATCTAGTGTGACAAGCACAGAAGACAACTTTTAATTACCAAAGTAAGAGAAAGTTGTATGCTGTTGTATGCACAATTGGTTGTAGATGGCCGTAAGAATGATCAATTTTATTATAAGGACATCGGCCAAAAATAAATACTTTTGCGTATTATCCGTTTTTTTACCCAAAAGTATTTATTTTTGGCCCCTGTCCTTTTAATAAAATAGATTTTTTTTAATATTTAAATTTTCTGATATTCATTGATTAGTTAATATATTCATTTATATCAATAACTAGCGGTGGTTGGGTTGACAACCCTACCTCGCTAGGCCCTGGCGGGCGACGTCTCGGGACGAGTTGTCCAGATAAATGTATCAATATTTTAATTAATTTTGCACCATAATATAAAAATATGAAATAAAAAAATCAAGTGAAAAATAAATTTTAGGGGGGAGATCCCCCTGGTAGGGCATATAGAACTTTCTGAGGTCTGGAATACCATTTTTCAATTATTTACACTCTAAGGAAGCGTCATTTTAAATTTTGTAGTAAGGAAGAAAGAAAAGAGCGATTGCAGCTAAGTTTATTTGGTTTATTTATCGCTTCAAGCCGACGTTTCGGTCAGATATACCACCATCATCAGGGCTCAAACGTATCAACAAAATTCCTCAAAATGTCGAATGGCACAATTGTGTGAAATATTTTCTGCCATTTTATAAGAACCAACAGGCTATGCGAGTCTAGGTTAAATTCAATCACACAATTGTGCCATTCGACATTTTGAGGAATTTTGTTGACACGCTTCAGCCGTATATCTGACCGAAAAGTCGGCTTTAATCGATAAATAATACAATACAATAATACAAAATAAACTTAGTTGCAATCGCTCTTTTCTTTCTTCCTTACTACAAGATATACTCAGCTATCCACCTCACTCTAATTTTAAATTTTAATAAAATCGAGTGAAAAATTTAAAAAAAATTATTTTTAGGGGGGGAGACTTTTTGAGATGTCGAATTTTAGGGGGAGTAAGAGTTTTTATTTTTCATTTCAAGATTTGATTAATATATTTTTCTTAAAGCGAGCTAGAACCTGTTTTCCAATTTCCTAAGGGAGATTTATGAACCCCTGATAAGGGGGGTTCCTGACCCCTAATTTGATATAATGATAGCCTAAAACCACCTCCGGAAAATTCTCTACCCATTAAAAAAAAACTCCATGAAAATCGGCCCAGTAGTTTCGGAGTCTATGCGTTACAAACAAATATTTATAAATTTTTTCATGAGGAATTTATAGTTATTTCATGGGAAATGTTAACAATTCGAGTTGCTCAATCAGACAAATACCATAATCACTTGGAAGTTGAATAGAAAAAATTAATTATTTTTAAGTACTCTCTCTCAACCTTTACTAAAATAATTGAATTAATACTTTTAATTTTACTCAAATGCTTTAGTAAAGAGTTTTTGATCTCTTCCCCCCTCCCATTGCCATTTACCATTTAGATTCGTTAAAATCATTTTAAATGCTCTATTAAATCTAAATTTTGCGTCATCAGCTCATAAGTGTATAAAGTTTCTTCTTAATTGCTTCCACACTTCTTTGTATATATTTTCAGAAAAAGATGTCATAGGTGTACGAATAGTGGGTGGAAGTCTACGAACTAATAATTATACAATCATGAATATAATTTTATTTCAACAACCTCTAATTTAGAAGTTATGAAAATTAAAAATATCGTGTGAGTGGTCGCACAGCACACAACTTTCTCTTACCTTCGGTAATCAAAAGTTGTGTACTGTACTTATCACACGAGATATTTTTGTGTCGAGATATATTTAGTTACCCATAGCTTCTTAGTTCCAAACTTGTGTTTTAAAAGTTGACTGCTTGAAATAAAAAGTTCCAAAGGGGGACCCCCTTTTGAATCGAAATTAATATGTAAATCCCCATAGAGATTTAACATTGTATCTATGGAAGGAAAAGTCGGAAAATGAATTTGAAAAATCTGAAATACATCAGTTTCAGGGCAAAATGCAAAATGAGGGCCAAATGAGAATATACATTTTAAAAAGAATCTAAAAAAAAAAAAAATAAAATAATTTCCTATGAAGTACAAGAGCAAAATGAGAATATACATTTTAAAGAGCATGTAAAAAATGATTGGTTTTTGAATTTTAATCAAAATTGTTTGAGCGAATTTTGAGAAAATCGAAAATAACTGAAAAAGTACCCATGTAAAGTTCTAGTACTTTTAGGCCGATTTTGTTCAAAAGCTTATTTTGACTGTCCGGGGGTACCAAGTATATCCATCAAAATCTTTATTTCGAAATTTTGACATGATCTCAATACTTTTTCTCTATATATTTTATATATAAATAAGAGAAAGTAAAAATCTAAATTATATATTCATAATATGTATGTAAGTGGGAATCAACATTTGTTCTTTATTTTCATTTGTTTTTCTTTTTTTTAATTTATTTTTCCTTAAAATAAATAAAGTATTGCGCTTTATGAGAAAATAGAAGTTTTGAGAGTTTCTTATTCCAAAAAAAAGTACTCAAAACGGCCTGTCTGTCCGTGCGTGTGTGTGTTAAAAAAAAATTTTAAAAATCGTAAGAACTACGAGGCTGAAATCAGGAACCATCTTCAGAGCATCTTTGCGAATTTAGGCATTATATATATTATTAATACATTACAATTTATATAAAAAAAAATTTATGTATTTTACTCAACTGAATTTTTGAGAGAGATGTCAAACGTATAAAATAATTGAGAAAAAAGAGACTGATTTTATTCTCCTTATCTACCCAATCTACAATTTCCAGTTGTATATTTTAAACATTATTACAAAAAATTTCAAATTTGGAAGATTTTTTAATGAATAGAATACTTTTCTCTTCTATTATATTATTGATACATATAATATAATAAAAAGGGAAAGGGATCTTCATTATTATGTACGATGAATCATATTATTTATTGATAAATAACCACAAAATAATCTATATATGAAATACATAAACTCAAATATTTTTTTTTTTATTTTCTTTGACCGGTCCATTTTACTTTTTTCAATTGGTTGTATGATTGCATTTTCATGTTCATTTTCTCTTGAGAAATTTCATGCTCGAAGAGGCTGAATGGTTTTTAATGAAGTTCACCTGTGTGTCAGCCATTATTTGAGTGGCGGGGACTTGGGGGGCCTGGGAGAGCCCAGGGGGCCTTAAGGGGGGGTAGGGGCTCAAGGTTCGGCCCCTTAAGCCAAAGGAACTGCTTTTCCTGGCTACTCTAAGGCTTGACCCTTTTTGGGCAAGCCCCTATGTTTACCTAGCCCAGGCCAATAGCTCACACATTCATAAACATGAAAATTCTCAGAAAACTAAAGTCACCTTTGATACAGAGCCAATTTTTTCTTTTTCTTTTTTTTTTTTAATGCTCATTTTAAAATGTTTCTATAATGCGTTAGTAGTTGAATGTTTATTATTCAAATAGCCTTCGGGTGAAAAAGCACAAATAAGCAAGACGTGCTGACAATAGCTTTGCAAGGGCCGACTAAGACGCAATCTTGATGAAAACATGACATTGACATCAAACAGAAATGCGGGAAAAAAATTCTTAAAATAATTCGCGATTTATATATCATAATTTTAACATCTAACATCACGAGGAATAATATAAAATAGGTTGAAACAAGCACGTATGCAATTCCAAAAATAAAAGAGGGGAGGGAGACTCCGATAGGAACTCATCATCTTTTGAAAATAAACATTTTATTTCTCTGTTCTTTAACATAATAAATTATATAAATATATAGAAAATTAAATGAATATTTATTTGGATAAGCTACTTAACACCCCAAAGGAAATCATTAGAGGCGATTGCCATTCTCCATCCATATTAATAGCCAGGAGAGGAGTATGAAGGTCCAAAGAGGACACCTTGGATAATATTATAATTTAAATTATAAAAAAGTTCATTTTTTTAATGCTAATTTGAATTCGAAATGAAAAAAATATAATAATTATTACTCGCATTATCCTCCCTCTTTGATCTTCCATTACCTTTTCCCACACTAAAAATTTCGGGCCTCTTTAAAAAAATCCTGGCGCTGTCATTGATTTGCAAAATTTTCCGAGGCAGTATACTTGGCTATGATTGACTTCAACGTTGATCTAAATCAGTTTTTTATTTGATGAGAAATTCAAACTGTCCTTAGAAATAAAAAACATTTTTGAACAATGACAGAAGGTGGCAGCCAGGAAGGGGTATCTCTAAATCAATGAAACTCCCAAAAATTCGCGACATTTTGGTCCAAATTAATTCGACCATTATCAGGCAATCAGGATTTGTCATATGAAGTACAACTCCTGATTGCCTAATGATGGTCGAATACGTTTGGATCGAAATGTCTCGAATTTTTGGGAGTTTCATTGATTTAGAGACACTCCTTCCTTGCTGCCACCTCCTGCCATTGTTCAAATATACCAATCACAACCACTTCCTGAAATATATTTTAATCATGGTTAATTTTAGCAAATAATAATTCAAAAAGTGTGTTATTAATTAGGTAGATTCATTAATTTTGAACAAAGAACTCTAATTGAGAGTTAGGTATTATTTACATATGTGACTGACTTCGCCTCGCTCGTAGCCAACTTTACTTTGTTTACATGCATTGCTCACTTCATATTACCAACAATTGAATCCTATTATTATTTACTATTAGGCCTATTATTATTTGCTAAAATAAATCAAAAAATTGTCTTCTATTTCTGATAACAATAATCGTTAAAATCTAAATCAATTAATCAAACTGTCCTATTTCTGGTAAATTATTTTAATCCGATCCAGTTGTTTAATTTTATTTGTGAAATAGATGATTTCAATTCAATCGAATTATTTATTTGATGTTGTCTACTTTCTCTTCAAAAATAATTTCACAGGCAATGTTTAGTATTTTTATTTATAGTACATCTACTTTATTTATGTGATAGTTGTGTATAAAATAAAATTATATCTCTCTTATCTAAATGCAAGAAAAATATCTCGACGCATATAACCTTTTATTATTTTTCCTTCAGAATTTTTTAAATAAAAATGACATCTAATCGCCTCTAAAATAGTTAACTGAGACTATGCCTTCTTAAAAAACATTTCAATTTTAAATTAATGTCCAAGTTTAATTTTATTTCTCAAGATGGTTTTTCCTTGCTTGGTTAGTATAGTAAAAATGACATTAGACTTTGAATTTATTTGAGAAGAGTTGGAAATCTTTCTCCGTCACATTTGGTTGGTCATCGTTATCTCACTAATCAAATTTACGATTTGGGCTGGTATTTGTTCTTGAGGAGACTGCGTGTCGCCGGTTGGTTCCTCGGTTGGCTCCGGTTGGCTCCTCGGCTCTCGGCTTCTCGACTTCTCGACAGCCAATAAAACCCGGACTGCCAATCAACCCACTCCATATGATTTGTCCCCTCCCCTACCCAATCACCGCAAATTCTATTTTTTTAAAATTAAATCTTCAAATCACTTAATTATTATATTTATTTATTTTTTAATCAACATGGAAAGTTCTTTCATTTTATAAAGACGATCCGAGGTTCTTTGTTGCAGTGTTGTATAATCAACCAGTTATGCAAGAAATTTCAACCTGTTGTTTATTATCTTCTCTTTACTAGTCTTCATTTATAATTGCAAATAAATAAACAACCTTTTTTGACATCTATAGATAATACAGGCCAATTTGGTGCTGGTGTATTTTGAGCTATTCCTTGATAAATGGCTAGCCCTGATACCAAAAATATCATCAGTTTTGCTCAATCAGCTCTAGTTTTAGAGATATACACTGTCCAAAGGATATTCATAAATAGGTATTATCATGGTCAATGCTCTGCCGAATTAAAATCAATTATTCTACCCAATGCAACATATACACGGAACACAAGGGAGGCATCGTCCAAGCATCCCTATGCTGTTCAGATCACGACTAACAGAACTAGTCAATCTTTCTTTGTCCCCATGACCTTCCGTGATTAGAACAAGCTCCCTGCGTCTATCTTCCCCAAATCCTACAATCTTCAGACTTTCAAGTCTAATCTCAACATACATCTTCTCAGTTCCCGCAGTTGAGTTCCCCTTTTATGCTTCTCCAATCACGGGAGCGTGATTGGAACAAGCTCCCTGCGTCTATTTTCCCCAAAACCTACAATCATCAGACTTTCAAGACTCTGGCCTTCTACCCATTCAAAAAAAAAACAAAAAACAAAAACAAAAAAAAACTAGTATATGAGGAGAATAATGCACTCAGGACCAGGGCCGGATTAAGCAAGTTTTATGTCTCTTGTGTAGAGTGATCAAATTCTAAGTGTGATGAAGAACCGAAGAAAATATTTTAATACCACTGTCAACAAGATACATTATATAAGATACTTAAATTAATAGAAATCAAGATTTTTACTCCTTCATCGATGAGAAGAAAAACGGAATTAATAAAAAAATAAATAAATATATAAAATTTTTTTACACACACAAACATTTTTATTTAAAACCGAATTTAGACTCATTTAAATTCTACATTCGTGTTCTATTGCAATATTTATGTTTCAATTTATTTTTTATAGGTCTTACACATCACAGATTATACATTTTGCATGTTCTTCGTTTCTGAATTTATTATACTATATATTTTCTGATTATTACGTTGTTTTATGTTTAGGATAAATTCCTATGAATCGATTTACATTAAAAATGTAGCGCAAAATACTTTAGCAAATACAATGGTCATTTAAAGGAAATTGTATATTCCTAAAATAGTCACCAGATATTTGCTTATAAAAAACTGCCTAAAACAAGTTATTGTACATGATTAAGAGGCCATTAGCGGGCCTGAGTCAAGAGTCTGTGAGATTCTAAAGTTGAAATTTCAAGGGGAGTGAGGCCACCCTCGCTACATGCGTGTTCTGCCAAAGGACTGCGCAGGTAGTCATATATCGTCGTCTGTCATTTAAAATCACCAAATTTAATGCTAAGAAATGCATCCAATCTAATTAGAAAAAACTTTTTATAGAAATTTTAAATAAACATTTAAATCAGGTGTTCATCAGGTATCATCGACCTCCTAACAGTCCACCTCGACTCAATTGAGTCTCCAGTCAGATATTTTAATCAGAATAGCAATAAAACCTTTTTCATAAGAATTTGAATGTTTTTTTTTTAAAGAGTTCGGTTTTTTCTGTTGTTCCTTTTACGATTTTAAAATTTATTTTTTTATGGACCGAAACTCCTCAAACTACGCTGATTTTTCGGCAAGGGTGTAGGAAGGGAAAAACAAGAAATAAAGTTATTTTATTTTCCCAAATGAGTTTATTTCCTTATATTTCGAAGGCACAAAAGCTCTTCTTCAGAGGAAGCTCATTTTACACTCCGCTAACATTACAATAACAGCCAAATGGCTTTCTTGGATGCAAAAAATCTTGGCTGTTATTGTAATGTTATCGGAGTGTAAAATGAGCTTCCTCTGAAGAAGAAGAGCCTTTGTGCCTTCGAAATAATTAATAGGAAATAAACTCATTTTGGAAAATAAAATAACTTTATTTTTTGTTTTTCTCTTCCTACACCCTTGCTAAAAAATCAGCGGTTTGAAGTTTCGGTCCATAATTATCTCGGCATCACTCATTAAGCTTCAATCATTATTTTTTTTTTATTTTAAGGGTTTTAATTAATTTAGCCCGTGACCCGTAGTTCAGAGTGAAGACATTAGCATCTTTTACCTAAAGGTTCACTTCCCGTCCCAAGCAAGAAAAATGTATTTCATTTGAAATGGTTACCATTCATATGAAATAAAAATGGCGTTTAAATGGCCTTGGATGTCGAAAAAGACCTTAAACAAGTTTAAAAAAAAATTATTTTATTATTATAATTAAATGGCGGTACTTTTTTTTAGGAAGAGAAAGAATCCAATGCTTCCCAAAGGGAAAATTTTATATTTTCTGAAATTTTTTGAGTGGATTTGACGACACGAGTATTTTTTTTTTTAACCCTTTAATAACGGTTGGAAAATTCATCTCGAAATTTCAACTAGAATGATTTAACAAAGCGTGACTGACAAACAGACGGACATTAGTGAATTATATATATAGGCATTTATTTAAATACATTATAAATAAATCTAATATTCACAGTAATTTATTTTTTGGGCACATTTGAAGTCAGAGATCAAATAAAAAACAAAAATTCTATCAAATGTGTCCAAAAAATAAATTACTATATAAGTGTAAATAGTTAATTAAAAACTCCCTCCACCAATAAAGTATTAGTTTCTCATTTAGATAAGTTATATATAAATAGAAGAAGAATTAGATGTTTTTAATTAATAAAAAATATCTTTTTTTTTGTTTAATTAATTAATTTAACTCTTCTTCTACATTGATTAGAACTCATTAAGTTTTATACTAAATTTAAAATTCTCTTATTCTGGCTGCTATGCTAAATTATCTGTGCTTGTGTGCATATGTGTGTGCTGAGCTCATCGGATTAGAGATGCGCATTAAACAAAGCCGTGGTGGGGGAGGGTCAGCAGGTCAGCTGGACACCTGGCAGACACACCTGGACCGGCATTCCAGGCCTCTGGCCAACTGTGTGCCTTTCCAGCCATCGTGCGCCGTTTAATTATGGATTTTCGGCTTTTAGAAAATCTTATCATCCGGCTTGTGCTCGTGGGTGGTGCCGATTACAACCTCGACCTTATAGACATACCAGTTTATTAAGCAAGGGGTGGAGAAGGAGCAGTCTTCAATTACAAATTTTCTTCAAGGAGGAGGAGCATTTTCATGCTCAATAGGATTTATCAACAGAGAAAAATTTAAATTTATATTACTAACCGTGTGAGGCCCTCTCCTCTTGATTACTCTTTCTATCTATATATTTGTATTAATTTACAAAATAAATATTTGTAATTTTAATCATTTCCTCTGCTCAGGACTCTCAAGTGACCAGTCTTTTTTTATCAGTCGTATTCTTATGCAATATCAATCTTTAATAATAATAAATTAAAAACAAGGAGGAAATGTAACAAGCTGATTTTAATTTTTAAGTTATTCAACAATCAAATAAACACTCCGGAGCTTTTGAAATTGCTATCCTTTAGTCCCAAGACCATGGTCTGCCGTTAAATTAGGAGGTCCCAACACAATTTGAGGTGGGGCCTAGTAAAAGAGACGTTGCAGTCGGACATTTCGACGTCCCTGGAACTATGCAGCAACGTCCCTAGCAAAGTCCCCGTCGATCCAAAACGCCCCGGGGATGTGGTTGTATCTTTTTTGCACAATTCAGGCAATCTCCATTAATTTCATCAATGCAATTATTTAATATGCTTTTAAATGAGTATGATTTATTTTTTTTTTCAATTAATTAATATAAGAAAATTTGTTTTTCTAATCATTAAAAATAATTAATTAAAAGAAAAAAAAACTACTTTTCATTTGATTCTGTTATTACCAGGGCTGACTTAGAGCATAAGCTCTGAAGCCCATAGTGTTCATAATATTTTTATCATTGTATTTAATTCTAAAAAATAAATAAATAAGTTAAAAAGCCTAAAAAAATAAACAAATTTCAAAAATTTCATCGAAATTATCCGAACACATGCCAGTATTGTAAAATTTCGACATGTCTTGTCTTTGATAGTTGTATCATGGATTATTCTCATCTATCTAATATTATGGAGAATGCGCAGAATTATTTTTTGCTTGAAAAAGAAAGCAAACTTTATTTTTTTTTTTTTAATTTCTCAAAAAATTCATTAGTAAAAAAATTTCTTTGTCGAAACCCAATAAAGAGTCTATAATTTAAGAATTATATATATCATGTGTTGGTCCATGAAGTAATATTGAAAAACATCTAACCAAGTATTTATTAATTTAAATAAGAGAGAAAGGTAGTCACCGCCGGGTGTTACTAACTGTTATACGGACTGAAATTCAGCGATCTATCAAATTTACCAACTGCGGTACTGTGATTCAGTAGTAGGGCATGCTGACTACACATCGGCAGATCCGTTGTTCAACCCCCGGCGGTACCTTCCTGTTTCGATTATTTAAATTAATATACACTTGGTTAGATATTTTTTAAAGAATCTATATTTTAATAAAAAAAAATCTTAAAAGGCGGGAATCATCTCCTCCCTCCCTCCTCAAATGACATCACTAGGGAGGGGAGCGCGAAATACGAAGTTCAAAAATGCCAGTTTATATTTATAATATGAAATTCCATAATTCTACTTATTCTAGTTATAACTCAGAAAAGTTAAATCATCAAAAATTCTTAAACTTTATTTTTATTGATGCAATTCTCCCTCACTATCAGCACCCCACCCATAAGAGGATATAATTCCATATCAGCGAAAAAAATCGGATAACCAGTTGACCTTCGGCCTTTATCCTTTTTTTTTTACGCTTTATAAACTATGTAAAATCAACAAGAGGGATATAAACAAATAAATAAAATAAAATATATCATATATAAATTGATTTAATCATATTTTTAATTTAGTATTCATAGATAAATAAATTGCCTTAAATTTAATCAAGGAGTCAATGGGAGGAGCTGAACTAATCTAAATCCTTAAATGGGGCTCAGAGGGAAGTAAAAATTTTTTTTACTAAAAAACAGGCGGAGCTGCTAGGGAGCCACGCCCACAGGGCTTTTAAAATACATCGTCGAATGTCTGTTCAGTATTGTGATAAAGATAAATTTCGAAATTAACCAAATTTCCCGGATGAATAAGTGAGAATTCTCATAGCCCGCTTTCGCTAGAATTTTTGGACGCTTTTTAACTCTTTTTTTTTTTTTTTTTCTAGTACTTTTTTTCTCGCCCCACCCCACAATTCCTAATAAATTTTATTCACTTTATTAGAACATCTTTTAATTCAAATCAGAAATAATTATATATCTTAAATAAGAACTTTTAAGAGCATAACCAATGAATTATCAGTTTTTAGACCTATATATCTTCGGTTATCGATTTTCCCTTTTTTCAAATGTCACATTTAAAATCATACAAAACTATTTTCTATTGAAAGGGGAAGAAATAAATCGGATTTAATAAATATCAATGTTTAACAAAAAAAAACAAGGCAAGAATCCTCGTTTTTGAAAAAAAAAAAAAAAACATTTTTTTTCGATAGCCAGTTTTACGGATATTTTGCTTTTAAAACTGCTTTTCCTTTTGCTGAATCAACTTTAGCTTTAGAGATAAAAAGAAAATTAAATTTCACTGGGAAACTAAAAACATGGGAATAATTTATAATTTTTTTTTTAACATTGAACGTGTCTAATACCATTTTTATAAATCCTGCATAGAATAAACTTATGTTTAAATTATTCTATAGCAAAATAAATATAGTTAAATAAATAAATCATTGAAACAAAAAAACCTTGTGTTTCATACTTGAATTTAATTCTCCTATTAAATAATAATGTTTCAACTAGAGCCAACGGTTACCAGTTTAAAATTAATATTCTATAGCACTTTATTTTTCCAAAAAGCCTGAAAATCAGTTATGAACAAAAAAGTTATCAAAGTCATGCTTCAACCAAATTTAATAAATATTGAATTTACATGAAATGTAATTAAAAATAAAATTTAAAACAATATTACTGAATAAAATTAGTGAATGCAGTCACCATCTTAAAAATTTTCTTATATTTCTTTGAAACGTGATTTTGTTAACTTTTTATTCATAACATCGTTAATCATACATGAATGCTTTGTGCAAAGAAAAAGAGCTATAGAATAATTTAAACTGGTAAAATGGGACTAGGGGTGTCCATTGTTAAGAATAACTGCAGTTTTTATTTCTTTTGCGTTTGATAATTTTTGTCATGTTGTGAATTTGAACTTGAGTTGTTTTTACTTGTCAGTATTATAATGTGTAAAATTTTCTCCTCTTGTCTCTCATTTTTCTGTGATTCTTGTTTTAAAAAATGTGATATGAAATTCCTCTCTTGTTTCTTCTTTCTTCGCCTTTATTATTCCCGTGGTGCGGGGTCGGTGGAGTGGTCGAAGGAACGGGTTTTTTCAACCGAAAGAACAGGCCGGCCTGTCGCACGGTCTGACGTCTTGTTGAAAATATAGAAGAAAGGGACAGACATGTAAAGAATAGAAGGACTGCTAGTCCCAGCTCGAGTAGCTCGTGGTCTCCATTCACGTGCCCACAAGATGCCCTGAGCATAAATTCGTCTCTTGTTTAATTTGAAGAAAATTTGATGAATTAAATAAAAAATTTAAAAATTAAATAATCTTTATCAATCATGTCATCGATTTACTATTCTAGAAAGAAGTCTAAAAAAGGAGCATAAATAATTTCAAGTGTCTTTTTGACAATTTGTTATCCGCACTGAAAAGCGCGACTAATCCCCGAAAAATCAACTTCAAAAATTGAATTGTCTTTTGTTTGAAAAATGCTCACTCAGCATTTTGAACAAATCTTGATCTCTAACAAGCGGAGTCCTTTTTAGTTAAAAAAAAATATATATATATATAAACCCTCAAACGAGGCGCATAATAGTTTACTTATATCATCTATCCAATAATTCTTCTTCTTTTGTAAAATTATTCCTTCTTATTCAGGATTATTTTAATTTTTTTTGTTGACAATTTAAGAATCAATGGCATATTAGTTGCAATCAGGCTTTTCTATTTCTATTATATTTGTTAGTCAGAGGTGCCAACTTCCTTCAATTTTTATAGAATAGAATTTTTAGTCCGATAGTTAAAGTCACTAGTACTTTACTGATGTACTTTGTTGGTTTTTTTTTTCGATTTTCTCAAAATTCTTTCAAACGATTTTGATTAAAATTCAAAAATCTGGTGTGATTGTCGCACAGCACACAACTTTCTCTTACCTTCGGTATTCGAAAGTTGTGTTCTGTGCTTGTCATCAGATATTTCGTGTCGACATATATTTAGTTTCCGCTGATATATTAGAATTCAAGATGTAAAATTAATAAGTATGGGAAAATATTTATATTTTGTTACCATGGCAACCATTTAGCCCATCTCTCCTATGAAGTACAAGTGCTCTTCAGAAGATTTCAATGGCAAAATGAGAATATACATTTTAAAAAGCATCTAAAAAATAATTGATTTATGAATTTAAAAAAAAAATCGTTGGAGCGAATTTTGAGAAAATCGAAAAAAAACTGAAAAACTACATCAGTAAAATACTAGTACTTTTTGGCTGATTTTGATTAAAAGCTTATTTTTACCCTCGAGGGGTGTGTCTAACTTAAATATAAAATTTCAACCTCCTAGCTCAATTCCTTCATGCTTAAAATTGAACACACACCCACCCACACACGCACAGACAGACCATGTCGCGAAAACCACTTTTTTGAACTCAGGGGACCTCAAAACGTATATATCCACAAAATCTCCACATCGAATTTTGGACATGAAACCAATACTTTCTCTCTATATATTAACATATATAGAGGTAAGAGAAAATAAAAATCAATTATTTTTTAGATTCTCTTTAAAATGTATATGTATTTTCATTTTGTTTTCAAAATTGTTTCAAGCACACTTTATTTACTCTTGTACTTAATAGAAAAAAAGATCGGAAAAATGTTTGCCGTGGTAACAAAATATAAATTTTTTCCCATGTTTATAAATTGTATATCTTTAATATGTCGTCACAAAAAATCTGCACAGAACACAACTTTCAATAACCAAAGCTAAGAGAATTGTGTGCTGTACGACCAGTCACTAGATTTTTTTTTTTTATATAAAAGGTGAAGGGTAAAATGACCCAGTTCGGGACTAAATGAGTTATTATTAAGACTCATAAAAAATAAAAACATAGACAAAAAAAATTTTTTTTTGCCAAATATGATTGTCTCATATATTCGAAAGGGGAAGAACAGAAGAATAATCGGCTGATGGCAGGCAGTCAGGCAGGGTCTCATCTTCTTCTTCTCCTCTCGTTGGCTTGTGCAAACGCTGTTTCTGTTTTCATCTGCTGTGTTTTTGTGTCCCTCATTATACTTCTCGGTTGATGTGTGTGGGAAATCATGTTTGGCATTCCTTTGCCCAGGTGGTCTCTTCTCTAAGCTTCTCTCGATTGATGTTGGTTGCGCGTGTGCGTGCCTACGAGACCCTCCGTCTCCAGACTCCAACAGAAGAGCTCATCTCTCTCTTTCTGACTCTCTCACTCTCTCTTCTCTATCTCTATCTCATTCTTCATTTATTTCCGATCATGCCGGGATGTCTTAAAAGCAAAACTTCTTTATATGAAGGACTATTCTGAAATTCCTTTGCAATTTAAATTATTAAAATTTCTTCTATTAATGTTGAAAGTTCTTTTTAGCGTCAAGATAAAAAAAAAGAAAAAAAAAATTCTTGGGACATGTGTCCACGCGTCCTAATCGTTTGTTTGCGCCTCATTGAACATCGTACAATAAAATCAAAAGGGCAACATTTTTATGTTTATTATAGAATCACAAGCTCTTAATGTTTAATAAAGCGCAAACTAAAGTGATATATAACGTAACTAAAAAAAAAAAAAAAATTGTTACAATTAATAAGATATTAAAAATCAAAGTATCTCAATAAAAATTTGGTTTGATTCCCTGAAATTTTATGTTGCTAAAAATTGAAAAATATATAAATAATATGTCACTAAGTTCTTAAGTTAACTATGTCATTTATTCCTTTAGTAATATGTAAAAACATTTACGATAAAAATATTTAAAAATATCCATTAATAAGTAGGCTGGTCATTTGGGTTGCCTAACTTCCAGCAACTAATCTACTAGAACTATCATAATTGTTTTCAATGAGGGCAGGTTCAGCCAAATAAAAAGCCTTTTATATGCTGGAGACGTTTCGCGATATATTTAATGTCTCATCATCAGTCCGACTAAAAAAAGTACATAAAAAAATTATTACTTTTCGATATATATAATAAAAATTATAAAAAAAACACATTGTGATACAATTAAAATATTATATGCTTACATCGAAATATTACATAAAGATAGTACATATGAATGAAATTCATATGTACAATACCATATATTGCAATAGGATTGAGAATAAAGCCCGGTAGTTAGGCAGTCCAAATGGCAGCTTGTCTGTGTGATAAATACCTTTTTCAAAGCAAACAATAAGCCACACGACCCTTTTTAACAAAAGAATAACCCTAAAAATTTATCTTTTTAATATAATAAATATCGAAATAAAAATTATTTGAATGTTTTAATCAGAAATTTTAGGCAGCCCAAATGGCACACGCTCACTGAACTTTTTTAAAACATTCAAATAATTTTTATTTTGATATATCTGAGAAATTAGTATTAAAAAGATAAATTTTTATGGTTATTCTTTTGTTAAAAAGGGTCGTTCGATTGTATGTTTTGAATGAGATATTTCTCCCGCAGACAAGCTGCCATTTGGGCTGCCTAACTACCGTATCAATATTTTTACAATAGATGGTATATTTTTTAGTCGGACTGATGATGAGACATTAAATATATCTCGACACGTCTCCGGGACCGATAAGGCTTTTTATTTGGCAGCACCTGTTCTCATTCAAATCAACTATATTCACAGCCACCAAATCCCATTCATTTAAAACTATAATAATTTAAATTTCACAAAGCAAATAATACTCTTTTAAAATAGCATTAAACAAAATTATACATGTGTATGGTATCTCTGACTTGTCAAGTCCGAAGTCAATACTGTATTAATATAGTATTCAAATATATATCTCGAAAATTATTTAACTAAATGTAACTTTACTAGAGTAATTTCAAATTGCCACCTCACAGTCGGCGTCACAACGCCTGATGTGATCGAGAGTGGAGCCTTGAGGTTATGCAACCAAAATATTTAGCCGTTGGAATTGTTGTCTTAAAAGTAGAAAAAAGATGATTTGTTTATTTTAAAAATATTGGTTTGGTCGACTAAGCACAATGCTCCACTCTCGAGCAGATCAGGCACTTGTGGCGCCGACTGTACTAATTTAATGTGAGGTTTTAAATTGAAATTATTCTAGTAAAGCTACCTTACTTTAGTTAAATAACTTAATAAAGACATCATTTTAAAAAATTATTAAAAATTAAAATAATTAATTAGAACTAATTAATTTTTTAATAAAAATTTCAAAGTTAAAAAAAAAAAAATAAAATAATCAAGGTTTGTGTTTCTAATTTCACCTTTTAGTTAATTATAGCCTTAGTTAACGAACTTGCGGGTCTTAGCTAATTAACTAAAATCTTGGGCTGTTATTTAATCATATGATTAGCTTAACTAGATGTGACAAGACTCGAAAGTCATTGTCAACTTGCTTATTCATGGGATAGCTAGTTAATCAGGAGTAAAGCAACAATCCCTAAGTAATGTATTTTGTATATCTGTAATATTATATATCTGTCAATCAGTCCTGGGTTTCTAAAATTCACTGTTAATAATAACACATTAAACGCATAAGTGGCAGTTAACCGGAATCTGCACAAAAATGTGTCTTCCGTTTTAAAAACAATTTCCTTAAAAATGTCCGTTGACGGGTTTCTGAAATAAACGAATTCATTTATCTTGAAAGAGAAAAAAAAAATATTTGTGTTCCGAGTCCCTAAAAATTTTTTAAACATTTTTGAAAGTCATAAAATAATCAGGCATGGTAAGTGCAAGGGTGGGATATTCCAAATATTTTTCCCCACTATACCTACTATTTCCTCGAAAAGTGAGAAATTTAACGTTCGTCCATGTATCTGTCAGTCAGCCCCTTTTTTTTTTTTTAGCAAATTTGGTATTTTAACAGGAAGCAGCTATTTATTTATAGCTTTCTTTAAAAATGTATCTAAAATTAATTGTTTCTTTCAATTAATACCAGAAATCAAAGTATTAAAGTTCTTAAATTTCTTAACCGTAGTCTCTAGTTGAATCAATATGTGTATATGAAAATTGAAAAAATTAAAAGCACATTTTCAAATTTTTATAAAAAAAATTTTGTAACCCTTAATCAGTTGTAAAATCACTTCATTATGAGTGTCGAAATGAGCGTTACTTGTTAAAAATATTTATTTTTTGAAACTTATAACCTAGTCTTTTGAATTTTTCTATTTATTTCTTGATATATGTAAAATAAATTTTTTAATATTGATAGTTACCCTCGGGCTTGGTAGTTATAAAAAAAATCCCCTTCTGCTTTAACCCACACTTGGTAGTATCAGATTATATACATATATATATATATTTTTTTTTAAATTTCATTTAAGGTCTTTTTCTTTTTTGAATTCGTAGCCAATCCAATATAAATGAATTTTTGTGGTAGGGGTGTTAAACTCAAAAGCTAACTTTGGCCAAATAAACAATGCTTAACTTTAGTTAGCAGCAAAAAAAAGTTTATAAATAAAGCATATTATATGCTGGTTTCGTTTCTAATTCACGTTTCTATTTTATTTTTACTTTGCGTCGGATATATTCACTGGGCCGCAAAAATGTTCATCTCGGGCCGCATGCGGCTTTGACAGCTTATCCTAATAAAACCATGGCGACAGAAATATCGTTTTTCAAAACGTCAGCGGCTCGAAAATAATTAATTTAAATTTTTAATTGGAATAAATGACTCCGGAATTGTTAAAAAGAAAAACGATTAGTAAATCAAACAGAGCAGAGGCAGTTAGCGAATTCCATAGAAGGTGACTCAGAAAGGGAAGATGTTCTTAAAGTTGAAGTTGTAGTCTGAGTCGGCTGAGCTCTCTGAACGCTTGAACGTTGAGCGTTGAGCGCTGAGCGCAATTACTGAGAAGGCACGGGTGGCCTTAGGCCGTGGGTGGCCCGCGTCCAGCCTATTGATTTATAGAAACCTCTCGATGGAAACCGACCATTAGGTCCGAAATCAAAAATCGAATGGACCCCCAACAGCTTCCATTCCTTTTCGTCATGAAACAATTATCCCTCTCACCGCTAGATGATATGATGAATAATTAATTTCCAAAAAACAACAATACCTTTAAAGAAACATTTACTCACCACTAATCGATTTCATTCACAAACTATATTTTCTTAGAAATGAACGCTTGAAGGAATTTAATTCACAATATTAACTAAATTTACTGATCAACAGGTGATCGGTTGTTTCCAATAATCAAAATCTTGTAAGAATTTTTCTCTAAAGAAATATATAGTAAATTATTTCCTACATTTTATTACAAATAACTTTGAGCGAATTCCGGAATTCCCGGGTTTAGACTTTAAACTATATGAAATATAGATTATGAGACAAATAAACAAATTTGAGGCAATGAATGCTGCAGTAGTATTAAGTTAAGTATACTTTAGTTAAGTTAACTATAAGTTAAATATACTGGTATATAACCGTTGGTAACTCGAAGAATTTTTTTTGGGGGTGCCTCCAAGAAAATGGGAACCCCAAGTTAAAAATTTCATTACATCTATTCTTTCCAATTTATTACTTTCTCTTACCTTTATATATTAATATATGTATATATATATAGAGAGAGATAGAGATAGGGAAAGTATTGGATTCAAGTCAAAACTTCGATGTTTTGAAGATTTCCAAAAAGTGGGTCCCGAAAAATAATCTGTCTGTGTGTCAAGAATGAGGAGGTTGAAATTTAATATTTAAGTTAGGTACAGTACTCCAGTGTGGTACTTTACTGATGCACTTTTTTTCGATTTTCTCAAAATTCGCTTTAACGATTTTGATTAAAATTTATAAATCATTTATTTTTTTAGATACACCTTTAAAATGTATATTCTCATTTTGCACTCAAAATTGTTTGAAGCACACTTTACTTTTGTACTTCAGGAAGAAAAACTTTTTAGCGAAAAATAAATTTAATTCTTCTTCTTCTTTCACTGTGACTTATCCCTATTGTAAAATTCCTTGACAAATCCAAAATGGTGGAAAAATAAATTTAATTAAATAAGATTTATTAGTCAATTTAAGTGATTATATATTTATTTTTATTTTGTTTTTATTTATTTATTTATTTTTATTTTTTATTTTTTTCTCTACTGTTACAGATAGCTCTGTGATATTTTTACTAAAGGTTTTTACTTATTTGAATTTTATTGCTATTGTTGTACATGTCTATATTTATTTATTAATTAATTAATTTATTTTTTTCTCTTTTGTTTATTTATTCCTTTTTTCTTTTCTCCTGTGATAGGCTGTGATATATTTTTTTAAATTAATTAACTTATTTATTTAATGAATTTTTATTTATTTTTGTTTTTGTTTACTGATTTATTTCGAGCTTTTTTGTTAGGTTATTTGTTTATTTATTTATTTATTTTTCTTTGATTAAGTCGGTTTTATTTATTTAATTTACTAGGTTAATTGGCTTGTGTGAAGGTGGTCTGTATAGCCTTAGTAGATGGTGAGCCTTATTGCAAAACAATAATAATAATAAGTGATTATAAAAACACAATTTCATATTTTTTGATATTTTTTTTTTTTTTCAAATATAAATTTTAAAATCAATTCTTAATTATTTCCTCAATTTTTTATATTAGTAGGTAAAGTTAACTCAATCGTAAAAAAAAATCGAAAAACTGAAACTGCCAAAATTCGTTATTTAGTTCCCTAGAATCCATTTGAGGTTCCCTGAGTCCAAAAAAGTGTGTCTCGCAAATTGGTCTGTGTGTATGTGTGTGTGTTTCAATGTGTATCAATGTATATCAAGTTCTTTATAATAAAATATAAAAATAATCAGAAATTTTGTTTTAAGTGCATAGAAAGATTGATAGTTGAAATACATTTAGAAAATATTCTAAAAATTTAATTTCGCAGTTCTTTTAATTAGACTACGTTTTCTTTATTAGCATCTTTACCTTAATATTAATACAAATTTATTATGTAATAAATAGCCATGAATCTACATAATATTTGTTTTCTTTGAAAAGAAGAGACCTTTCTATTGAATGTTGCCTTCAGAACATAATTACCTACACTTACTTCTTTTATATACAATTTACACTTTGAAATATTTCTATTAGAATTTTCCTGGAAATTTATTATATAACTTAATACAAAATATGTGAACTTTGATATCGACTTAATCAAATGAATGAATGAATGAATGAATATCTTTTTATTATTACCGACAAATGTTTAATTTTCCATCAATTAGAGACTATAAAAAAAAAAAAATAAGAAAATAAACTTGTTAAATTATGAATATTTAGACATTTTTAATAATACCAAGAATTTATTAAAATTATCATTTTTTTTTCAATAAATATTTTAAAAAAATAAATAATTTTAGTAAAGTAATTTGAAATTTGAATTTTATTCTTGTATGTGCCTTCCAGGAGGTCCCCTTACAACAATGTCAAATAATTTAAATGAGATATCTTTGAAACTCCGTTAATGACTTTTATAACATTTTAATAGTCTCATAAAATTTACATTGCTACATAAGGTGCAGTAATTACTGAGAGCATGTATCTATACCAATAAATAAAATAAATTCATTCGTGCATCCTGGATGATAGGCAACCCAAACGACAAACTTGCATCTATTAAGGGGCGTCTCGAGACGCGCACCTTAATCCATGTTTCTTTTTCATATCGTTTAAACGACTCCTAATATAATGAAATTAATATATAATCCAGTATATACGATTCAGTCAATATAAAATTAATATATTATAGTATCTACAATGTCGATAAATATAGGAATAAATAAATAAATAAAGGAAAAAATTATACAAACTCTTTTATTTGTCAAGTATATACGTCGTATTTATTAGAAATAAATTTTTGTAACAATTCTTTTTTCTAATATTTCGTCCGTATCGTTTATACTACATCTAAATTAATTTTAACTAGGCGCGCCACTCGCCTTCGGCGTGTCTAATACCTGGCGGATGGAATATGGTGGAATATGATTGATTATTAGATGTTACCATAAATGTGTTTTAATAAATTTTTAATTTTAATATGAAAATCTAACCTTAATATAAATAATAGGATTTAAAACTAGTAATTATTATTAAATTTATGCTCAGGGGCCCACCTCTTGTGGGTACGTGGATAGCGACCACGAGCTACCCGAGCTGGGATTGGCAGTCTTTCTGTTCTTTACATGTCTGTCCCTTCCATCTATATTTTCAACAAGCGTCAGACCGTGCGACGGGCCGGCCTGTTCTATTCCTTTCCGGTTGTAAAAACCTATGAATGACTAATTCCGCCGACCCCGCACCGCGGGAATAATCAGGCAAAGAAAAAAGAAAATTATTATTAAATTGAAATATTTTTATATGAAAATAGGAGAGCTTTTCATTAACATTCACTGATAATGCAAAGAATACGTGAATTTCTAACATCACGACACTGACAATTGCAAAGAATACTTAATGGTATTAGTAAAAGAGAATTTAATGTTTTTATTTTAAATTATTAAACATAAAAAATAAATTACGTTCTCTCTCTCTCTCTCTATATATATATATATATATAGTAAAGAGAAAGTAAATATTTTTCATTAACATTCACTAATATTTCCAAGAATAGATAAATTTCTAATTTCTTCATACATTTCCTATCGGAGAAATCGTAACTTCAACAATTATATAGGAATTTCGGGACCAAAATAATTATCCTGTAATCCCTAGAAGGTCCTCTTTAAACTTATAAATCCAATTGGAAGTTGCCCAAAAAGGCCCGTGACAGACAGACAGATGGTCATTTGCGAATTATATATATAGATAGATAATGAATATATTGAATTTTCATTTGATCTCTAGATTTTTCTTTAAAAAGTTTCCTTTTGCTATCTATCTTCAAGATCAACCAATTTTTTTTGTTCACATCAACTTAATATATTATGTAAATATTTTGAGCAGCATGACCCCCCTCCCCCTCCCCCACACTCCCTTCTATCGTCACTGTAACAAAATTAATTCTCTGTGTGAAGTCACGTCTTTTGTTAAATCATTAACTGGCCAAGCACCGCAACGAATCTCTTGTTATAAATAAAAAATAAATATTATTAAAAACTTTGTATATATACATTGAATTTCTCTGAATTAGATGTTTCATCTCGCTAATATATTATTTATTTTAAGTAAAAACAGTTCACAGAGTATTAATTTTGTTGCAACCAGGATGGGCTATATACTACCCGATATATTTATAGACTAAATTAAGTTGCTTTGGAAAAAAAAGAGTCTGGTTGATTGATCTTCAAAAAAAAAAAAAAAAAAAGTAAAAAAAAAGTTCTCTATTAATTTACCTATCATCACATTCAATCAACATCAATAAAATATTAATTTTCTTTTAAGCTGAGCAATTCTCAACTACCGAGAAAGTGAGTTAGTTATCTATGACTGTTTTACTCAGTTTTCACCTCTAAGTAACCTTTATAAAATAGTTTTAGTTTTTTTATAAATACGTATCATCTATTTTAATTGAAATAAAATAATACTATCACTCAGGGGCTCACATCTTGTGAGTTGGGGTGTTCGATTATGGAAAAAAATAATCGATTATTGGGTCTGGACAGATGAAAAAATAATCCATTTTACCTTTCTTTTTCTTAATTTAATTTTACCGATTTTTCTTTTAAGTGGTGGATCTCTCCCGGAATTACTTTTAATTGATTTGATTATATCTAAATATTTTAATAATCTTTTAAAACCAAAACGGATAATTATTAAAATTGCTCTATGTCTATTTAATATATAACAGGTGAAAATTTAGTTGAAGTTTAACCGATCTGGGCCAAGTTCTCCTGGCCGTGACCTTATCTTCCCATTTGTCGAGTCAAGTGTAACAAACAAACAAAGCGTCTTTGACAAATTCTTCAGAGAATACGTTCGTCGTGGGAACGTGACGGAGAAGAAGGCCAGCAACATTCCCTCCTAACATTTCGTTAGTAATACCCGGGGTTAAAAGGGCCTCTTTTGTTTTATCTTGGACGGAATGTATGGGGGGGGGGAGAGAAACGGAGGACGACCCCTCTCCCCCAACCCCCCTGAGAACTTGTAAAATCAGTGGTAGCTCGCGCGAACGCCACTGACAAGGCATTTCCGGTGTGGGACACGCGGCCTTCTTGAGAAGGAAAGGGCCTTAAAATGGAACCCAAAGGGGCCGAATCTATCCCCCTGGCGCCTTCACGAACACAATACCTTTACAGTGATTTTCCAATTCTCTCTCAAATATTTATTACATGTTTACTTAAGAGCTCAAGTCTTTACCCTTGACTGCTCTCACTCTTTTATTTCAGCAGCCGTCAGGGGGCCCTAAAATTGATCTATTCAAAACTTGTACCTGTAATAAAAGAACGATGATTTGTTTCCTGCTAAAACACCTTCTTTTTTTTAATCATTTCCGCTTTTTAAATAGACAATATTGCCTAAATTACTTTAAAAGTAATTAAATTAATTCTACTTTTTCAACAATAAAAAAATGTACAAATTAAGACCGACCGACCGCGGCAAAAACTTTTGTCTATTGTATATAATTATACAGGGTGTTTCAAAAAGTACTTTACAACTTTGAAAATTCATAGAAATTTATTCAAAGAACCTACAGAGTTGATTGTTGTGCCAATTTGTAGAGAAACTCGAGTAATTCATTAGTGCCGAATCGCACTATCGCGGCAGTTGAGCGTTAAAGATGACTGCCTTCATCGAGCGTGCTAGGTGTGTGTTTTGGTTAGAAGAATCAAAGTCATATAAATTTATTCAAATAAGCTACAAAGCTGGTTTTAGTGTTGTTTAAACACATCAAGTTTTTTTTTTACTTCAAACTAAAGAGAAGATATTGACTACCGATGCGATGTGTGCAGGATAACCAACGGAAGAACATCTTTAGTTTGAGGTAAATAAACTTGATGTGTTTTCCTTTAAACAACACTAAAGTTAGCCTAGCTGTGTAGCTTCTGTGAATAAATTCATATGACTTTGATTCTTCAAACCAAAACACACAGCAGCTAGGCCCAGTGAAGACAGCCATCTTAAACGCTCAACTGCCGGTAGTGCTCGTGATAGTGCGATTAGCCAACTACGGGAGTCAGATCTTGATGTGTTTCTTTACAAATTGACACCACAATCACCTCTGTATGTTCTCTGAATGAATTTATATGAATTTTCAAAGTTTATTGCTTGGAAGAATACTACTAATTATTTTCTAGTTAGGTAGCTAGTTAACTACGATCTAGGATCTTACTGATCATAAGATTAGCTTAACTAGATGTGAAAATACTTGAAAGTCATAATCACCTAGCTTATCCGAGGGATAGCTAGTTAATTAGAAGTGAAACAACCGGTCCTTAAACTACTAAACTACTAAAATTTGCCAAATTATAAACATGGTATATTTATATTTTGTTACCATAGCAACCATTTCTCATATCTTTCCAATGAATTATATGAGTAAAGTGGTCTTCAGAAGATTTCAATGGCAAAATGAGAATATACATTTTAAAGAGAAAATCAATTTAATGGATTTTTGAATTTTAATCAAAATCGTTGGAGCGAATTTTGAGAAAATCAAAAAAGGGGACCTCAAAACGTGTATATCCATCAAAATCTCGACATGGAATTTTTGACATGAATATAATACTTTCTCTCCGTATATATATGTATATTAACATATGCATATAGGTAAGAGAAAGTAAAAAAAAAAAAAATTGTTTATAAAGAAAGGCCTGCAAAATTTTCCTACTCTTCTTAATCATGGCCTTATTGGATTATCTCAGACTAAGGAAAAAAAATAAAAACCAAGATCCTTCTCTGTCTCGTTCAGCTCTTTTTTAGACCCAAATCCCCGATATTCTTGATATCTTTTGCGTATATAAGATAATTGATTATTTTGATTCCTAGAATGCACTGGACCTAATGATGCAAGCTCCTAACCATCATCACTCCTCCTATTTGGCGTCTTTAGTCACAACCGGAAATATAAGCATGACACTTCAATTTAAACGCCCTATTTTAATACGTCTAAGAAAACACGTCACAAACATGAACTACAAATTTCTAAATAATAAATATTCACATTTTTTTGACCCTTTGTATATTATTTCCATATATCCTTCGGCGTCGTCATAAATACTTTATATTAGAGAAAGTATTTGATGTTGAAATAATTTTTGCTAAGGTTACCTTCCATCTTGTATAAATACTGTATTATCCTATTAAATGTCATTTATTTTTCTATTTATTTTACTAAATCCTTTTATGATTATTATTTACAGTATCTTTATATGAAATTAGAATCGACTGTCTGTCTACTGAATATACTGGGTTATTAAGTTGATGGTCTCTCGTTTTTATTCAATTTTCAATAGATTTTTTCAGGGGGGGGAATCCCCTCCTCCCAAAATTTTAAATATTATAAAATATTTTTACTTTCTCTTAGCTATCCCTCATATACGCCAATTGACTATAATTTTCGAGTATTTTCACATCTAGTTAAGCCTATGATTAAATAAGATCCCAGATCATAGTTAACTAACTAAGACCCAAAGTTCGGAATAAGGGGTGAAATTAGGAATCTTGTTTATTTTTTTGTTTTTTGGAAACTTCTTAAATTTTTATTAAAAAATTAATTAGCTTTAAATAATTATTTTAATTATTTTTTTTTAAGGTCTTTTTCGGCATCTAAGGCAATTTAGACCCCATCCCTATTTATTTCAAATGATTTGTAGTCAAATCAAATGAAATAAATTTTTCTCGCTTGGGACGGGAAGCGAACCCGTGACTCCGGTGCGAGAAGCTAATGTCTTGTCTCTGAGCCACGGCTCCCGGGCGTTTAATTAATTTAAATTTTAGTAAATTTTTTATAATAAATGATGCCGATATTAAGTCGCTAACTTCACAAAACTTTCTTTAAACCACAAATAGCTATTTATATATGAAAAAACTCATTTTTTATAACTCGAAGGTTAAGTACAGGGCCGGAATTAGGAGATTTTTTAGGGGGGGGGGGGCAAAATTTAATTTGCCGCCCCCTCCTTAAAATTTTCCTTGATCTCAAAAATTTTTTTTTCGCGGAACCCAATTTTCCTGGCCGAAAAAATATTTTACCTTTTTTTAGAGACGCTAAATTTTTGCCACCCGCGGAACCAAAAATATTTATCTTTCTTGAATTGCCGCCCTCCCCCTGATATCTGCCGCCTGGGGCACTTGCACCCACTGCCCTCCCCCCCCAGATCCGGCCCTGGTTAAGTGTGTTCTTGTTTACTATATCGATGATTTGCTATCGGTCGAATAAGTTTGCTAGTTGACTAGAAGTGAAGCAGCCGGCCCTCAGACACTTCCTTAATATTCATTTGTCACTAATTGACCTCTCGTGATGAAACTCGCTGCTCGTTAATTAATATTATTAATTAAAATCAGTCAATCAGAAATATTTAATTTATTGGTTATTTATTAAAAATAAAATTATTCTCTACTACCCCCACTGGCCTCTCAGACGTCAAATTGATGACCCTGTTTGCAATATGAAATCTTTTAACAAAAGTAAAAAAAAAAAATTTAAATATTTTCTAATTTTAAATTCAAATCGACGATAGAAAGTAAAATTAGTTTAGGACACTATTTTGTATTTCAAGATTTATGACATGTATTAAAAATTTGTTAGCTCTTCAAAAACTTAAAATTTACATATGAGTCGTTTGTATTCTTAAATACTATAATCCTCTCACTTGTTATAGAAGAATAGTAGCGAACCTTTGTGAACATACGTGCCATACATTTTGATAATCCTTTAATGTATGCCATGTTCCTGATGTGTATATATGAGAAAATTTATTACACACAGGTATTCATACAAAAACTTTGTTTCATTTATTGTTACACGAAATACCAAACTAATATAGTATTATATAATATTTAAAAAAAAGTATGATTTTTAAAAATTCAAAAAACGAAATGCATAAAATATTTTTATTTCCTTCTCATGAATCTTCTTTTTTTTCTTATAAAAAGCATTCATATGATGATGCTTAATGAATAAAATTATTGTGAAAAACTTGGAGTTTAGTCAATTAATATATTGTAAATTTATATAATGTATAAATCGCTACTGAGCACGAAAAAATTAATACTAAAACTTGGAAAAATTCTCAGAAATTCTGCGTATAAAGATGAAACAATGACTCAAATTTGAATTCTTTTCTGCATTTAAAAATTGATAACTCATAATTTCCGTCTTTTTTTCTCCAAAAACTTATAATTATTTTGAAGGATATAAGGAGGTTTACTCGTTTTGTTTTTTGCAAATGGAGTTGCAGTCTTTTATTAGCTAGACGACTAATTGCAATTAACAGTTTCGGCCAAACATTTAGACCATCATCAGGCCTGCGAAAGGAATACATAAATTTGTAAAGTCGTCAAGAACAATATAGTAATATAAAAATTTTTATATAATAATTATCAAACATTGAGATAAAATCATGTATTTATATAAATTCTTGGAACACAAGATCAAATAAATACAATATTTACATCAAATAAATACAATAAATACCACATGTTTAATAACTATGGTTATATTTTTCTTTCAATTATATAAAAAAAAATTTATATTACTATATTGTTCTTGACGACTTTACAAATTTATGTATTCCTTTCGCAGGCCTGATGATGTTCTAAATGTTTGGCCGAAACCATTAATTGCAATCAGTCGTCTAGCTAATAAAGTTCGGTATAAGGCTTACCTGGTAACTAAAATTAAATTAATTAACAATTAAAATTAATTGTTTATTTATATTTTTTTTTTTGGAAATTTTTAAGTTTTTGTTAAAAAAATTAATTATTATTTTTAATAATTTTTAAAAATTATGCTTTTATCAAGTTGTTAAACTCATTTTTTTAACTCGAAGGTTAAGCGTGTTCTTATTTACTATATCAATGATTAACTTTCGGTCGGATAAGTTCGGTAGTTGACTTGAAGTGAAGCAACCGGTCTTAAAAATCTTAAATTGAATTATATAAAATTATATAAGTTAATGTCCCCCCCCCCCCCCCATCAAAGAACTTGTGGTATTTTATAACTCATTTACTATAAAATAATTAAAAAAATAAACATTCTTATTGAGTGAAATTTACGCTTTTTTTATCATCTATAAAAGAAAGATTCTTCATATATTTAAAAAAGTATTTTTTTTTACGAATGTGTTTATTAAAGCTTTTGTGGTTTGAATTATTATTATTATGGGAGTTTTTAATTATAGACCACATTTTGTTATTAATTATTTATTAAAAATATAACTACTGTACAATGTTTCGACTGCTTATTTTCCAGTTGTTATCAAGTACCAACCTCTGAGATTGGTTGGTTCACTTGAGTCGGAGCAAGTGCACAGGACTTGGAAATGACTGTAGAATAAGCAGTCGAAACGTTGTACAGTATTTATACATTTTTGTTTGTTTTACATTAAATCATTAATTAATCAATCAAATAACTGTTATTATGTTTCTCCAAATATTTTTGATTGCCAATTTTTAAGTAATTGATTCATAAACAATTTCATATATTTTTTATTACTCAATGTTCATGAAGCATCTTAAAATGGCTCTGGAGATTTAGTAGTATTTTTTGCATTATTTATTCATTGGTATTTTTTTTATGAAAGTGTTTAACAATTGTACATTTTTAGGTCGAGCATCTCTCCCGGAATTTCCTTATAGGAAAATTTTATATAAAACAAAACTATGCAAAATAAATATTTTAGGTTGTTGAAACAAGTCCTAGGTGATCGGAAAAGGAGGAGGGGAAGGACTCTAAATTCCAGTGCGCAGCTGGAGCAGACCTCGAGTATTTAAGAGAGCTGGCCATACCATGTCTCGAAATTGTTAATGATACTTATTTAACAAGGAGTGATAAGACGGACACATAGATAAGAGGAAATGGCTAAAAGAGAGACGAAGATAAGGAAAAAGCCGAAGACTAATGTGTTGATGGCTCAGTCCCAGGTGGGATGGAATGGGGGAGGGAGAGGGGAGGGGGCATGTCAACGTCCCCACTTGTCCAGGACCAGAGAGACATCTTTTTATATTTATTAAATTTATCACCATGCCAATTAAATAGAGGATACATTTTCATAAATTGTCAATTTAGAAACACCTGTTAGAAATAAGACTTTTTTTTTTGCTTAAATCTTGGTTTATTTTAGCAAATAATAATATTTTTATTATAAAATTTGTATTCATGCAATGCTTCTCTGCTTTAATATATTGGATTGGAATTTGTGACGATTTGCAAAACATCTACCGAAGATGGTTTCATTTCATTGGGATCGAAATGTTTGTAAAATCATTTATTTTTTGGCCGACGGACCTTAGAAATCGATCTTCCTTACGACCATTCAATTTAATAATACCAAAAGTCTGTTATTAATTACTAGAGACCGGATTTTAAGCAAAATGCTTATTGCTCAATTTTATAAGCAACCATTAGATATTTAATTTCTATACGAATTACGAAAAACTAAGTGTATTGAGATTGCATTTTTTATGCTTTTTTTGCTTTTTTTGAGTTTTCATGCTTTTTTTCCCTTTCGTGCTTATTTGAACTTATTTTACGAATATTTATAATTTTTTTTTTTATTAAAAAACACACTTTTTTCCCATTCACACACGCATACACCAGAGACGTATATAAAAGGGGGGAGGGCCCCCCCTAAAAAAAAATTTTTTTCTAAAAAAACCCCGCTGTGCAAAAAAATATAGCCCTGTAAAAAAAAATTTTTCCGCAGGGTGAAAAAATTTGGTTCCACAAAAACAAAATTTTTCGCAGAGCGGGGCGGAAGAATTTTAGTTTCTTTAAAAAAAATTTTGTATACGCCATTGGTATGAGTAAAAATTGCTTGTGAGATGCTTTTTTTCAACTTTTATGCTTATTTAATAACTTTTTATTCAAGTTTTTTATGCTTTTTTAAGCACTTTTTTTCCATTTTTTTATGCTTTTTCGTCCGGTCTTTATTAATTACACTAAAATACAACATTTCCGCTGCTAATTCTGAAGCCGTTATCAAGTAATTTCATTTTGAACATCAACTGAGGGTTAAAAATTATTTACATTCGTAGCTAACTTCGGCTAGCTTACATTCGTAGCCAACTTCACTTCGTCACATGCATTGCTGACTAAATATTGCCAACAATTGAATCTTAAACTACTAAACTTTAACTTTAATTAACAATAAACGATAGCAATTCTAAATTTATTTAATGATTTTTTAAAATAACATTCGCATAACCCCCCCGTACATACACACATACTTAGATACATACTACAAAAACATATACATATACACATACATACAAACATTTTAACAATCATTTATATATAATACAATTTTTAAATGATTACAAAAACAGTGCCTCATTTTTTAACAATAAAAATGTTTATTTCCTTTTACAATTGTTGAATTTTGACTTGAAATATATCTATATTTTTGAATTTTGGAGTTTAGGCTTTCACGGTTGTTATCATTAGTAAAAGAATTAGATTTTCGGTTTAACTGTGATTTATTTGTAAAAATTACAACGTTTCGGCCACTCATTCTGTGGCCTTCTTCAGGTACAATTCAGCTATGATTACAAAGCAGATCTGACAACCTTTGTAATCTTAGCTGAATTGTACCTTAAGAAGGCCACAGAATGAGTAGCCGAAACGATGTAATTTTTACAAATAAACCACAGTTAAACCGAAAATCTAATTTTTTTACTATCTATATTTTTGATTTTTTTGCTCTCTCAAATTCCCGATTTGAGCAGTATCTCCAAAACCACTATTCAATTAAATGCTTTTTTCATCTCTTTTGTGCTAGCAGAGAATAGAAGTAAATTAACGTCTTTTTTATTCTTCTATTTTTATTATGCACTTATTCAAATTACTTTTTTTTGTTTACCTATTCTTATGTTATCATTCATAATATTACATTTTTTTTTCTAATTCTAATGTATTTTTATTCAAATTTTTAAATGTAAGAGCTAACAAGCAATCTATTCTTAACACGATAACTTAAGTTACCAACAGTGAATTCGTAATAAGATTAGGTGTCTTGAATAGATAAAGACATTTAATAATAGTCTTAGAATTATCAATTTTTGAACGGAAAACAAGAATTTTTGCTGGAGAGTATCCTCCACATTCTGCCCTGTTCACCTGAATTTACCCTAGCGAGAAACAGACAGCTGCGCGCTTAACACTCTTTTTCCAATAATATGATTATTTGTAATATAATTTATTATACTTCCATAATAAATAATATTAAATTTAAACAGGAGACCGTTGACTCTAATTATAACATTATTATAATCAGATAAATTAAAAATCTGGTGTGACTGCACAGCACACAACTGTCTCTTACCTTTAGTAAAAGAAAGCTATGTTCTGTGCTTGTCACACCAGATTTATTGTAGTTTCCGTCGATATATTAAAATTCAAGATGTAAAATTTATAAAACTGGGAAAATATTTATATTTTGTGGCAACCATTTCTCCTATCTTTCCTATCAAGTACAAGAGCAAAATGCTTCGAAAGATTTCAAGGGCAAAATGAGAATATACATTTTAAAGAGCATCTAAAAAAATAATTGATTTTTAACTTTATTCAAAATCCTTGTAGCAAATTTTGAGAAAATCGAAAAAAACTGAAAAAGTGCATCAGTAAAGTACTAGTACTCTTTGGCCAATTTTGTTCAAAAACTTCGTGTCACGTGCTAGGGGCGTGCCTAAGTTAAATATAAAATTTCAATCTCCTAGCTCTTTTTGTTCTTGAGATATTTTGTTTACAGACACACTGACTGACAGACCATATTGCGAAAACCATTTTTTTTGCATTCAGGGGACTTCAAAACGTGTATATCCATCAAAATCTCGACATCGAATTTTTGACATGAATCCAATACTATATTACATATATATTGGTAAGCGAAAGTAAAAATAACATGTGATGTTTTGAAATATTATTTATTTTTATAAACGCTAATGCCGAATTAAGTAACTAGTGTTTATATCAATAAAAAATATTTTGAAACATTTCACCTCTTGTTTTTAATATACCTATTTGATATCAAGAATCATTTACAAGTTCTATAGAAGTTTTCACTTCGGTCGTGTGTTTTTAATCATAATTAAAAAAATCGATATTAATTTAAAATTGTAATTTTTTTTCTGTTTATCTATTTTGAAAAGTATTAGGATCTTTAACATACTCATTCAGGGGATGTATAAAAACAGAAATTTAGATATTTCCATTTATTTTTAATTTTTAATTATTAATAATAAAATGCTTCATTTTTACTTTCACTTACCTATATATTAATATTAATAAGCTAATATATAGAGAAAAATTTTTAGTTTCATGTCAAAAATTTGATGATTTTGATGGAAATACACGTTTTGAAGTTCTCTGAGTCCAACAAAGTGGGTCTGTGAACAAAATATCTTAAGAACAAGGAGGTTGAAATTTTATATTTAAGTTAGATACCCCAGTGAGGTGCAAAAATAAGCTTTTAATTAAAGACTAAAGTACTTTACTGATGTACTTTTTTTCGACTTTCTCAACGTTGGTTCTAATGATTTTAATTAAAATTCATAAATCAATTATTTTTCAGATACTCTTTAAATTGTATATTCTCATTTTGCTCTCAAAATTGAAGCACACTTTACTTTTGTACTTTATTGGAAATGTATAAGAAATGGTCGCCATGGTAACAAAATATAAATATTTTTTTTTTGTTTTTAACGGCTCAAGGAAAATAAAATTCTTATTAAAATTTTATTGTGTCCCCAAAAATCTGGTGTGACAAGCACAGAACACAACTTTCAATTAAGAGAAAGCATTCTATGCTTTTCACTAGCTCAGGGGCCCACATCTTGTGGGTACGTGGATGGCGACCACGAGCTACCCTAGCTGGGACTGGCAGTACTTCTATTCTTTGCATGCCAGTCTCTTCCCTTCTAGATTTTCAACCGTGCAACGGGCCTGCCTGTTCTATTCCTTCCCGGTCGCAAAAACCCATGACCGCCGACCCCGCACCGCGGGATTTAAGGCGACACATCTTTCTCTTAATTGAAAGTTCTATTCTGTGCTTTTCAAACCAGATTTTTCTATAAATATTGAATTTTTTATTAGAAAATTTCTTATTAACTCAATTCTCAGTTCATTTAAATCTTAATTAGAAAAAAAAATAAGATCCTTTTTTAGTTATAATGCGTTGGCAACGAAATGTATTTTTCAAATTATTGCTCTATAGAGCAATGGACCATCAAACGTATACTTAGTAAGTTGTTCATTTGTTTTAGAACCAATTTATTCAATCCCCAGCAATTCCTATTGTTTCACAAAGAATTGAAATTTTGAGAAAAAAAAATTCATTAATTCTACTTTACATATAGCCTAATATAACATTAAAAAAAAATATTTTTCTACTGTTTTTATCTTTTTTTTTCTTTTGATCCATGAAAAGTTTTCTGCCGGCCGCATTTTTTCGAAAGAGAACCAACCTAATGAATAATTAAAATCGAAAGAAAGTAAGTTGACTCGGGGAAACTGAACAATTTATCTAAAAGCTTTAAAAAAGTGTTTTTTTATTTCTCCTCTTTCATTTTTCAATCGTCTCTTAAATATGTAAATATTATGTATTTTATAATTAAATTTAATTTTATTATTAATTACAATCGTTAATTTTATTCAGTCGTTAAAATTAACAAAATTAATTCACTGCACGTTCTTAAACCAAAAGAAGAATTAATTATTATTTTATTAGCAGATTTTTAATTTAATAATCTATAATATTAATTATACTTTTAAAACATAAAAGTATATTTAATTATTATTCTTAAATATTATGCATTTTATGAAATTATTTTATTAAAATGCTAAATTAACTTTTAACACTTTCTATTTTCTTTTTACCTATATGGAATATATGTGTTGCGATTAAAAAAAATTGGGTGTCGAAATTTTAACTGAAATACACGTTTGAGTTTACAGAATTTGATCAATTTGTTTGGAGTTTACTTCACTCTATTCGTGATTTTACTTTCTCTTACCTATACCAGGTATATAATTACTGTATATACTGTAGAAATAAAGTATTGGATTCATGTAAAAAATTCGATGTCAAGGTTTTGATCGAAATACATGTTTTGAGTTCCCCGAATAAAAAAAAGTCGGTAGGACTGTCTGTCCGTGGTCAATTTAAAGAAGGAATTGAGCTATGAGGTTGAATTTTTATATTTGAGTTAGACGTGGAAATAAGGTTTTGAACAAAATCGGCCAAAAAGTACTAGTACTTTACTGATGTATTTTTTGAGTTTTTTTCGATTTTCTCAAAATTCACTCTAACGATTTTGATTTAAATTCATAAATCAATTATTTTTTATATACTCTTTAAAATGTATATTTTCGTTTTGAAGCACACTCTAACTCTTTAACTTCATAGAAAAGATAGAGAATGAGAAATGATAACATAATATGTTTATAAATTTTATATCTTGAATTTTGTCTACTGTCTGAAACTAAATATATATCTATACAAAAAATCTGGTGTGAAAAGCACAGAAGACAACTTTCAATTACCGAAAGTAAGAGAAAGTTGTGCGACCAGTCCCACCAGATTTTCAGTTTTTCTTCCATTTTCTCAAAATCATCTCTAAAGAAATGTGGTTCCACCCTTTGAGTGCTGATAGGTTATCAGAAAGAAAAAAATACATTCATTCATAAGACCGTAAAGACCACACTCCGGGTTATCTATTTTTTTTTTTCCTGAAATATAGAATATATAATTACCTACAATAAAGATACGAATCTTCATCAAATTTTAGATAAATATTATATTTGTAAATATAAAGAAGAAAAATAGAATTAATTATAATAAAAACTTTCAATTGTGGCATTTATTATAATTAACCTAGGCAACCTTCTAATCAGCTAAACATTTTGGTCAACTAGATGGCCAGGCGCTCTCCTTAAAATAATGTTTTTCTATAAAAATAAAAATTGTATTTATTCTCATATAATTAATAATCATACTATGTAGTGATTTTTGACGTTTCGTACGTTCGTCACGCTCAAAAAATTTTCAAAACAAAATTACGGATGCTAGTTAGTGAAATTTTTTCTCTATATCTATCGTTGGCTCCTCTACTTGTAAAAAAAAGTCTTCATTGAATTTTTATTAAGGACAATAACGTAACGCCGTAATTTTACTTTCTCTACCCTATATATGTTTATATATTTAGAGAGAGAGAAAGTATTGGATTATGTCAAAAATTCGATGCTGAGATTTTGATGTAAATACATGTTTTGAGGTCCCCTGAGATGCTCAAAAATGTGAATCCCGCAAAGTAGTCTGTCTGAGTGTACAGTATGTGTGTCTCTCTGTGAACAAAATACTTCAAGAAAAAAAAGATCTAGGACGTTGAAATTTTATATTTTAAGTTAAGTACCCGCCTGAGACGTAACCCGAAGCTTTTGAACAAAATCAGCCCGAAAGTACTAGTACTTTACTAATGTACTTTTTCATTTTTTTTTTCGAATTTCTCAAAATTCGCTGCAATGATTTTGATTAAAATTCAAAAATAAATTATTTTTTAGATGCTCTTTAACATGTATATTCTCATTTTACTCTCAAAATTGTCTTAAGATCACTTTACTTTTGTACTTCATAGGAAAGATATGGTTGCCATGATAACAATACATAAATGTTTTTTTATGTTTATAAATTTTACATCTTGAATTTTTATATATCAGCACAAAAAATTTAATTTAATTCTCCTATTAAAACAAAAAATCTAATTCAATTACTAAAAGTAAGAGGAAGTTTAGCTCAGGGGTCCACATCTTGTGGGTACAGTGAGCCCCACAATTAAGTCCCCACCAGTTAGCTAGAGGCTTAATTATATGGTATATAATGAAATAATTTTAAATTTGAAAAGGTAAAATAAAATCATCTGTACCAGATTTTACTTTTTACCTTTTCGGCCATTAAAATTATTTCAGTATACGCCATATACTTAAGGCTCTAGCTATCAGGTGGGGAGTTAATTGGGGCGCTCACTGTACGTGGATGACAACCACGAGCTGCCCTAGCTGGGACTGGCAGTACTTCTCTTCAAGATTTTCAAAAGACGTCAGATCGTGCGACGGGTTTCCTTCCCGGTCGCAAAAACCCATGAACCGCCGACCCCGCACCTCGGGATTAAAGCGAAGAAATAAGAAGAGAAAGTTGTGAGCTCTGCGACCAGTCACACCAGATTTTTTGATTTGAGAAAAATTAACTATATATGCAAAATATAACAATATATATTTTTCAAAAAAATCCAGTCTTACTTAAATAGATAATAAATTAGAAATTTTTTCAAAGTCGAAAGGCTGTCAAGGAGTAGGAGTCAGGTGCCTCGAGCGCAATCCCAATATAATAATTGGGGTTTGCTTAGTGGAGGGGATTTACTACAGAGTGGGGGGTTTGGTTAAGAGGAGGGCCACCTGAAGGGGAAAGAACACCCCTCCCCTCCACTGACTCCTGACTGTCTAGCTCGGCTGGCTAATGGCTAGAAGCCGAGTGCGCTTGTCAGTCAGTTCAGCTCTGCTAGTCTTGCGTGCTCCTTCTATGTGAGTGTCTTCTACTAGCGTGTGTCACTCAACTAGGTGAAAAGTGTTGCCGTTTCCTTCTTTGTTGTAATGCGTGGATTTTTTCTGAAGGCGACGCGACCGCGTCAACTACATACGAATCGACCAGGTAGGCGATTTTTACTTGTCCAAAAAAAAAAAAATTTTTTTCTCTCTCTTCACAACCCCGTCCTTGTCTACAAGCACAAGGATTCTTAGCTGGATGATTCCAAACTAACTAGCCAATGCCAGCCGAATTCTTAAGCTTGCATCAACGTCTTCGATATTGGATGTTATAATCAACCCGGAAGAAGTAATTATTATATTCTCTCTTTAACATTTTTTGAATTCGCGCCAAAAAGTATTGTTTGACAAGAGACTATAAATATGAATTTTTTTTTACGCTGCGCTGATTGAGACGACAATTGAGTGATCGATGGTGAGGATCGCCGCCGAAGATATCTGCCTCACAAATTGAATGAGACTATCTATCTGACTGTCCGCTGCGCACAATTTACATTTTTATTGCATCGTTTTTCTCCGCCCGTCTTTATCCCTCGCCAACATTTACACATTCCAACATAAACCTTGACCAGGCGACTTTCCAATTTTTCTAATTCTCACGATCAAATTGACAAAAACGATTAGGGCTCTGGATATTTATTTATTTTAATTAATTCTATAAATATTTCTACATATATTATATCTATAGATATATATATATATACATTATCAAAGCTAGTTTTTCAAGAAAAAAAAAAAAAAAAAAAAAAAAAAAAACAGGATCATAAATAAATTAAAATATCAAATCTTGGAACATACCTACTTTATAATTCATAGGTTTGTTGCTGCGCCTTGGATTTATACTGGAAACCAACTTGAAAAATACCTCTTCATCTAAGGTATTCTGCAGTAGCACTCCTGGTCCAGTCCATCTCATTTGACTGAAGGAATGTTAATGTTATAAGTCTATATTATATTGTCTGACAGTTTTTTTTTTTTGCTTGATTTTTAAAAAGAAATATTTAGAGGACAAAATTAAAGATCGTAAATTATCTTTATATTTTTTTTTTCCTCATTTCTATTTAATTAGACAGGTTGAATTGATTTAAAAAATCGTAATTATTAATTTGGAGATTTCTGACATTTTTTTTGTTTTTGTTTTTTTTTTTTTCTCTCTCAAATGATGATTGCAAAAATGGATGCCAGAAGTACACACTTTGACACGTGTGCTGGAGGCAGGCAGTCTGAGCCGGCATCTTGACCTCTGACATTCTTGGAGCTGGTTCCCAAATAGCATTTCACCGGCTGGCTGGCATACCTGAGCGGAGACTTGAACGGGGGGGGTGTGGGGGGGATAGTCCATGCGTACACCAGGGGCCTTTTGGCCTACTGCAGAAGCCTCTTTGGTTTCTTGCATTCCCGAGCTGCTGACATTTGAATCGGCCATTAATTTGGAACGAGATTTGAGATCTAATTTATTTATTTATTATTTCCCCCTTTAATTTGAAGCATGGTGCATATAATCTTGTAGCTATTTGAATTAAGACATTTAAATTTTGAAAGGTTTTGAGTGCTGAGGGCTAGAGAAAAGGGCACCTGTTGACCGTGGGGGGCCCATCTGCGCGGGTGGGCTTGAGCCCTTCTGGCCTCTGGCCCTTGGGTCCTAGGGCACATTCTTAGCCAATAGACTCACTCACCACTCGATAACGTCTACGTTTGTTCATTCCAAGGGATCACTTAAATTATAGTACCTTTTTCACCATGTGACACAAGCAAACAGTAAATTATTTATTTGATTATATTATTAAATATGGGAGGTTGGGTCTAAGAAAAATGCATCAGGTCTGGACTCAGCTTCCATTAAGTTATTAAAAAAATATAAAGCTTCTTTTGGCATTAATTGCCAAAAATTGATAGCTTGACAAGGTTTCATTAGGTGCCTCTGAGTCCTCCGGTCCAATTAAGATAAGAGGGATCCCAAGAGACCTTCTCAGAGAAATATCCGCGGACCTTGGATTTTTCCCACAGAACTTTTCAGCCCCACCGGAAATGGGCAAAAAGCATTAGAGTGTCAAATAAAGTCGTTTAGGATTTATTTGATCATCTTATCCTAAAAATAAAAATTTTATATGAAGGAACAAGTTTTACTCGAAGGTCATTTGTCTATTTAAAATTCTTAATTTATATGCGATTCGTCATTTTTTTTTTTTTTCTTTGATTCTTAACTAATAAGGGAAATATTTAAATTCGTGATTTATTTATAAAAAATTCAAATATAATATTTCTGAAATATTTTAAAGAATTAAACTAGCCGGTCTGCCCGCTTTCGGTGAAATTCTCTCTAATAAAAATATTTGACTCGGGCCCGTCTGTATAGATTATTCATTAAAATCACAATTATTTTTTACAAAATGTTTTAACCCCTTTCCATTATAGCGAAAAAATTAAATTTTTTTTTTATTAATAAACCTCTAGCATTTGAAATTTATAAGTATTGGATTCATGTCAAAAATTTGATGTCGAGATTTTGATGGATATACACGTTTTAAAGTTCCCTGAGTCCAACAAATTTGGTCTGTGAACAAAATATCTCAATAATGAGGAGGCTGAAATTTTATATTTAAGTTAGGTGCGAAAATAAGCTTTTAAATAAAGACTAGTACTTTACTGATGTACTTTTTTTCGACTCTCTCAACGTTGGTTTTAACGATTTTAATTAAAATTCATAAATCAGTTATTTTTCACATGCTCTTTAAATTGTATGTTCTCATTTTGCTCTCAAAATTGAAGCACACTTTAATAAAATATAAAAATATTTAAAACCGCATTTTCTAAATTTCTGGCACTAGACACCCTGAAATATTCCAAATTTTTATTTAAAGAAATTGAAACCTTTGTCGAATTTTATTATAATAAAAAAAATATATTTTGAAACATTTAATTAAAACAAGCCTGCCTACTTCAAATTTTAATTATTTTGAAATTATGTTTTATTGAATTGAAGAAAATTTAAAGAACAAAAAGATCCATGAGTCCGTGGCTCAGAGAGAAGACATTATCTTCTCGTGCCTAGGCCTAAAAAAATCTTAAACAAATTAATTAAAAAAAAAAAATGGCGGCGCTCAATATGTTGTCCGAAATCTTCCTAAAAATCACAATAGAGAAAAAGTAAAATAATTTTTTATCAGGCACATTATAAGATTTGAAAATCATGAAATTTCTTATTACTTAATTATTATGATCTTAAACAGAGAGAGAAAAAAAAAATAGGAGGAGAAAGTTAGCGATTGTTGAGAAAAGCATAATCAATTTAATCACTTGGTTGGTGTTAGTGTGGATATAAGAAAGCGCTGGAGGGGATGGAGGGGGAGGGGGAGTGGGGAGGGGAGGGCTCACGTGCCAGACTGCGCGACGCGGCTGCGCACCCGACGCCATTCGCCATTTTCATTTCACATTCGCATTCGCATACGCCATTTCGTCATTTCCATTCCTCATTAATAGAAATTATTTTGTTTGCTAGAGAGTTAAAAAAAAAAAAAATAATATAAAATACTATCAACTGATTCGATCGATCGAACCCTGGACCTTCTGGATTCCGGCCAAGTACTCTTCCAATTAAACTATCTTATTGCCATTGCCTACTTAAATGTTCTGAACAGGTTTTTTGTTTATCATTTTCTTAAAAAAAATCCAATATATTTTATTTTAAAATTTAAATAACACGCAAAGCATCTAAATGATTATCTCCAATTTCATACAATAATAAATTTTCTTAATCATTTTTAATTACAGTAACGAGCACCTCTCATAACGAACAAAACAAATTATAAAAGAATGACTCGCTTAACGAGCGACGTTTCGCATAACGAGTATAAAACACGGACTTCGTCAAAATAAAAGTCTGTCCAATTAGTTTATAATTTGGCTTTTATATTTAATATTTGCATACTTTTAAATTAAGTGAATACAATTTATAAAAAAAAATTAAATTATAAATTTTATATTAAATGGTTTTTTATTGAAAACAATCAAATTTTCCATTATTAATAATGAATTATTAGGAACATGATGAAATAAACTCTATAAACTAATATCAACCTTCTAGTTCCAGTAGCATCGTAGTGTCTTTTGTGATTGCACATTTTCTCAAACTTTTGTTATATTGTTTTATATGTACTGTACATGAATTAAAATTAATTGAATTAATTATTAGGAAGATAATCAGGAAATATATGAACATCATTGGCTCTCTTCAACAATATGTAACTTTCTTTATAATTAATAATAATTTTCTTTGAATAAACTCTATACATAACTTTTTGTATTTTTTTGACATGGATCGTATTTTACATTAATTTATATGAGAAAAATTGTCAGATAAACTGCTAAAATGTAAAATCGAAAATCGGCCGTCAAAAATCGATTTTTTCGATTTTTCCAAAATACTGAATCGATTCGAGTTTGAATCGAAAATCGACGCTCAAAATAAATTTGCGATTAAAATCGAAATCGAATCGACCAACCCAAATTGATATCATTAATAAAAGAATTTGGTTTTCTGTTTAAATGCGTTTTATTTGTAAAAATTACAACTTTTCGACCACCGGCCTTCTTCAGGAAAATATTAAGTCCCAACCATGAGTTTTCTACAGATGATTATTTAATTGTTTTTTAAAAAAGAATATATATTTTTTAATGAAAACTTTCATGGTTCAAACCTACAAAATCTCCAATAAATATTTTAATTTTCTTTTATAAAAACAATGAAATAATCACAAGTAGAAATCACATGGGTGGGAGTTAATATTGTCCCTCAATGTACAATTCAATTAAGATTACAAAGGTTATTACATCTGTGACTGTAATCTCATTTGAATCTCAATTCAATGTAATTTTAACTTAATTGTTCCTGAAGCAGGCCACAGAATGAGTGGCCGATATAAGTATGGGAAAATATTTATATTTTGTTATCATCACAACCATTTTTCCTATGAAATACAAGAGTAAAGTAGTCTTCAAACAATTTCCAGGGCAAAATCATAATATACATTTTAAAGAGTATCTAAAAAATAATTGATTTTTGAATTTTAATAAAAAGCGAATTTTAAAAAAATAGATAAAAAATGAAAAAGTGCTCTTTAGGCGATTTTATTCAAAAGCTTCGTGTCAAGTGCCGCCTAACTTGAATAAAAATTTTCAACTTCCTAGTTCTTTGAGATTTTGTTCACACACACAGGAGACAGACCATGCCACGAAAACCACTTTTTTGTATTAAGGGGAATTCAAAATCTCGACATCTCTCTATATATATTAACATATATAGAGGTAAGAGAAAGTAAAAATTAATCATTGTCCGATTGGCAATCAATCAAGTTCAGCAGAGAGATTCCAAGGCCATGCGGTGTTCTGGGCAAATGACATAGCATCGCCATCACGAAAAACAATCTGACACAACCTGAAGCCTCCCCCACCTTTTTTTTCTTTTTCGATTGACGTTTATTGCGCAGCATCTATATATCTCTCTTTTTTATTTTATTTAATGCACTCGGGTTTGTTTATGCAAATTTAAATTGCTAAAAATAAACCAACTTGTTTCGATTGATTGCAATTACCATGACATTCTCTTCATCTTTTTTTTTTTCATCAAACAAAAAAAAACTATTAAAATTCTAATTAAGGCATTATCTGTCCACTTGGAATTCGGAGACCTTTTCAATTCATAACAACTCTTTGAATAAACCATTACATTGCATGACTCACAAAAATTATAGATAGTGTTTATTTATTTATTTATTTATTTTTTAATCATTAATCAAACATTTATTAATTTTTCAAATAAAAAAAAATAATTTTTTTTTCTTATTTCTGATAATTTTAAGTTTAGCCTTTTTAAGTATGCCCACCTTGTCTGTAGTTGACCTCAGTCGTTATTGATGTTGATTTTTTCTCTTTTTTTTTCTGAATCATCTTCCGTCTTTCTTGCCTTCTTATTACATTCCCTGCCCACTTCCACTTGAGTTGAATGATGGATTTAACTGCATTGTGAATTTTACATCTCTCAATGGGTTTCCTCATTCTTAATAGATATATTTTATAATATCTGATCTTTGAAAAAAAAAAAAATAAATAAATAAAAATATGTCGTCAAGGAAATTTTGATGAGATTTTTCAATTAAATAAGATATTAAGTAAAGAAAAACATAATAAAATAAAGATAAATTTATTTTTATTACTCAATTAACGTATAATTAATATGATTTTTTAATCTATAAATTAGTAATTAATTTACCTATTTGAAGGATAATGTTGTTTTTATTGACCGGCCCATTAAAAATAAATAAATAGAGAATTTTTTTTTCCTTAACAAATTTTATTCATATACGTTCTCAAATATTTATGAATAAATTTGCTGATAATTTCAAAAGAATTATAATGTGAAAAATATTTCATTTAATCCTTCATCAATGGATTTCATTCTCCTATTTTATATTAAAATTTACAGATGAAGAAGAAGAATTGTAAATTTTTATCTGGTTCTGAATAAATTTATCTGAATAAGCAATTTTTTAATTAGAATAAATCTAATTGATATTTGCTGCCGATAAATCTGTTGTGACTGGTCGCACAGAACACATCTTTCTCTTACTAGGTTCTCCGTGCTATGGTTATTACATCAGATTTTTTTTGCCGAGATATATTTAGTTTCCCATAGCACCTTAGTTCCGAACTTGACCACTTGCCTTTCATAAGTAATACCAGAGTAAAGTGTGCTTCAAAATATTTCAAGTGCAAAATGAGAATATAAATTTTAAAGAGGATCTAAAAAATTATATATTTTTGAATTTTAATCAAAATCGGTTGATCCAACTTTGAGAAAATCGAAAAAAACTGAAAAAGTACATCAGTAAAGTGTACATTAATTTTTACGAAAAATTTTACTGATACATTTTTTAAAGATCATGTAAAAAGTAATTGATTTTTGAATTGTAATCAATTTCTGTGGAGCGAATTTTGAGAAAATCGAAAAAAACTAAAAAAGTACTTCAGTCAAGTACTAGTAATTTTTCGCCGATTTTGTTCAAAAGCTTATTTTGACTGTCTAGGAGAGTACCTAACTTAAATATAAAATTTCGATATCGTATCTCAATTCCTTCATTACACACTGGCAGACAGACAGACCAATTTGTGAGACCCAATTTTTTGAACTCAGGGCAGTAGCGTATCCAGGTGGGGGCGAAGGGGGGCGCTCGCTCGCCCCCCGCCCCAGGCGGAGCAAGCCTTTAGCCCCTTGATACCGACATAGGCGCCCTAGCTCATCCGGCTTTACTCCGGCTTTCCGACTTTTTCCCAAAATCTCCGGCTTTTTTTTTTTTGTAATTTCATAATAAATTCATTTTATATCACAAATACGGAGAAAAATTACAAAAAAAATGATCGAACGTGATTCGAATACTTAAAAAATAAAAGCTCGAACGAAAACGGCGACGGAAAAGAGCTAGGAGGTTGAAATTTTATATTTAAGTTAGGTACTCCTCTGGCGCGTGACACGAAGCTTTTTAACTAAATTGGCCAAGGATACTAGTACTTTATTGATGTACTTTTTCAGTTTTTTTTTTTTTTTTTTGTTGATTTTCTCAAAATTTGCTTTAACGATTTTGATTAAAATTCTTAAATTAATTATTTTTTTTACATGCTCTTTAAAATAAATATTCTCATTTTGCCTTTGAAATGAAGCACACTCTTGTAAGATATGAGAAAAAATTATAATAGAATTAATTTTTTGAAAATCACTTGACTCTTGTACTTAATAGGAAAGATAAGGGAAATTGTTGCCATGGCAACAATATATATAAATTTTACATATTTAATTCAAATGTACCGGAATGTCGGAAACTAAATATATGTCAATACAAATAAATCTGTCGTGACAAGCAGACAACTCAACTTTCAATTACCGAAAGTGAAAGATATGTGCAGTGCGGTCAGTCACACCAGATTTTCTTTCAATTATATCAAAATAAAATTTTAATGTATTTTTTTTTACTATGAAATATTTTTGTCAATGTTAAAGACGATGAATCAATTTCGACAGGAGCTTCAAAATCCACGAACTCATTTAAATAAATATCGTCTGGAGACGTTTAGGATCAAATTTTATAGTCCAATATGAATTATGCTTTTTTATATTAATATAAACTACTATACATACATTGATGCAGACACTTTATATATTATAAACCAAATATTATGAAGTTAATTTGTATATATGACTAAAAATATATATTCTCTGATTCTAATAGGTTCTAAATATTATTATATTGAATACATATAATGAATGATATGAATATTATTATGGATATTATATTCGAAAACATATTGATTATAGATCTTACATTAAATATTTAATTTGTTTTATTGACCCCACAGGGTGGGGAAAATAGAACGATGCTTAAAAGGACAATTACTTAATTTAAATTTTGTCTTAATTATTTATTCTTACAAATTACTTTCTCTTATTTTTTTTTATGAAATATGTATTGCGATCATGTCGAGATTTTGATGGAAATACATGTTTTGAGACCCCTTGGGAGTTCAATAAAGTGGGTCCTGCAAATTGGTCTGTGTGTTTGTGTGTGTAACGATTTTAAGCATGAAGAAATTGAGCTACTGGATTGAAATTTTATATTTAACTTAGATACCCTCCACGACAGTCAAAATAAGCTTTTGAACAAAATCAGCCAAAAAGTACTAGTACTTTACTGATGTACTTTTTCAGTTTTTTTTCGATTTTCTCAAAACTCGCTGCAACGATTTTGATTAAAATTCAAAAATCATTTATTTTTTAGATACTCTTTAAAATATATATTCTCATTTTGCCCTTAAAATCTTTTGAAGCACACTACTCTTGTATTACTTATGAAATGCAAGTGGTCAAGTTCGGAACTAAGATGCTATGGGAAACTAAATATATCTCGGTACAAAAAATATGGTGTGACTAGCACAGTACACCACTTTCTCTTACCCTCGAATTAAATGCGACTCGCTCTAGAATTCTGCTTTTTGTCGCAATTATCAAATCAGGATTGAATTTTTTCTAAATCAAATTTTTCGAATTTAAATCTCTAATCCATTTTTTTCTAAGTCATATTTATATTTATTTATTTTGATTTTTCCATATTCGAGTAAACCTTGCTTAAATCAAGGACACTTGCACTCAAAATCTAATAAGCTTAGCAGACGCTTGTCCAAAGTAGATACAGTATATCAAATTTCAACTTGATTGTCTCATCCGTTCTCAAGTTATTGTGCCTACAGACTAAAAGACGCCAAGATTAAAAAGAAAATACATACATGTACATCTTATGAAATTTTATATTAGTAGTAAAAATTAAATAATAAATAAAAAATTAACCAAAATTACAAAAACAATTTATTATATTTTTTACTTAGGTATAAAGGTAAATATAATCATTATAATTTTTAGTATATGTGATGTGCTCGAGAGTCTCGTCTTGAACTTAGGCAAACAAATGCTTAGCCGTCGGAATTGTTCTCTTAAAAGTATTATAACTTCCCCTTCAGTTGCATTAAAAAAAGATGATTTGTTAATTTTAAAAATTTTGCTTTGGTTGACTAAGCTCAAGCACATCAGGCACTTGTAGCCCGAGTGAAGTTACTTTGCTTCATGATTTAGGGTTATTAGTTCGCTTCCCATCCTAAGCCGATAAATTTTATATGCTATCAATCAATCAATTGGTTTAAAAAGTATTTAGTCCAAAACAAAATATTCATTTATTTTTATTTATTTATTTTCGCTCAGGGGCCCACATCTTGTGGGTACGTGGATGGCGACCACGAGCTGCCCGAGCTGGGACAGACAGTCCTTCAGTTATTTGTATGTCTGTCTCTTCTTTCCTCTTTTCAATAGGCGTCAGACCGTACGACGGGCCGGCCTGTCCTATTTCTTCCGGTCGCAAAAACGCTTGATAGGGTTGGAGGGAAATAGTGAGGTCCGCCGAGCCCGCATCGCGGGAAAAAGGCGAGGACAGAAGAAGAAGTAGAAGATTTATTTTATTTATTTTAAAGTAGAAATTTCTAGTCAAATTAAATTGAAATTGTTTTTAGTTTCAGTTTTCTATTAACTTGACTGACACAAAGTGATTGAAAAAATGTTCATGTCACTGGAATCAGTTTTTAGAAAAAGCTCAGGTACACTGGGTTAAATATCCTTTTAGTGTAGAAGCTGACAGTAACAAAAACAACACCGGCTTTATTTAATGGAATTTGCCATAAATACCATCCTTTTATTTATAATTATCGAACCTTTCACTTATGCGACAAATAATCCTTGCAAAAATTCTAGGGGTGTCATTTTAGATTTTTAATGAGAAGGGCGGCGGGGGGGGGAGTGGGGAACAAATTTTTTACAAATCTTTTTTTTTACTTTCTATCCTCCCTGTATTAAATATATATATTTTATATTAATTATTCTAAGTTAAAAAAGAGTAAATTTAATTATTTAGTAAAAACAGTTAGAGTTAACTAACCAGTTGATTGCTCGAAGGTTTACTTTTATTGATTTTTTCAGATATTCAGAAATAATAAATATATATTAGGCAATATTGACTGATATTGTAATTTTTTTAACAGTTTCGGTTCCATACTGAACCAATATGATGTTTCAGTATGGAACCGAAACTGTTAAAAAAAATTGCAATATCATTATTATGGGACTTTTTAATTATAGACCACATTTTGTATTAATTATTAAAAATATAAATACTGTATAACGTTTTGACTGCTTATTCTAAAGGCCAGTAGTCGAAACGTTGTAGCAGAATAAGCAGTCGAAACGTAATACATAGCGTCCTAATATTTATTTATTATTTTCGAATATCTGAAAAAATCAACAAAATAATAAACGTTCAAAAAATCAAAAGTAATTTTAATAAACAATAAGAAAAAGTAAAAATGCAAATTTTTTTTATTTAAATGAAATTTATTGGAAAAAAAATAAATAAATTGTGAAAATATTCAGAAAACAAAATTCATTAATCACAAATTTTCATTCAAATTCATTTAATTTAAAAAATTTCTTAAATTTATTTGACTAACCCGTTCTATTCAAATAGGTCAAAAATTAAAAATTTTTACTATATAAAACAATTTAAAAAATATATTTAGGCCTAATTTTTTTTTAATCTTGGAGGGAGGGCAATGCCTCTTAACCCACCTCATCCTGTACAATGGATTCGTTTGTGTTTATTTTATTTATTTTTTCTAAATAATGACCTAATATATTGTACGTTATTATTTATTATATTTTCCATTTATAAACAATAAACTTAGTCAAAATAAAAAGGATATAACTATTATTCCTATTTCTAGTTGGAAAAATTAATTACGTAAAAATTTTGAAATCATATTTTCTTAACCGATTAAAAAAAAAAAAAAATTAACCGTAAGAATATTAACCGGTTAACCGATAAAAAATTTACTGTTAAATATATATGTGATGCACTTAGATCTTATTCAAGAGAAGTATCTTGTGATAAATAGATAATTTAAATAAATATTTCCTTTAACACAGGGTAGATAAAATTCTAAACAACTCATTCCAGACTGAAGCAAAAATTAGATTCATTAATTATTGTTGTAGTAGTAAATAAGAGAGATGAAAGAAAGCTCAGCGTTTCTTTCTTAGCACTTTATTTGTTTAGTCTGGATCCAAAGTTATGAATAATATTTATGCTGACAATCGTTAAATTTTTATTAACTTTTACTAAATACTAACCCCTTTGTGGTATAGACATTTCATGATTTGACAATAACCATCAATTGTATTTAATTAGTAACCAAATATTTTAAATTTTGAGAGGTTTAGGCCACTTTATGAATGTGATATATAATATAAAAGTATGTGTTTAAGACCACACTGCTGAAGTGAAAACTACTTATAGATTCTTAATATTATATATTCGCACAATTAAAAAAAAAAATTTCTTTATAAAATTCTATTTTTTTTTTAAAAAAAAATTTTGTTTTTGGGGGGGGGGGGGATTTTTTTTTTTTTAAAAAAAAAAATTTTATTTTTTTAAAGTTTGCACTTGCCTAAATCCGTCATCCGCATTGCTCGGTGAAATTACTTTTAAATATTTTTTCTTAAGGCTCCCTAAAAAATATTTATTTCAAAAGGCCTCAACTGGCTTCCGGGCTGTATAAAACGGCCTAAAAAATTTTAAATTTTATTTTATTTCTCTTATACCTATATATATATATATAAGAGAGAGAGAGAGAAAATAGTGGATTCGTATCAATAATTCGATGTCAAGATTTTGATGGAAATACATGTTTCAAGTTCAAAAAAGTAGTTCTGTCTGTGAACAAAATATCTCAAGGACTAAACGAATTAGGATGTTGAAATTTGATATTAAAGTTAGGTCCCTCCGGCACCTAACACGAACAAAATCGTCCCAAAAGAACTAGTAGTTTACTTATGTACAGTGAGGGATAATATTAAGTCCCACCCATGCTTATTCTACTTGTGGTTATTTCATTGTTTTTATAAAAGAAAATGAAAATCTATATTGGAAATATTCTAGGTTTGAACCATGAAAGTTTCCATTTAAAAATATATAATATTTTTTTAAAAACAATGAAATAATCATAAGTAGAAAACGCTTGGGTGGGACTTAATATTGTACAGTGGGCGCCACAAGTGCCTGATCTGCTCGAGTGTCGAGTCATGAGCTTAGTCAACCAAACCAATATTTTAAAAATAAAAAAATCATCTTTTTTGAAGGGTCAAGCTACTTTTAAGATAACACTTCATAAAGCTAATCATTTTGGTTGCCTAAGCTCAAAGCTCCACTTTCGAGCAGATCAGGCACTTGTGACGCCCACTATATTTGTCAATTTTTTTTATTTCCTCGAAATTAACTCATAAATCAATTATTTTTCAGATGCTCTTTAAAATGTATATTCTCATTTTGCCATCAAAATTGTTTGAAGCACACTTTACTCTTGTACTTAATAGGAAAGAAAAAGAGATTGGTTGCCATGGTTTCAAAATATAAATATTTTTCAATGTTTATAAATTTTATTTCTAGAATTGAAATGTACCGTACTGTCAGAAATTAAATATATCGACATCTGGTGTGATACGCCAGCACACTACTTTAAATTTCCAAAGTAAAGTTATGTACTGTGCGACCAGTCACATCAGATTTCTCCCTAATTCTTTAAATATTTCATTTTTTTTTCTTGGCTCTATTTAGAGAAATATTTCAAAGAGCCCCAGGAAAACTCACAGAGGAAAAATTTAATGGTGAGGGTTGATAATTTTTTTCTAAAAAAAGGTCGGTTCATTATTTTTATTGGGGTGACACACGCTCTGATTAATTATTTAATAAATTAAAGAATTTCTTATGATTCGAAATTAATTAGTAGTATGAATCATAATTAAACATTTTTAACGTAGTTAATTTTTACCAGCCATTCATTGTATTCGTCTCCTTCTCGGATAAATTCTTAAAGCCTTCATTCTCCCCGTGTAGGTGGACCGTCCATTAAAATGCTCCTCGTAATGAGTGAGAGTTGTAGACGAAACAAACATCATTTGTAATATTGCTTAGTCAAGTCTTTTGAAGAATTATTTATCGAGAAAACAAATTCCAATCATGCTTCGTAACGGAAATTTTGCAATTTGCAAATTCTTTTAATTTGGGGCTGAGTTTTTTTTTTTTTTTTTTTTTTTTTTTTGAATACATCAAAGATGAAAATATTTATTTTTTCTACCTGAGGAATTTCACAACTCGAATGCTGTCATCATTTTTTTTTTTTATAATTTCCTTATTGAATTTATTGGCATATTAAAATTAAGTTATTTCACAGCTATGAGAAATAGGTAAATCACAGTGACATTTCGAATAAATAGAAAAAGGATTTTCGTGTATTATTTTATATACTGTTCATAAAAAATACCCCAAAAATTTCACACATTTTCTCATAATTAATATTCCCATTCATAAATTGAAATTATTGTTTTTTTTTAAATAAATCTCCGCCTCCTTCCTTCTAAGTTAATCAAAAATATTTTCTACATGTTATGAAATTTGGCAATAATTCTAGAATATAAATTTTTTATTCATTTCTATTTGAAAAATTTTATTTATTTATTTTTTTATATTATATTATAATAAATTTCTATTCCTTAATATTTTTTTTTTTTTATTTATTTAAGGTCTTTTTCGGCATCTGAGGCCATTTTGACCCCATCCCTATTTATTTGAAATGATTGGTAGTCAATTCAAATGAAATAAATTTTTCTCGCTTGGGACGGGAAGCGAACCCAGGCCCCTAGGCACGAGAATCTAATGTCTTCTCTCGGAGCCCCGGTTCACGGGCTTATTATATAAAATTTATAAATAATTTTATAAGATGTCCAAAATTATTTAAATTAAAATTTTTAAAAATATTTCTTCTGTATTTACTATAAGTAGCATAGCTACTAGAATTTCGGTTTAGGGGCGGTGGGGTGGGGGGATCTAGGGAACCCTCCCCCTCTCCAATACTTTAAGTAGTAAAATTTTTTCAAAATAATAAATAAAATTTGACTTCTGCCCCAACTTAATTATTTTTTTATTTTATTTTCGCCAGGGTTTACTAACGTGAGTTTACTAAATAATTTCAGAAGAATTATTTTTATTTTTTAATTACAATCGTGAAAAAATTGACTTGGTAATTCATTTCCGAAGGTTTTGGTTCTTTTTGATTTCATTTTGAATTTCGTGAGGTTCAAGATGGAAAATTCATGATTTTTTTTTTAACTTCACTCAGGGGCTCACATTTGGTGAGTACGTGGATGGCGACCACGAGTTACCCGAGCTTAGTCTTTCGACTTGTTTTCTAAAATGAGAATATTTCCAAACTAGCTTCTAAACATCTGAAATTTAATAAATCGTTTTAGTTACTCTAATAGAACCTAAGACCTCGAATTTTTAAATTTACAACAAATATGAGAAATAATCACAGATTAAATAACAAAACATAAATAAACTGCAGAAGTGGGATAATTTTTATTATTTATTTATTTTTTTTTTTTAAAGAAAAATAATATATTTCAACTCATTTGACATTTAAACTATTTTAGTACATTTTTAAGTAAAACACAAATATAAATTATTTTAATGAAAAATACCATTGAAATAATATCAATATAAATAAGGTATGTCGTAATATTCAGTAAAATTTTAAAATTCTTCTTTTCTTTGATTATTTTATTGAAAATTCTTACAAATATTAATTTAAAAAATAACGAAGTTTTCTACTTCAGGATTATTATAAAGAAAAAAAAAAAAAAAAAAAAAAAACATAAAGGAGATGAATTTTGAATAAATCTAATTATTGAGGTATTTTCTAAATTATTTTTTCCTTATTCGTGATCGATTAAAGTCAAAGAATTTAATTATTATTCTTCAACTTATATTTTGCCTTATAAATTAATCTACCGAAATATAAGAAATAAATATCAAGACTCGAGTTTGCCAATTTTCCTACACACACACACACACACACACATACATACTCATGTCGGTTTATTAAATAATAAATAACACATATAAAGTATAAAAAAGTATTCTAAATTTAATAAACAATAAAAGTTATATGTTTAAAATTCCATAAATTAAGTGAAAAACGCCCAAGTGACGCAATATGCAAATGTGCATTCCTTTTTTTTTCATTTAACTTTTTTTCTAATTTATTCTTTGAAAAGAATTTGAATTCGCCTTTGAAGAAATTTATAACTCAGCCACTTGTGTGCAAAATTCCTTAAGAGTTTGGAGGTAAATGGACTCTAATAAAAGGCCTACCTGCTTATGTTTATATTTATAAAATAAATTAAAAATTTTAATTCCGATTATTTTTTTATGTATTGAAAATTTTATTTTGAAACATTTGTAAAAAAAAAATCAATTTAACATTCTAATGTTATACAATGTGAACAATTTAGTCATATTCTAATAATTAAATTTGATTATTGCAATACCTCGCATAGTCCGGTTTCAATTGATCTTGTTTCAGTAAAGTTGATTTTTCTTAAGGATTCAAAGAAAACAAGAAGTTTTTTTCACTTAGTCATATATTACTTGACTAGTTATTAAGTGTCAAAATAATGAATTTTTTTAAAAGTTAATTTTAAGAAGTATTTATTTGGATTGGTTTACAGATCTGGCCATGTTAACTGTTTCGGCCATCTTCAGTAAACCACTCCAAATGAATATCTCTTTCTACAAAAATTTATTATTTTGACACCTAATAACTATTCAAGCTGAGTAAAAAAGACATCCAGTTTTGAAAAGATTAATTTATACCAGCCCGACATTCTCCTATCAAGGTTCAAATAATATTTTGTATTTTTAAATCTTTCTAAAAGTATCTACAATTTTAGAAAATTATTTTGTGCATAATTGATGTAAATATAAATTTTCTAACATCAAATTCAAGTAAGAAACCCCGGCGGTATACCGCCTTGTTGCCCCGCGTAGATCCGCCATTGTTATTACAAAATAATATTGCCGAGAAAATGGGTCGGCTTATAATATTATTTTGATCTTAGATCTTTGATTGTTTTTATTTTATTAATTTTATATATTTTACTTTTAGTTGTTTGCAGCCATTTATTATTATTTTCTCTAGACAAGGAATAATAACTGAAGGGTCACTTCTTGTTATTTTGCAAATATATCGACCGAAATCACGCCTGGTAATCTTCAGTACAGTCGTCTCAAGTGCCTGATGTGCTCGAGAGTGGAGCCTTGCACTTAGTCAACCAAACAAATATTTTTAAAATAAATAAATCATCTCTTTTTAATACAACTGAAAGAGAAAAGCTTCTTTTAAGAACTCTTCCGACTGTTGAGTTTTTTGATTTCCTAAGCTCAAAGGTACATCACTTGTGGCGCCGACTGTACAAAAAATATGATTTGATGGAGGACCCGTTTAAAAATTATTTTTTCTTCAGTTTTGCATCCAAAAGACTCGCTCGTATGTTTGAAAAAATAATTTTACACAACGGGCCTTCCAACAATTCATAGTTTTGTATTGAATATGACCAGAGACTTGATGCCGGTCCAAATATTTACAAAATAAAATGGTCCATCAAAGCTGGTGTATTATTTTACGAATATTCCTTGTCTTTATCATTCAGCGATAATTTTTATCTAATTAGTTACTCAATTACTCCGGCAAATCGGTGGAATCTTAAAAATAAACAATAAAATTAATAAATTTATTTTGTAGAATGATATGATTTTTCATTGTGTTCAATACTTTAAACTTTTTGGAGTAGATGAAATCAATCACAACACTTTCATTGAACTATCTAAATTTTATCAAAAAATTTTTTGGAATTTAATTTGATGATATTTGGAGAAATGAAGGGCTGAAATAATATAACACTTCAGCACTGCTAGAGAGACTATCTTTGTGGCCGGCAAACTGCGGCACTTTCATGTGGCTCTTCAAATTAAAAAAAAAAAAATTATTCACGCCATTTTATTTTAATGAAATTTATTATAACATCAATGACTAAAACAAAACACTAGTATATTTTTCGAACTAGTAGTTTAAAACAAAAATGATGACTTCAAAAACCTTAGAGGGTGAATTTGACTTTAAAAACTCTAAAGTTTGTCGACCCCTGGCTTAGACAACAAAAACGCATTCTATTAAACTTCAAAAACTAAGCTGTTTGGTTTCTAATTTCCTCAACCATCAATCTTAAAAAAATTCTGATTTTTGAGTGGTGTATATTAAAATTTTACGTGAGTTTTGTTTGACACAGGCCAGTAGCTTCACCATTATTTCAAAGGAATGTGATTTCATAGAAACTGTCTGTAAAATAAATGGAATCGGCACCCTTAAAGCAGGTGCTCTTCGCAAACCAATAATACCTTTAGTTAGGCCTTTCCTTTATCCTTTCACTACCAAATTTTCCAAAAAAATAAAAAAATTTAATGCGAAATTTTTAGTTTGTTTAAACAAATTTTTTTTTTACCCGAGTGGAGTTTCTTCGAACGTTTGATTGATCCTGTGCGAGGGTCACGTCTGCATTTGTGGATAACAATCTATTTGTTTTGAAGGATTTTGGGTATAATTAGTTTTTACGGACCAAGCAAAACAAATGTCAAACTTATTGTAAAAATAAGTCAGAAAGTAAATTTCTCTTACCTATATATGTAATATATAGTGAGAAAGTATTCCGATCATGTCAAAAATTCGATGTCGAGACTTTGATGGAAATACACGTTTTGAGGTCCCCTGAGTCCAAAGAAGTCGTTTTCGCAAATTGGTCTGTGTGTGTATATGTTCTTTAAGTATATTTGTAATATTTTTCTTGAAAATTGTTTAAAGTACACTTTACTGATGTAATTCAGTTTTTTCAAATTAATTTTCCGGCTCTTCCTTCCATATAGAGCCAATATTAAATCCCTATGGGGATATACTTGTTAATTTGGATTCAAAAGGGGGTAGTCTTTGGAGATTTAAATTTTGAAAAATAACCATAGTTTATTTCAAGCAGTCAACATTTAAAATACCCAGAGACTATGGAAATTTTGAATCAATTGACTTTTTTACTTTTTACTTTATCTTACCCTATATGTGAAATACAAATTTAATAATTAATAATTTTTCTTAAATTCACTCAGAGGTCATAAAACGTTTTTTGTTTTTTTTTTCTAGTTTTAAGTAAACGAAACAAAATGAATCGAATACTTTCTCTCTATATATTTCATATATAGGATAAGAGAAAGTAAAAATGCCACAGAATGTGGTGAAAAATGCCGCTGATGGGGTATATCTCTCCCGGTGGGGCATCTCATACGAAATTACGTTAGTAACTAATAGCGTAGAGATTGCAAGTGGACAAATGATGCTATTGTATAATTCGCCTTTCTTCTTTCTTTGCTGTTTCCTGTTAGGGTTGGGAAATTAAAAAAAAAGACGACCTAGAGAGGAAGTTTAATAAATTTTATCGGCACTGGAATGAATGACTGATTATGAAACAAAATTTGTCTCTAAAGAATAAGGCAAAATTATAAAGTAAATTATTCCCCAAATAAATAAAAAATTTTCACATTTTATTTAATAGATTATTGCATTACTTTTTTGGCAAGGCCTAAATACCTTTAAAGAACATTGTCCCAACTCAAAATTTTACAGCAGAGTGAAAAGAAAATTTACATAAAATGTATTCAGGATGATCAGCAACAATAGATATTTTTATATAATTGAAAGTGAAGTATTTCTTTTGTAACTGATAATGCTTGTAATACAAATTTTAGTGTAATTAATCATTATACTTATATTTAAAATTAAAATCTCCTACTTCACGCATTTATATATATATTTATTTATATTCTCCGATATCGTTAAAAAATTTATTCAAAATGTGAATCACAATTTTCCATACTTTGGAAAATGATGACACTTATTTAGTTTTATAATTTAAATAAAAACCATAAAATTCTATTTATATAAATTATGTATCACATGTCAATTATAAATTTATCTATCCCAAATGCAACTATATATATTTTTCACATTTTTAGCGGACCTGATGATCGTACTTCATACCGAAATCGATAGTGCAGAGCAGGAGCGTATATAAGGGGGCCCCCGAAATTTTTCAAATCTATATACATATATACAGTTAAGGCTAGTTTCTATATTTTTTTTTTGAAAAAGTGCGTCGCTTAAATAAAAGAAATAAAAAAATGAAATATATTAATATATAAGCATTTTTTTAAATAAAACTTTTGACTTTAGCAAGGCCGGGCCTCTCAAGCTCAAGTATATCCGGTATTTTAAAAATATTTTTTATATGGGGGGGGGGAGATTTAAAAATGACTTCCCCCGAATAAAATTTCTATATACGCCCCTGGTCCAGAGAATAAATAATTTCCAAATAACATTCGTTATTATTGTTTACCCCTCCTTCTATATAATAAGATAACAAAAAAAAAAAAAAAAAACACAAAGTAAATAACAACGAGGTTGATTTATATAATAAAATAATGTTCTGTTGTTTTAAATTAAGAAGCAATTATTGTCTTTAAGAATTTTTCTTTACTGATGCCAGTAAAATCGAAACAAGTGAGAGTAAATGAGAACGAGGTTGGTTGGTTAATAGAAAGTGTAGTTTGTGTGTTGTTTTGATTTAAGAATAGTTTAAGAGAGATGAGATATGTGATATGAACATGGATATGATACTTGTGGTTACAGGCGCGTGAGCGACGATGCCCGCCGCGCGGCCGCGGTTCTCCGTCTGGCTGACAATCCTGCTGCTGGCGGCGGCTGCGGGGTCGGCATCGGGCAAGAAGTCCGATACCGAAGTGTTGGAGGCTTTACTGCTATCAAGACTGGGAATATCGAATCGACCTCGGCCTAGCAAACCATCATACGTCCCAGAGCCCTTGAGGCGGATCTATGAACAACAAATGGCCACTAACAGTACTGTCAATTTAGTTCAACCGGGGAGACACACGCGCTCCGCCAACACAGTACGCAGCTTCTTCCACGAAGGTTAGCATCAAATAGAGTAGACAAAAATCACTAGAAATTAACATTATTCTGAAACAATGAATTGAAAAAAAAGATAAAATAAATCCTGTTGATGATTAATTTTGTGATGTTGGTCCTTCTATCAGAGCAATGACGTCATTTCAGTTTTTACTTGGGGGAGGAGGAAGCAAAACATTTTTTTACTTCCTGTGCTACTTAATTTACATATATATATATATATATACCTCTATATTTTTATCTATACCATCTTCTATACTTATTTATAGAGACAGTGTGAGTTTGTTTGTATGTAGGAGCTAAGCTCAGAATTTACTAAACGTTAGCTGTTGAAGATATATTTTTTCAAAGAAATAATCCTGACTGCATTTCCATCTGTTTTTTTATTCCTGAGAAAAATTCCATATTAATATATTTTTGCCAATATTATATATTACTCCCCTAAAATGATTAAAACAAAGAAAAGGCAGGTGACAAAAATAAATAAATCTGAGTGCAGAGCTGGGTAGTCCGTGTCCCATCTCGATTTTTGATAGGTGATAGCATATACCCTAAGGTTTTTGAAATATTTGAAAAAAAAAAAGAAAAAAAAAAAAAGATAAGCCCTAATGTGTTTGTTGACAGAGAAACATTTTTCCCAGGTACAAAAGCATCTAAGTAGAAGATAGTGCGCATCAGAAACCGATATTTATAGAGTTCACCCTTGCCAATTTTACAGGGGTAAAAAAACAGACTAATTATGAAAAAAATACAATATTTATTTAACCAATGAAGTACGTGGCTGTTGATTTATACACAAGGAAGGAAGCAGGTGCAGCCAAAATTAAAGCCTCCGATTTTGTTACAATTAATGAGACGTTTCGAGAAAACTTTATTCATTTATTATTTATTCATTCTCACTGAACAAGTCAATGAATATCACACCCATAAAGAAAATACATAATAAATGTATTGTGCCCTTTTAACAACTCCGGGACAAATACAATTTGAAAGACTGATGATGAGGAAATAAAGTTTTCTCGAAACGTCTCATTAATTGTAACAAAATCGGAGGCTTTAATTTTGGCTGCACCTGCTTCCTTCCTTGTGCAATATTTATTTATTTAATTTATTCTCGTAGGCACCTCGAATACTATACAATTTAAAACATTTCATACTAGACTCTAGAGAAGTCTCTAGGAAATTGATCAGATATGTTCGAATAATTTTCAATTTATTTATTTTTACTTTTTCTTACCCTAAATATGAAATATATAGAGAGAAAGTATTGCGATCATGTCAAAAATTCGATGTCGTGATTTTGATGGGCTAGTACTTTACTTATGTACTTTTTCAATTTTCTCAAAATTCACTCAAACGATTTTGATTAAAATTCATAAATCAACTATTTTTTTGATGTTCTTTAAAAAGAATATCAGTGAAATTTTTCTTGAAAATTGTTTGAAGTACACGTTACTTATGCGGAAGCATTCGTAACTCAGTGCCATCTATGAATCGCGTGGTCAAGTTTGGAACTTAGATGCTAAGGTCAACTAAATAAATATATCTCGACACAAAAATCTGGTGCGACCAGTCACACCAGTTTTTTAAATTTATTAACTGGACTATAACTCTTTATTTTTTAATTTAATAAAATTCTTCATTTTTTTAATATTATAACAAATTTGTGGCTTCGGTGGATTGATTAATTTATCACACATGAAAATTCTAAATCGGTAAAAATAAAAAAAATAATAAATAATTGGTTTCATTTAAATGATAGAACGTTAAATTCTCCATTCTACTCTACTTGTTAAAATTTAATTAAGTGAGTAAAATAAAAATAAAAAAAGTTGAACCCTCTATTGCTTCGCAGGTGTTAATAGTTTGTTTAAGGTCTTTTTGGACATAAGAGGCCATTTAGATCCCATCATTTATAACTCTATTTTAATTGATTGGTATCCAATTCAATTGAAATAAATTTTTTCCGCCTGGCCGGGGATGCGAAGCCTCTACCTGTGCCACCTGCAGCTAATTCTCTACCTCTTCTTCTTATTGTTAAGAATCTTGCTCTTGACTTATGGCTCACAATGTCAGAGGTATAACTTCAGGTGCCAAAGGTAGAGGGTTCACATCCCGTCTCAGAATATTTTTTTTAAATTTAATTGGATACGGGATTGAGACTAGATATAAATGGCCTCATATATCGAAAAAGACCTTAAACAAATTAAAAAAAATAAAATGAATAACTATTAACACCTGCAAAACAACAGAGTGTTTAATTTTTTCTACATTTTGATTTTAATCAACCTTTAATTAAATTTTAACAAGTAGAGTAGAATGGAGAATTTAACGCTCTAACCTTTAAAAGAAACCAATTATTTATAAAATATTTTTATTATTACCTATTTTCTTTAAAGATGTTTAGAATTTATAATTACTAGCCGCGCCGCCCGCCTTGGTCTTGGACCCCCGCTAGCTGGCTCGGGCCCGCCTGCGGCGGACCCTCGCCTTTTCTTAATTATAAAAAAAAAAAAAAAAAACTATTCCAATCCCATGCCTGCTTGAGGATTTGTTATCATTCATAGAATTCACAAATGGAAAGAATACATAAATATTTCTCTATACATTTCCTATGGGAGAAATCGTAACTTTAGAAATTAATAACTTGAATAAACGTCGCGACGTTTCGAGCGCTAGTCCCACTCATCTTTAGGGCAAGCAGAATTGTCAAAAATAAGTACAGGTGGTATGGTACTGTATATTAATATCATGTATAAACATGTTTGTACAATTTTGCATCGTTATAAAAAAGTGCAATAAACCACTTGGACTTACTGTTCTATATGAAGTTTCAGTCGTTCTTGTTTATTGGACTTTTTTATAACGATGCAAAATTGTTTATGCATGTTATTATTATACAGTACCACACCACCTTGTACTTATTTTTGACAATTCTGCTTGCCCTGAAGATGAGTGCGACTAGCGCTCGAAACGTCGGCGACAGGATATAACGTTTTTTATTTTTACTTGGCTGCTGTGTCCCGGGAAGGGTCCCGTCCTCTCCTAATTTCTATTTAAATTATAATTAATCAAACTCAAACAATCCAGTTATTTTCAAATAAAATTTATAATTTTTTGAGAGTTGATCCTTATAGTTGGGAATGAACCCAGGCCAGTAGCTTTCATCACGATCCTCAAACTCTCAACGGCTAAGGAGATACCAATATTGATATATTATTGTTGAATTAATTAAAATTAACTCCTCACTTCATATGACGAGACCTTAGCTCGATTCCCTGTCAAACATCTCAATCCCACAAAAATAACATTTTTTAAAAGTATTTTTTTTGTATATAAAAATCGTTTTATAATGAGGTTGAAGAGAAAATGTTCATTTAATGAAGTAATGAAATGCTTCATGGTTCAATATTAAAGAAAAAAAAAAGGTTTTTTTTTTTTAAATTTCTCAAATTGTTACCTTGTGAATCGGCATCGGTCGGAATCTTGAAGCCGCCTCGACCATTAACAACGATTCATTTTTCCTTTTGAGTGTTTTTTTCTGTTTGATTGTTTTTTCTTTTTTTTTTTTCTCTCGTTCCTTAAGATTGCACGGTTGCGATTCTCTTGATGGGATGTCAACTGGTCACATCCTCCTTTTTGCTCGGATGAGCTACATCCGTTCCCGATGTGGCACGCAAGCAAACCCAAGCACGTGTTCCCCCCGTCACTCCTTTTTGGGTAATTTGTACTTACCCATCACTATGATCCACCTCACTTGAGAAATGTCACGTTCATCGTGAAATTAAGTCAAGGTCGACTTTACGAAATCAAACATCGAAATCTTAAATCCGGAAGTTCATTGGCTTAATTGGTGACTATAAATATGAAAAAAATGTCATATTTCACATTTTTCTTTAATTTTTTTTTTTTTCTAAGTTTCCGTAATGTTTGAAATTATTGAAATTGGGTCCCTTTCTTTGGGGCCTCTATCTCTATATTAAGTCAAGAATTTTTCAAGATAAATAGGAAGTGAACATTTTTAGAAAGGAAATGACATCATGACCAAAACTTATTAGAAAAAATCTCCATTAATTGCAGTAAAAATCCTCTTATAGTCACGAGTTATTAAGTACATAATAACATTTTTGTATAAATAATCAAGCGTCCTACTGGTTTTTGGCCAGGTTAAATATTGAGCCAAGTTCGATGCAAACAGGAATTTAAGAAATTGATTGCAGTTTGTGTTTAGAGGTTGACCTGTCCGCAGGCTTAATTCCTCTGTGTTTACACTATAAAAAGAAAAATAATGTAAACTACGAGCTATAAGGAATGCACTAACCCCTTTGAACAAAAAAATTATTGGGAGTTTTTAATTATAGACCACATTTTATATTAATTATTTATTAAATATATATAAATAATGTACAACGTTTCGACTGTTTATTTTCTGCAGTCGTTTTCAAGTCCTGTGTATTTGTTCCGACTCAAGTGAACGTTGTAGATTATATGTTTAATAAATAATTAATACAAAATGTGGTCTCTAATTAAAATCCCCCATAATAAGATTATCATAATTAAGTTCTTTTTACTTTCTTTTACTCTATATATGAAATATAGAGAGAGAAAGTATTGCGATCATGTCAAAAATTCGATGTTGAGATTTTGATGTTTTGAGGTTCCCTGAGTCCAAAAAAGTGGGTCCCGCAAATTGGTCTGTCTGTAACAATTTTAAGCATGAAGAAATTGAGCTATTGACTTGAAATTTTATATTTAAGTTAGGTATCACCCTTCGCGACACTTAAAATAAGCTTTTGAACAAAATCGGCCAAAAAGTACCAGTACTTTACTGATGTACTTTTTCTGTTTTTTTTTTTGTTTGAATTTCTCAAAATCGGCTCTAACGATTTTGATAAAATTCAAAAATCAATTTTTTTTTTACATGCACTTTAAAATACTAATATATATAAAAATATACCACTAAAATTTTTCGTGAACATTGCTTTAAGTAAACTTTACTGATGTACTTTTTCAGTTTTTTGCTATTTTCTCAAAATTTACTTTAACGATTTTGATTAATAAATATATCTCGACTCAAAAATCTGGTGTGACAACCACAGTACACAACTTTCTCTTGCCGAAGGATAAGAGAAAGTTGTGTGCTGTGAGACCAGTCACACCAGATTTTTTATAATTTGAATCTGGAATTAGAGTATAATAAATTATTATTATTCTCTACGCCTTGAATCTGCCACTGCCTCTCCGACTTTCCTACTTTGCCCCCTCCCTTAAAAAATCCTAGGACCTATGTATATTTTATAATTGTCATAATTATTCTTATTCATGTGCTGATTCAGGCGAGATTTATATCAATAAAATTGACTTTGCAGCTTCTTCGCCGTAGACGGATGGTTGGTCAAAAAAATTATAAAAACATTGTTTCTATTTTAATTTTAGTTATTATTGGTCAACTGCCTTGTACAAGTAATTAATATCGAAATGTAACTAATTGAATAAGGTTTCTTTTAGATCCTAAAAAACCATATATATTTTATAGCCATTAAGGACATAATAACTGTCCAGTATATGACAAGGTGTATTATACAATTTCAAAATAGATTCTTTAGTTATTAAGGTATGTAATTACAACTTTTAACAAATTTAAACCAATTATAGGCTATATAATTAACAGATGTGATTAATTAATTTTATAATTTTGTATTTTTAACTTTTTCAAAATAATTTAAAATTGTGTATTAATAATATTATACTGTATTTATATAAAAAATGCTAATCAAAAGGTTATAAAATCTAATATTAAAAATTTGAATGTAACATTAAATTGTAGGTCCTGAGGATGATGAATGCATCGAAACTGATACTTGTACAAGGCAGTTGACCAATAATAACTAAAATTAAAATAGAAACAATGTTTTTATAATTTTTTTGACCAACCATCCGTCTACGGCGAAGAAGTTGCAAAGTCAATTTTATTGATAATTATTCTTTTTTTAAAATTTGTTTAAGACCTTTTTTCGGAGCTTGAGGTCATTTAGACCCAATTGAAATAAATTTTTTCGTCTGTTACGGGATCCGAACTCTCGAACTTTGGCACAAGAAGCTAATACTCGTCAAGTACAAGTTGCAAATGAATTTTCTAATACTTAATATGTAACTTCTTAATTATATAATACAAGATCTTAAATCTTTTTAAAGGATGAAAATAATAGGTGATGGTTTCGGAATAACTTCCTTTAAAATTGTCTATTACAATTTTGCGTGATTGGACAAAAGAATTCTGACACCCTGGAATAAAATTTTATATTTTACTAGCCGCGTCGCCCGCCTTCGGCGGGCTTCGCGCTTAGCCGGGGGCTTCGCCCCCTGGACCCCCCCTCCAGCTGGCTCGGGCCGCCTGCGGCGGACCCTCGCCTTTTCTTATTTATGAGAACCCGTGGCGCCCGCCTTTGCATATAGACAGGGGGGCTTCGCCCCCCTGGACCCCCTCCAGCTGGCTCGGGCCCGCCTGCGGCGGACCCTCGCCTTTTCTTATTTATGAGAACCCGTGGCGCCTGCCTTTGCATATAGACGGGGGCTTCGCCCCCTGGACCCCCCCTACAGCTGGCTCGGCGCGCCTGCGGCGGACCCTCGCTTTTTCTTAATTATGAGAACCCGAGGCGCCCGCCTTTCATTAGAGGGGGGCTTCGCCCCCTGGACCCCTCGCCAGATGGCTCGGGCCGCCTGCGGCGGACCCTCGCCTTTGCTTCTTACTAATGAAAAGAAAAGAATTACTACCTATTCCAATCCAGAGCCTGCTTGAGGATTTGTTTACATTCATGGAATACACGAATGAAAAGAATACATAAATATTTCTACTATACATTTCCTATGGGAGAAATCGTAACTTTAAAAATTAATAACTCAAAAAGTTATGGGAATTTCGGGATGAAAATAATTTTCCTGTAATCCCGAGAAGGTCCTCTTTATGCAAAAAAAATTTCATTTCAAAATTCCAACGGGAAGTTGCCTAAATAGAGCGTGACAACGGACAGACAGACAGACAGACAGACAGACAGACGGACATTAGTGAATTTTATATATAGATTATATTTATTCGCCGGTTAAAAAAACCAACACTTCGTTTTTTCTTAAGAAAACTTCTTCTAACTATTGTAATTAAATATTTGGTATGAAATATCTGATACATTTAACACAAATTCAAAAAAAACTTGCAATTTAATCAATGAAAAATATGTCAAAATTTTTTTATTAACGCTTGTTCCAATTGATTGTTTTAATTTGATTAAAATTGTTTGTATTTGTGTTAAATTTATTAAAATAATTCATATTAAATCGATCAAAAATTATACAATATCTCTTAGAATAACAACAAAAAGATTTATGTTATTTTATTTATTCATCTTGAGTGGCTGGTCGTGGCTCACTCAGCGCGGCGCCTCCGTGTCTGGTCAGCCTTTCTTCTTTAGCTATAATAGAAATTTTATTTGAAATAATCAAGCCAGTTAAATATCACTTATAAAATTTAAAAAAAATATTGAAATATTTAACACCCTGTCTTCAATTTCACACAAATTTTATTTAGCGAATTCGCGTAATTTGGAATTTTATATTATTTTATTAAATAGACCCAATAGAATCATTCTATTGGGTAAATAAATAAATAATCTATATTTTGGTGAACGAAAACGTCAAAATTAGTTTCGAACAAAAATTTCTATTTGATGATTACAAATTTATTTTTGCAAATAAATCCTTTTGATTATTTAAAAATTTGGTTCAGAACTAGAGACAAACCTCTTAATTATTATTTTTAAAAGATTTGTCACACAACATGTATACCGTCCCATGTCCCAAATCTCATCCTAATTCGATGTACAGTGAGGGACAATATTAAGTCCCACCTATGCGCTTTCTAGTTGTGATTATTTATATTATATATTTTTTAATGGAAACTTTCATGGTTCAAAACTAGAAAATTTCCAATCAAGATTTTCCTTTTCTTTTGTAAAAACAAGGAAATAATCACAATTAGAAAACGCATGGGTGGGACTTAATATTGACCCACACTGTACATAGATATAGATCCAGAGATATAAGCAAAATAAAATTAAAGACTATTTTTTTTGCATTTCTCTGGTCTTTATGACCTGAAACGTAAAGATAAATATATAAATTGGAAGCATTTTTCACAATCAAAATACCTTCTCCCTTATACATTTGAATCCCGATATTTCGTAGCCCGATTATTCGTATTTCTCTCTAATTCGTTTAAATTTGACCATGGAAATATATTTTTTCTCACAATTTCAAGGACACTACCTTGACCTTACCTTTATTGTTTATATTGGAACATCGTACTATAAATATTAATATATAATAATAATCTGAGCAAACAAATTTTTTCAATAGTCGCTAACTTTACTACACCACAAATGTCAATTGTGTTTTCTAATTTTGTTTTCTTGTTTATATCGCAACCTATACTTTATTAAGTAAATAACTAATTAATAAATTTTACCAAAATTTTTGAATTGTCAAGTTTCTTTTATCAAATGGAGTAGCAGAAAAAAAATTTTAGTAAGAGGCTGAGGGCTTTAGTACTCGCTTCTTTCTATTGTTGAGATCATATTATTTATTTTTAAATTAAAAAATTAATATAAATCATTTATTAATACAAACATACAGGTCTATATTTATTTTCTATTAATTCGAATCCCCCCGGAAATTTAATTTTTATAAAATAAAAAAAATAATTCAGCGAAACTAGAAGTGTTTTTTACGATCAGACTAACGCTTTCTTTGTTCTGTGATGCTAATTAAACCATTAAATCGATTTAATTGTAACTCTGCACAAATATCGCCAACCATCAAAAATTGATTTGTTAATATAAAAATCGTGAGCGGAGAGAGAGGAAGGGGGGGGGGGTTGTTAATAGGGAATAAATAACGTGCGTACCGATTTTTGTTTGTCATTTTTTTTTTTTTATTATTTCATTTTCTGGAAGTTATCATTATAGGTATTAAATTGTAGTTTTGCTTAGAGATAGGCAACATATTGGTTTGGAAACAACAAATATAAATAAACATTTTTCATTCGTAAATTCCTTTTTTTTTTTTGTTAAATATATATTAAAATATTGTTTTCTACTTTAGTGTCTATTTTTGAAGCCTTTGAGAATATTAATAATTCAAAAGGTAGATCGCCATCACTTTTTTTTTAAGATAAAGTTGTGAAGAATTTTTTTTTTTTTTTATATTAACAATTTTAAGATTTTTTTTTTTATATTGTAAATTATATATACATATTTTATTTTATATTATAACCTGAAATATCTAGTCTTAGTGCAGGTCCTATGGGTGGGAGAAGGGGTTTGAACCCCCTGAGTTGGCCTATGCTTTCATGAGCGAAAAAAACACTTTGGAGCAAATTTGCTGCGGAGAGAAATTTAATAAACTTATTAAAATTAAAATAATTAAATTTGTGTTATAATTAGAATTTCTCTAATTTAAATTTTATTTACTCTTATTTTCTATATATGTATATAAAGAGAAAATATTAGATTCATCTCAATAATTTACTGTCGAGATTTTGATGGATATACATGTTTTGAGGAGCCCTGAGTTCGAAAAAGTGGGTCCTTTAAAATGGTATGTCTATCTGTCTGTCTGATCAAAATAAAATAAGAAGGAAATTATCTACGAGGTTGAAATTTTTTATTTATTGTTTGAATCACACTATACACTTGTATTTAATAGTAAAGAGAGGAAAAATGGTTGCCATGATAACAAAATATAAATATTTTCATCTTGAATTCTATCGCCCTATTGCCGGAAACTAAATATATATAAAATTTGCGAGATAAGTTCGTGTTTGATTGGGCAAAAATTGCGCCCCCTGGAGTCTAACCAGGACCTCCACACTTTCGCGGACGGCAGACTACCTTTTTGTTATCTTAAACGATATATTGACTGGCTTATTTACAGTCTATTTGAGCGTTTAAAAAAAAAAAAAATGTTATCTCTTTTCAAACAAAGCTCTACCTAGTAAATATATGTTGACACAAAAATCTGGTGTGACACAACTTTCAATTACCGAAGGTACTGAGCAACCAGTCACACCTGAGTTTTTTCCTTAGATTACTATTGAATAGCTAATTGTAATAAAAAATTATTTAATAACACCTCTGAAAGACGGACAACCCAAAATCTTGGAGCGCCTTTTCCCCTCCTTTCCCCCTTCTTTCTCTTGCACTCACACGACTCCACCTCGGTCATCCCTGTATTTTCCAATAGAATAAGAGCGAGTCTTCAAAGGGACTCTCTTCCCGCCATCTTCTCCTTTATGCGTTGTAACGTATAGCGACTCAATTAAAAGAAAGCATTTCTGGTTTAAAAAATGAACTTTTATTTGAACAGAAAAATTAATGTATTTATATTTTTAAATAACAGAAATTATTTATATAAACAGTTTTTTGACAAATAGACATTTCGAGAAAACCATTGCGATGATCTAATGTATATAAAAAAATATTTATTTTAATATTAATTAAAACCAAAAGTAAAACTATAAACGCAAACCAAACGATGTCTTAACGTTGTTAGTTCGGGTATATCCTTAAAATGAATTTATTAATAAATAAAAAATCTCTTAAGAAAAATTAGATGAAATCTTTTAAAATTGATATAGCAGCTAACGAAATTAAATAAAAAACTTTTATTTAATTATTAATAGTCGATGTTTCGGTCGCGATTCATGACGTTTAATTGTTAATGATCGTCTTGATGAAGGTCGTGAACGTCGACGATTAATTAATTTAATAAATATTTTTTATTTAATCTCCTTTGCTGCTTCGTCTCCTATATCCATTTTAAAGTCTACATCCACTTTTCATCATTGTTTGAAATTTTTTAATTTTTGACTTTTCTGTCATTAACATTTTACTATTTAAAAAAAAAAATTAATTTTATTGCTGCTCTATTTTGTGATAACTTGAGGCTCTTCAGTTCAGCTGTCAATGAGAATTCCTAAGACGGGCAATATATTTTTTTGTGTCAAGATTTTTAATTAAATATTATTATTATTATTAAGTGGCCAAAGAAGCTCTTTGCAATCATAAAATTAAAAAAAAAAAAAAAACTAACAATTTAAAAAAAAAATTTAATATATTTGTAAGATTGATCAATGAACAAAATTCGTTTTAAATTATTTATCCATTATTTTAATTTTTTTTTTTTTTAATCACATAACATCAAGAACATGTTTTTATTCCCACGTTTTAAAAATAAATATTAAATTCCATAGGTAAGTTTCATTTTCTAAAAATAAAAACAAAATTGCCTACGTTATTTACATATAAATTAAACGAAAAATAATTAATAGATTTTTTTTAATTTATTTCAGATTTAACAAATATTGTGAGCTAATGACTCTCATACAAATAATTCCGTGTTAATTTATTCTAAAAATGAAAAATCACAGAAAGATGATAGCGAATAATAAGATCTAAAAATATTACAAGATAATGAAATTCTATTCAGATTCATTATTATTGCTCTTACATAATACTGAAACAAATGAAATGGCAAGAAAATTACTCAATAGCTATAAATTTATTTTTTTGCAGCTTTGTTATTAAATACTGATTTTCATAATTTGTCCCTCGATTTAAAGGGGAGATAAATAAATAAAATATAATAATAAAATTTGTGAATTTTACATAATCTTAAAAAAGATTGTTCATACTTTTGTCAATTTCGCGAACTGAATGTGTAAAACTACTCATGTCAAAAATTGGATCGTGATTTCTGTGTCCAAATAAATCGGGAATGACTTCCCCAAAACGTTCTCATATATTCTTTTGGAATTTCGTCTGTGTGTGTGTGTGTGTGTGTGAACACGATTGCTTAAAAATACTAGCAGCCAGATCGATGAAATTCGGTACAGTCAAATACCTTAACTTGAGACAAACGGAAAATTTTTGTCAAAAATTTTTTTTCCCAAGTTAAGGTATTTGACTGTATATGCTCCTTACAATAAAATTGTAGATTTCTTTCAACTTTAAATACTTCACCTGGAAGTAGTACTTTACCTAAAAAGTTTTTTCAAAAATTTTGAAATTTTCAATTTCATCTTATGATAAATTACTCTATTTTAAAAAGTTTTTATTTTTTGATATTTTTTTGAAAACTGAATAGTTTTTGAAATAATCAACGAAGAAAAAGACATTATTAAAAAAAAAAAAAAAAAAAAAAAAAAAAAAAAATGTAAATATAAACAAATGAATTTGTTTATTATTTATCAGTTATTTTTTAGATGCTGTTTAAAATGTGTATTTCCATTTTGAAGCACACTTTACTCTTGTACTTCATAGGAAAGATAGTAGAGGCAACTTTTTCCGCAGTATAAAAAAAAATTATTTTTTTCAACCCACCTTATTATTTATAATATGTACTTCCGCCCTCCCCTACCACCTTTTGGATAAAAAAATATATTTTTAAACTATCAACTGTTGGCATATTATGTATATAGGAAAATTCAAAAAAAAATTAATTAATTAAAACACTAAGTTGATTTTTTATTATTACACTAACATAAGTTTCAAAGAATTATTAAAAATTTAAATTTTTTAACACCACATTAAGTGTTAAAAAATATAAGTTTTTAATAAATCTTTGAAACTTATAACTAGAGCTCAGATTTTGCATATAACATAATGCATGTTTTTTTTTCTTAATCAGTATCCTTCAAATTTTTTTCTCTACTATATTTAACATATATAGTCAAGAGAAAGTAAAAAATTACAAGATTAAATTATTTTATGCTAGAAAGTAAAAAAAAAAAATGAATGCTTCCCGTCCATTTTTGCATTCCAGTGAGTTTTCAACCTTACATTAAAATTCATATTTTTTTAATTTATTATTTAAATAAATCTCAATCAATAATGATTCATTTTCTTAAAATTTTTCATCGAGAGGGGGGCATATAAAACTTGCAGTGTCTCATTATAACCGGTGTAAACCGGTTTATAAGAAATCTATTTTGTAGGAGAGGTTTAAAAAAATTGAATATAGCAAAATGATTGAGGAAAATTTAAATTACTATTCTTGGATTAATTAATATTATATTACTGAAAGGAGAGTCAATAATTTAAAAAATATTCTATAAAGTTTAACAAGTGTTAATCAGTAGAATATCTTGACTTATTTATTATTAGTGATGGTTGAACATAAGAAATATTAATTTTAATTAGTAAAGCAGATCTTTCTTTGCCATCTGCTCTGTCATCTCTTATAATTATTTAACCTGTAACACACACACACACACACCACACAAGCACAATCTTAAAACCCTCTTCAATAAAAAATTAACCCGACAAAAATTTATTTAAAACATTATCGTTTAAGTACTTTTTATTTTACAAAAAATTTATTACAAAAATTGTTATCATCTAAAAAATACTAAAACGCCCTTGACCCGTGGCTCAAAGAGAAGACACTTGCTTCTCGCGCCGGGATCCCGGGTTCGCTTCCCGTCCCAAGCGAGAAAAATGTATTTCATTTGATTTGACTACAAATCATTTGATACAAATAGGGATGGGGTCTAAATGGCCTTAGATGCCTAAAAAGACCTTATAAAAAGAATACTAAACGATTTTATAAACTTATGTCAAAATGTTAATATTTCTACAAATCTAGAAATTAATTGATTTATGAATTTTCATCTAAATCAGAGTTTCCCAACTTTTTTAAGTTCACGGGTGCCGTTGGGAATAATTATGTCCCAGGATGGCGGCAAAAATGGGATGCCGCTTTTGTTTTTCGGTAGTACTAACCTTCAAAAGATATGTGTGAAAATTCATGACATTCGGTTCATTCGTTGTCGATTTATGGAAGGTCAAGTGAGGCTACATTTATATTACCAAGACAATATGTTTTACAACAATGCACCGATCTACAAGTAGAACGATTTGCTATTCGAGTCAATTCCACACCCTCTATATTCACCAGATCTGGCCCCAACTGACTTCTGATCTCAAAAAGATGCTCCAGAGAAGGAGTATAGCCTTTTGGAAGCCAAAGAAAAATCGTTCTTATATAAGAAAATTTAGAAAAACGTTGGAATGATTGTATTCCAATGAAAGGCGACTTTGTTGATGAATAAAGTCCAATTTTGAAAAAAAAAAAAAAAAAAAAAAAAAAACAATTGATTTTACTGGTTAGTCCCCGGACTTAATAATTTATGTGTTATAAAAGCTCTTTTGAGTTCATATTTTGCGCGACTCATTTTTTTGGAATTAAGAAAAAAATGACACGATCTCAATTTTCTCTAACATATATGTATAGGTAAGAGAAATTAATAAACCTTACCATATGATTGTTATTGACTTAATTATTTTTGTTTTTGTTTAATTTTTATTTGTTCGGATATCTATCCATTGCGGGACGTCTCTAATTACATAACCTTGTGATAAAAATGTTATTGTGGTGTGTATAATGGATGAAAAAAAATGAAGTTTAATTTGCATTTTTATGTTTTATCCATCTTAACTATGATAATTTTACATAGAGAGAATAAAATTGATTGTCTAATAGGTCAGTGACCTCGAGGTCAATAGGAAAATCCTTGATAATACCGAATTTGCAAATGATAAATGCTATTTTGTACTACTTGCATATATTCCTCATAAATTTATTAAACAAAAATTATCCATTTAGATAATTTGGCAAGTGTACAATCAGAAATTGGCCTTAAATTTGTTTGAAAATCAAGCGCTCGTTTTTTTCCATAAAATGAATTAATTTTAGAAATAAAAAGTGAAAAATAATTTTTCCTGTTAATATATACACTAAAAGGTAAATTTCGCTTAGGGTGCTGAAAGACTTCACAGGGGGTTTCTGTCTCATTTCTAACGGTACTTTTTTGTCCACTACCTGCAAGGTAAGCTAAGTGTACTCAACTTGCTTCCCTGCATTCCAACACCAAATTTCCCCTTCAACCCCTCACCGACTTTAAAAAAAAAATTCTTTCTTAAGTAGCCCAGCGTAATAAATTTGTGTATTGTTTTTATCTCCGGCTTTCACTTTTGATGACATTTTTTTTTTTTCAATTTTTTTTATTAATATCACAATTGTTAGTTTATTTTGGATAGAAAATTATAATCTTTCGAGTCATAAGCGGAGTCGGAGTCAGAAAAATTTTAAAAAATCGAAAATTAAAAAAAATAAATAGATTAATCGCGCTACCAAATACGCCAAGCCCGAAGGCGCACCTATTCTTTCATATTTATGAAATCATAATTATTATGTACGAACCTGGGACTTAAATATAAATGTAATTTAAGTTTCAATCTCCAATCTGAGTAGAAATTAGAGACAATCCCCTAAAGGGGTATTTTAATTCTACCTAAGGATTTTTTTCCCCAAAACTTCGATACCAATTTGTTACTTTGCCTTTTGGCTTTAACATCAGTCCGAACGAGAAAAATTTATTTCATTTGAAAATCTCACAAAAAACCTAATAAAAAATTATCAAAAAATTTTATTTCATATTCTTAGAATTTATTTTAAACCCGATTCAAATTGGTATAAATTTTCTTTTTAAACACCCCCATTTGGTGTATTAAAAAAATTTTATAATTGCGATAAAATAAAAAAAAAAAATTTTTTTGAATTATTTTTTTTTTGGAAGCGCACAGGGCTTCTATAAATTTGTTAAATTAACTAAATCTGTAGTTTTTTTTCTTGGTCAACTCACAAGGTGGATAAAACAAAATTTTTTTAAAAATTCAGAGCATTTTTTGGATAATTGGCTTAACAAATCTGCGCAAATTTCAACTTGTTTCAGCTATCAACTTTCGTCTTCAGAACCAATTAAATTACAATTGATGATGTATAAAAATTGCATATAGCCTGGTTTTAAATTATTATATTAATTAAATCTCTTCACTAATTATCTTCTATTATAAAATAAAACAAAATAAATTTTTTTTAAATAATTTTTATTTTGCTTTCTCAATTATAAGATAATTAGTGAAGAGGTAAATTAACTTAAAAACTATATCTGTTGTAGTTTAATTGGCCCTGAAAAAGGCAATTGATTTTTCCGAAACAAGGGAAATTTTGCGTTTAGAATGTAATCACTTCTGATGATGACAAGGAATTGTCGAAATACGTATTAAGTGTTAATTTTTTAATTAATAAAACCTTTGAAACAAATAACCTAGTGTTTAATTTGTATATTTAATTTTAATTTACAAAATGTTTCAACGAAAACCAACGGTCGAAAGTTTAAATCTTAAAATTTAATAATGTCATTGTCTCATATATAATAATTTTATAAAATTGTGTTAATTTCCATGGAGCAATTCACAATTTTTACACAACTCAATGAAATACTAATCATAATTAAGTTAGTTAATTATATTCTTCAATATTATAGTTTGGCACAAATTTGTTTTCTTTTCTTACAAACCTTTGAACTGAGCTATATTTCTCTATTTATTTTTTGAATTTTAGTTAATTATGGCTTTAAACTTACATGCAAATTGTTTATATAAATAAATATTCCATTTTGAAATTAACATTTTTTTTCACGGTCATATAAGAAAAACGGTTTTTGCAATCAACTGGCCGATTATGATTTGCCCGATATTTCATTCAAATATTTTGATTCCGAACAAGAGTTACCCTAGTTAAGACTACCCTATTCCATCCGACTTTGAAAAATTGTAATTTTATTTCTTAATATATTCAATATTAGCAGAATTTTTTTATGTAAATAAAATATATTAGGCCTAATAAAATAATCGTATTGAGGGCCGTCTAATTTACAGGAAGGTGAAGAAAATAGACTTAATTCTGCCCAAAATTATTTATTTCCTTTGTCAAAGTTTTGGGGACTATACGTCGCCCATCATATAAAGTTTTGTTGTAATGTTCAGTGGCGTCATTTGGGGAGGGCAGAGGAGCATCCCCCAAGGGCTCTGACTTTTATAAAATATATCGACGAATATATAAACTGTACAAAATTAAACAATTAATTAAAATAAATATCTTTTGGTCAAATTTGAGTATCTATTTGTAAGTGAATTTTAAGAAAAAAAAAAAATGTTTGCCCCCCAAAAAAAAAGTTGCAATGACGCCATTGGTTAGTTGTATTTTAAGGATGGGTTTGGGGAGGGGGGAAACCCAAAATAAAAAAAAAAATTTGGGGAAAAAAATTTTCTTTACCTTCCTGTAAATAAAGAAATTTATTACGACCTGCTTAGAGGCACCAGTCCTCTCTCGGGGACTAGGTCCAATAAACACAAAACAAATTCAAATACAATAACAACAAATAAAATAAAACCAAAGGAAAAAAGCGAGGTGAATAACTGAATATGTAGCTGGATAAATAAAAGGCTAAGCAGCTATGATTATTTATTTATTACCTTAGAACCCACAGCGACGTTTCGGCCGACTAAACGGCCATCTTCATGGTTATAATGGAGTACACAAAGACATTACATCAAGAGGTTATAAAAAAAAATTTCAAGACATTAAGATATAAATATAAAGATTCAGTTAATAGAAACCGTCTTATCTTCTTTGATAGACATTTTATAAAATTAAATAACTACCTATCAGGTATATTAAGTACATTTAGCATCCAGTCAAATTCAATATAAAATTTTTATTTCAATTATGAGGCTTATATACTTTGCTAACATTTTAATGTTTTTTTTTTTTTTTAATATTTGTGAATTAATATACCTGATAGATCGTTATTCAATTTTATAAAATGTCTATCAAAGAACATAAGAGGATTTCTATTGACTGAACCCTAGGTAACTACTGTATATTTCTATCTTAATGTCTTGAAATTATTTTTTATAGCCTCTTGATGTTATGTCTTAGCATACTCGATCGATGTGGGTTCGAAGCAGGGCAGGATTTTAGAGTATGCCGCCTATAGGCTAAACTCCATTTGCCGCCCCATCTATAGTTAATATTTGCTTATTACATTTGTTTATACAACAAAAGGATAATAGACGACAATGGTGTTTTCATCTTTTTTCTTTTTCTTAAATACTATTAAAGTCTGAAATACTTCATTTTAATTTTTGAATAAATTGCCGCCCCTGAATTTGTTGCCGCTCTAGGCTGCAGCCTTTTTAGCCTATTTAGAAATACAGCCCTGGTTCGAAGGCAATAAAGAATTTTTTTTTAGATAGCCCCTGGGGGTGTTGTTCGGGATCTATCCCCATATTGATGACACTAAACAGTAATAACTTAAACATCTTTAAAGATTATTTATTTATTTTTATAAATTGTTATGAACTAAATTATGAAATTTAATCATCTTCTTCTGCCCTCGCCTTATTCCCGCGGACCTCACTCTTTCCCTCCAACCCTACCATGCGTTTTGCGACCGGAAGAAATAGAACAGGCCCGTCGCACGATCTGACGCTTGTTGAAAAGAGGAACATACAACAAAGAACATAAGGTCTGTCTGTCCCAGCTCAGATAGCTCGTGGTCGCCATTCACATACCCACAAGCGAAAATTATGAAATTTAATAATTTTCAAAATAACAAAATTGAAAGAATTTTTTATTTTTAATGATTATTTTTCTTTGCTAGTTAAAGACTAGCTGAGGGGAATCTTCTCAAAAATAACAAGAAACGAGTGAATTTGACAAATTTTTTTTACTTGTTTGAGTTCTTTTTCGGCATCTGAGGCCATTTAGACACGTCCCTATTTATTTCCATTGAAATAATTTTTTTCGCCATGCGAACCCCCAAACTGTGCCACCAGAGGCTTTTATGCTCTTCCTCTGAGTCATTTGACAAATTAAATAAAATAATTTGTTTCTGATTAAGAAATATTAATTAAAAAGGTAAAAGAATTTAACTCAAGATATTATATTAAACGAAAACATGCTTAAGCCATTTAAGATTTATCATATTTTTTATAAAATACTAATATATATTTATTATTTCTTCTGTTTTAGAAAGCCGAATTGACACAACTTTTACGTCGCCACATCGTTTTAGGCTTCACTTCAATGTGTCATCCATTCCTAATACTGAAGTTCTTCAGGCTGCGGAACTTTATCTCCATTTAGATTCTTGCCAGATTCCACCGAGAGGTCGTTATGCCCGGGTCCTCGTCTATGATATCTTAAGACCTGGCCGCAGAAGCCTTCGACGGCCTCCTATTATGCGGCTCATCGACTCCAGGTGATGAATCTAAAAAAAAAAAAAATAAATAAATAAAAAACTTCAGAACTTAATTATTTTATAGAATAAGAGAAATTATAAATGTCGGCATATATCAAAGTCTAAAAGTTCTTAAAGAATTATCATACCTATACAAAGGAAACTCAGAGTAACAAAAGCCAATTCTATTTATGATAATTTCAATAAGTAAAAATATAGACAACTTTTCCTCTCTTCAGAGACAATTCTATACTTTGGTTTTTTTATTAATTACATAAAAAAAAAAAAAAAAAAAACATTACAAAAGGATTAATAAATTTTCAAAAAGTTCCTTTCCTATTAGTAGGACGTATCGTTAATAATTTTCAAGATAACAAAATTAAAATAATTTTTCACTTTCTCTTACCTCTATATATGTTAATATATATAGAGAGAAAGTATTGGATTCATGTCAAAAATTCGATTTCGAGATTTTGATAGATATACACGTTTTGAGGTTCCCAGAATCCAAAAAAGTGGTTTTCGCTACATGTTCTGTCTGTCTGTGAACAAAATATCTCAAAAACGAAAAGAGCTAGGAGGTTGAAATTTTATATTAAATACAATTAGATATTCCATGTCGAAAAAGATATAAGGGTGTGGTGGGAGTTGAACCACAGATCCACCGATTTGCGCTCAGTATTATATTTTTTTCGGGTCATGAGTAATATCTAATTGATAAATCTCCGTTTCGCGGCTTACCTACGCGATGTATATAATATCTTAAATATTATATATAATTTCTTATTTATTTTATATTAAAGTTAGGCACCCCCCCATGGGACGTGACACAAAGCTTTTGAACAAAATCGACCAAAGAGTACTGGTACTTTACTGGTGCACTTTTTCAGTTTTTTTCGATTTTCTCAAAATTCGCTCCAACGATTTTGATTAAAATTCAAAAATCAATTATTTTTTAGATTCTCTTTAAAATGTATATTCTCATTTTGTCATCGAAATCTTCTGAAGACCGCTTTACTCTTCTTTTTCATAGGAAAGATAGGAATTTCTCCTATGATTGCTATGGTAACAAAATATAAATATTTTCCCATACTTATAAATTTTACATCTTGAATTCAAATGTACCCTACTGTCGGAAAAAAAAATATATCTCAACACCAAAAATCTGGTGTGACAAGCACAGGACACAACTTTCTCTTGCCGAAGGGTAAGAGACCAATCACACCAGATTTTTATTTTTAATGATTATTTGTCTTTGCTGGTTAAAGACTAGCTGAGGGGAATCTTCTCAAAAATAACAAGAAACGAGTTTTTTTTCAACGTACCAAAAAAAAGTTTTTTTTTATTGGCGGCCTTATTAATAGATAAAAAAATCCTGGTAATGTCTTGATTATTTTTATTAGTTTCTCTTATTTTTAATCATTATTAAATAATGTTCCCTAAATAATTGTATTTTTAATATCTTTAATGCTTGTTTTAGGGAGGTGCCTGTATGCTCAAGAGACCCCAAAGGAGGCAATGTAACCCTGGACGTGATGCCAGCAGTTCAACGATGGATTGTAAATCCAAAAGAAGCTCATGGTCTTCTTGTGACTATCGAGGCTGATAATACTGGAGTCCGGCTTAAAAGAACTATTTCCGAAAATGACTCAAGCTGGTTAGTTAAACAGCCAGTACTTTTAACATACCTCGACGATGGTCAACCTAAAAATAAATTTTCAAGAGAGAAAAGACACGCGAATAAAAAGCGTCGAAAGTTGAGCATTAAAGAAACTTGTCGACGATATTATCTCCATGTTAACTTTGAAGATGTCGGCTGGAATGATTGGATCGTTGCGCCCCAAGGATATGATGCTTATTATTGTCATGGCACTTGTCCCTTCCCTTTACCAGAACATTTGAATGCAACAAATCATGCCATTGTCCAAACATTAGTGCACTCTATGGATCCATCGGCAGTGCCTGAAGCGTGTTGTGTGCCAACTGAACTGGCAGCAATTTCAATGTTATATTTGGATGAGGAAAATAAAGTAGTATTAAAAAACTACCAGGATATGTCAGTAATGGGTTGTGGCTGTCATTAGCCAAGTCAACTTCTTGGGACAAATCAAGTGTCATTGTGTGATAGAGCTGGAAGCTCAACAGAAAAGTATTGTCAATGGATTAATAATTAAATTATCTCAGATCCATTAATTAATTAATTTTTTTTCCCTATTAAATTTCTCATAAATTAATATAAAAAGTTACACTTGATTTGTTCTTTATTCAAATTTCACATGCACTGTCCTTTCTTATTAATGGCACAATTTGAGAAGCCATTATATTTTTTTAATAAATATCTGGTCAAAAAATATATTCATTAGTTATTAGAATGATTTATTTTTGTTTTTTTGATTATTCTGTTCTAGTTATTCAAATATAAACATAGACACGTTTTTATTACAAATATCGGGCTATAAAAGATGCCTCTTTCATACAGTGCCATACAAAGATAATATATATATATATAAGGAACGTTTTGTATATAAGCTAGCGTGTATAAATATTTTGTTGTTCAAAGAGAGCCTTCATCAAAAAGGGTCAGAGGTAAAAAAAAAAAATATACGTATATATATATAGAATCAACTTGAGTAGAAAGGTACTAAATTTGAGATATATGAGAAAATGATTTCTCCTTAGACTAGAAGATGGCACAACAATTCATATTTATAATAGGGTTTTGGGGGGATTCTTTTTTCTCTTAAGCTAAAGAGGCTAATATATACATATATATATTTTTATAAATATATATTTTAAAAATGCCTAAAATCAGATATATATGTATATATTGATCTAACAAGTATTTGATAGATTCCATTAAAACTGAGTACCTTTTGTACAGATTCATGCCTACCATTTGTTGCCTTAAATTTCCTATCCTTAATTTACCAATTTATATTAGAGCTATGATGTGTACCATGATAAAAAAAAAATCAATTATAACTTAATATTTATTATCAACATGTGAATATTTTTTGTATGATATTTCATTATTTTTAACAAGAAAATAAAGTGTGAATAGTAATTATTATAAAATCAAACTATGTCACCTGGAGGAACATTTTTTTAAATGTTTTTTTTTTGTACAATTTGTATATATATATAGCCAAACTAACGCTTTATGTAAAAAAAAGAGTATATTTTTGGAGAGAAGTGAATAAATCAGATTTTTATTAAATTACTTAATGTGTTATAAATAATTTGGTTTATTTTTTTCTTCATACCTAACTAATTTATGTATTATATTCAGGGATGGGCGTTAATCAGTTACATGTATTTGAAATACAAGATACGAAATACAATATTAATTGGTATTTTGTATCTCGTTACAGCACAGGCAAAATAATTGCTATCTTGTATTTCGTTACATTTTTTAGTAATTGGTATCTGAAATTCGAGATACCAAATACTTTTTTTTTTTTAAATTTGCCGCCGTTTAAAAAGTCTTGCAGAGGGAGATGAAATCTTTTTAATTTATTTAATATTACTGTATGTAATCGTCGTGTGGGTTCTTTGCTCTGAATCTTAGTGAAAACCGTAAAAACCAGTAAATAGAATGATAGAAGCCAATCAAACCGGCAAATTCTTTGTTAAAAAACGTTTGCTTTCTTCTTTCAACAAGCTCTCAACGACTAAATTATTCATGGTAAGACTCATTTTATTATCATTTCAATTATATATGAAAAATTTACATATATAATCCAATATAAATATTTTTAAAAATTTATTATTTCTTTTCAGTTCATTGCAGGCGGACATCTCTATATATATATAAAGAGAGAACTCACTGACTGACTTACAATCATCGCACAGCCTAAACTGTAAGGCCTAGAAAGTTGAAATTTGGCATGTAGATTACATTTGTGCCCTAGGCGTCATTTAAGAAGCCATTTTTCGAAATTCCAATTTTAAGGGCCCCAAATGGTCATTTATGTGTGAAATTTTGACTTTTTTTTATTAATTTCTGAACGAAAAAGACACAATCATCGCACAGCCTAAACTGTAAGGCCTAGAAAGCTGTAATTTGACATGTAGATTACTTTTATTGCGTAGGCGCCATTTAAGAAGCCATTTTCCGAAATTCCAATTTTAAGAGCCCCAAATGGTCATTTATGGGTAAAATTTTGACTTTACAATAATTTCTAAACCAAAAAAGATATCAATTTGGTTTCTTCGCTAAAACCTTCTTTAGATAAATATCTAAATTCGTTGTTTCAGAGTTTTTTGAAATTCGGCCCCTAAGTACCCCAAATCGCCAATTTAGGGAAAAACAATATATTTAAGAGTAAAATTTTGATCCTCATTAATTTCTAAACCAGAAGAGATATCGATTTGCTTTTTTCACTTAAACCTTCCTTAGATAAATATCTAAATTCGTTGTTTCAGGGTTTTTTGAAATTCGGCCCCTAAGTACCCCAATTCGCCATTTTTGTGAAAAATTCGGATTTTCTAAC